>JARFXV010000125.1:0-20000 GCA_031761425.1 Cosmopolites sordidus
TTTTGGAGATGCTCTTGATCTTGAGGCATCAACACCTGTTTGTCAGCGAATTGTCAAGTGCATACATTCTTGTTATATATATTTATTTCCATATAAACCGTAGATTTCAATTCTTTCGCCTTTCCAATGTTGGCACATTCCTTCGTTTGTTCTCTGTTCCATATGCAGGTCTTTCTGTCCCGCTTTGAAATACCAAGCGTACATCTTTCCATTCCCCTCTGTGCAACCCGAAGTTTTTGAACTGACTGTGATGTGAGTGTCCATGTTTTACTTCCACATGTCAAAACAGGCAGCACGCACTGATTAAAAACCTTTCTCTTCAGACAAAGTGGGAGTTTGCTCTTAAATACTATTTTGAGCAGGCCAAATGCCGATAGTTTTTTAAATCTTCCTGTGCTCCTTTCTTATGAAGCATTTTCCATAGACTGTGTATTTTTTTACCTTTGAGGCATTTTGAGTACAATTTTGCCAGTATTTTATGAAGAGTTCAACCACCAGCTTTCAACATTTCAACCGTTACATTGTCCTTTCCTGGAGTCTTTTCATTCTTCATCGCTTCTATGGCATTTGTCACTTCCTCCAACATGATATCTGGCATTTGCTCTTCCATTGGCATTGCTGTCTTTAACTGGTTCTGATTTTCAAATAACTTTGAATAAAATCTTCTGATAACCTCTAATATTTCCGTACGCTCCCTACACACTGTGCCATCCTCATGCATTAAAGAAAACATTTGTGTCCTTTTATTTATCAGGTTATGTTTGGCTCTGTTTATTCCTTTGTTTTCTTTTGGTGTTTTTTGCACTAGCTGCATGTTGAACTAACGTGTTTCCTCTCGAATACGTTTTCTTATAGTTTTGCAAAGCTCCACGTACTCGACCCTGTTAAAGGAACTGTCTGCATTCTTCATTGTCCTCCGTTTCTTCATTAACTCGATGGTCTCATTGTAGATTTTTGACTGTTTGAAACTTTTTTCTGCTGGTGTTATTGCAGCAGCTGTTTCAACCACATTTTCGATGATTTTTTCATACTGATCTGTTGGACCTTAATCTGCCACGCTGGTCCAATGCGGGTTGGCAGATTTTGGATCATCGCCATGGGTTACTCTTTCAGGAGCATACGCCTGAGACGGCATAACTCAAAGCTTCATTGACTTACGGAAGCCCCTTTACCACGCCAAGGTCTGATCCATAAAGAGGTATATATATCTATATATATATATATATATATATATATATATATATATATATATATATATATATATATATATATATATATATATATAGATAGATAGATAGATATAGATATAGATTTTAAAAGTAAAACGGACAAAAGAATACTCAAAAATACACCACATCTCGGTGTTGCTTTCGCTGTCTCAAAAACATTCTTGGTTCTATAACAAATATCCAGCCAGTAAATAATCGACTTATGACACTGATCCCTTAAGTGTGCTAACAAAAACTATACATTAATCAATGCACACCTCCCAGTTAACGAAGAAAATAAATCTAATCCTGAAAAAGTAAATAAGTCCTGGGAAATTCTGGAAAAGACTATCTCTAAAATTCCCTCTCACCATGTAAAAATCCTATTGGGTGATTTCAACGCCCAACTCGGGAAAGAAAAAAAGTACAGGAAAACAGTCGGCAGTTTTCCCGCTCACAAATGGACTAACCATAATGGTAGAAGATTGGTTGAACTATGTTCGCAGTTTAACCTAAAAATAATGTCAACCCATTTTAAGAAGAATATAACAAAACAAAAGACCTGGAGGTGCCCAAACATGTACATGGGTGAATTTCAAATTGACCATGTTGTCATTTCGTACCCCAATTATAAAGAGATTTTGAATGTTCAAGTCTGGAAAGGAGCAAATATAGACACGGATCACTACTTGACTAGAATCAAACTTAGCTTAAAACTTTGAAAACTTATTCAAAAGGGGCTGGTAATACCAAAGTTTGACCCAACGAAAATAAAACCAGCCCTAACAGAAGAGCTTGATAAACAACCTGCACAGAACTGGCAAGAATTAAAACAAAAAATTATTAAAACAGCCTTAAAGTTGGTCCCTTTACAAAAACGTAGAAAACATCCTTGGTGGGATGAAGTTTGCGAGCAAGCAGTATTAAGCCGAAGTAAAGCATTCAAAGATTGGAACAGTCAAAAAACAGCAATAAACTATAACATCTTTTTGGAAGTAAGAAAAGAAACATCGAAGCTAATTAGACAAACTAAAAGAAAATATGAAAACAATCAACTTAATGAAATAGAAAAAGATTTCCAAAAAAATTACATCCGAAACTTTTATAAAATATTTAAAACTAAATTAGCAGGCCATCAACCGCAGAGTCTATGCTTTCAAAAGGAAAACGGACAATTAGCTCTAAATAACCAAGACAATTGCAAAGAACTTGCAAAATATTTTGAACAAATACTAAACTGTCCTGAGCCCTTAAACAAATTACCAACACTAAACCCTAAGCAAACAAACCCAGGTTCATTAACACCGAATGAAGAGGAAATAATTAGGCAAATCAAGCGGCTTAAAAATAACAAAGCTTCTGGTGAAGATGGAATCACTGCTGAACTTTTGAAATCCGCTGGTCCAGGTACAATCAAGGAAATAACCAAAATTCTACAAGAAGTTTGGCGAACCGAACGGATTCCGGAAGACTGGAAAGATGCTCTAATCCATCCACTACATAAGAAAGGAGATAGAACGGATGTAAACAACTATAGAGGAATATCTCTTCTCCCAGTTTGTTACAAGATTCTATCTCAATGTCTACTAGACAGAGCATAGGGACAGTTAGAACCGAACATTGGTGAATATCAAGCAGGTTTTCGACCGGGCAGATACTGCCCTGAACAGATCCTGAATCTAAAGTTGATTCTAAGACATCAAAAACTGCACAATAAAAATCTCGTCTGTACATTTGTGGATTTCAAAAAAGCATATGATTCTATTGACCATGAATCTTTATTCCGAATCTTGAAAGAACAAGGACTAGATCTGAAAACGCTGGCAATTATTAAAGCAACGTTAACTAACACGAGGTCAAAAGTTAAATTCATGAATGACATCTCAGAGCCCTTCGAAATTAAAACTGGTGTGAGACAAGGGGATGGACTCTCGCCACTCTTATTTAACTGTGTTCTAGAAAAAGTAATACAGGACTGGCGTGAAAAAAGTCGGCACTGAATATTGACCGGCCCATTAAACTGGGGAGAACCAACATCAAAATTGATTGTCTGGCGTTTGCTGATGATCTAGCAATTTTAGCTCAAGATGTATTAACGGAAACACAGAAACAGATTGAAATCCTAAAAGAAACAACAGAAAAGGTAGGACTCCAAATTTCCTTTGAAAAGACACAATACATGACCTGCAACAGACTAAGAACACCATTTCTAAAACAAAATATGGTAATATCAGACGAGTCTCTCAATTCAAATATTTGGGTGAAATAATCATCGAAAATGGGTTGGAAAAAGCGGGCAATAAGGGTAGATGTCAAAAAATGGAAACGGCATTGAGACTTACACAAAATATTTACAACAAAAAATGCCTATCTATAAACACAAAACTGAGACATTACAACACGGTTATTAAGCCAGAATGTCTATATGCTGCAGAAACACTCATTTTGAACAGAAAGAGGGACATCGAGGACATTGAAAAGAAGGAAAGAAAAATCATAAGAAAAATCCTATGCCCCAAACAAATAAATAGCACAACATACCGACTTCGAGAAAACCAAGAAATCAAACAAAACACAGATATACATAGCGATATGAGAAAAAGAAGACTTAAGTTTTACGGACACATCAAACGGATGAATCCGAGTAGGCTAACTAGACAAATAGTCGAATTTTATGAAAATAGGAGTAGAGCTAAAGTAGCAATAATTAAATGGATTGCGGCAATTAAAGAGGACCTAAGATCAGCGAATATTACACAAAGTGAAATTCAGGATAGAGGCTGTTTCAGACACAAGGTTAACGTTTGGAAGGTTGGCCAGAGAGAAAAATGTAAGAAGACTGGAACAACTTGGTCTGACGAAAGGAAAAAAGCTCATAGCGAAAGAATGAAATTAGTATGGGCTCAAAGGAAGGCTAATAACAACAAACGCCTCTAATTGTACTTCGCGTGGTCCACCAGGGCCCACACGTGAATAATAATAATATATAGATCCTCGCACTGCAACATATTTATTTCAAAGTTTCTGCCAGTCTTAGAAATGATTTTTACACTGGACTTTTGGATTTCATCCAAAGAGGCCAGCGAATTTTTTTTAATAGTTTTTGTGGGCCTAAAACGGGCTTAAATCTGTGAAGTAGTTTCTTCAATGGAGAGAACAAGAAATATGAATGAGTATGGTGTTTGTGGAACGATATTTGTTTGGTTTTGCTACAAATCTGGACGTTCGACGTACAGCGAAGTCCACTAGCGATTGTTAAGTGCAAGAGTTTTGATTTTGGTAATGTCTTCCTCAACGAGGTTTATCCACAACTACCTTTACTAACGTATATTTATCACTTTTAAAATATATGTATCTTAACTTTTTCAGTGCATCAGAATAAAATATCTACTCGATAAATGTATACATTTCCAACCATACCAACTTAAAAAACTATCCAAAAAGCGCGCGATTTTTTAAAATAAATATAAATCGTGATCGAGGTTTGTGACATGATAGTGTGAGTGCTTGAATTGCTTGGAGTATTATACGACTTAGGTATATTGCTAGCTTTCAGAGCATCCCATAATTTATTTGCTGATACATTCTTATATACCTTGGTAAAGTCGATGAAAAGTTAATGTAGAGATCAACGTATTTCCTATTAACGGATTTAGGCATAATAAAGGCTTCACATCGACTGAAGGTGAGTGTTACTTTTATTCCTCTATAATTTTCATAATTTCGAGGTTCTTCGAGGTCTTTTCTTAAATATCGCCCACTTTTATCCTTGTTTCCTACTATGAAATGAAGGATAGGAAGGAAGGAAAAGAAGGATAGTATAGTAAAAGGAGCCACATAACTTTACTCCGTATTTCCTATTAACTGATTTGGACATAATAAAGGCTTCAACTAGTGAGCCTTCGTGAGTGTTACTGTGACTCACATCGACTGAAGGTGAGTGTTATTTTGATTCCTCTATAATTTTTCATAATTTCGAGGTTCTCCTTTCTTAAATATCGCCGACTTTTATCCTTGATTCCCACCATGAAATGAAGGATAGTATAGTAAAAGGAACCACATAACTTTACTCCGTATTTCCTATTAACTGATTTAGACATAATAAAGGCTCCAACTAGTGAGCATTCGTGAGTATTACTGTGACTCACATCGACTGAAGGCGAGTGTTACTTTGTTTCCTCTATAATTTTTCATAATTTCGAGGTTCTCCTTGCTTAAATATCGCCGACTTTTATCCTTGTTTCCCACTATGAAATGAAGGATAGTCTAGTAAAAGGAACCACATAACTCCACTACAATAATCTTACCTCCCAAGGACATAAAAATAAGTATAATTTAAGATATAATCCGAATTTTCTTTGATTGTGCGATATTACACAGCTCTAAATCAATATACAATATTGATATACTTACCTACACTTTATAAACTAATAAAACTAATAAAGTTTGAGCCTGTATTATTAGCAGACTTTCTGACCTTCTTTAATATAAATTTTTCCATAATAATGTTATAAATTATAATTGGTAATAAGTTTAGTCTAACTACGTCAATACCAATAGTGACAAAAAAGTTGTCCATCACGTTAATGTAGATAGTTTATATAAAATGTTTATATTTTTTTATATTTTTAATATCATTTATAATGATGTGATGGATCGTAGCTTAGAGCTGAAAACTATTGCTTTGCATATACAATGTATATAACGGTTAACAATTCTTAATTTTTTCTTGAAAAAAAAACGCGTTTAATTTGACAGGAAGGTAAAAAATGGTTTATTGAAAGTCTTCGCCATCACTAGGTGCACATTGTTCTTATCTCTCTGGCAATTTGTGGATGCCCCCCAAAAAACCATACTTATCTTGAGATTGTCCAGTTATTAAGCCATTTTTCGACATCTCCGTAATTGTTGAAGTGTTTAATGGAAAATGCGTGAAACATTAATGAAAACAAGTGATAGTCGGAAGGGGCCAAGTCTGGTGAGTACGGCGGGTGAGGCAAGAGTTTTCACCAAGTGCCGAACTTTTGTCTCCGACCGCTTTCGCTGTGAGTGATGAGGCGACGTAGTGCTGCAAATTCACTTTTCTGGTGTCTTTTTGATCACTGCATAGTTCAAATTGATGATTAGTTAACAGTAGTGAACGGTATGAATCTGATTTAGTTCACCTGGTTGGACGATAACTTTAAGGGACTCGTCAAGTAAAAAATGAAGCCAAAGCACAATCTTCTATTGATGTCATAATATTTCGATGTCTGTTTTTCAATATTAACCGTTTTAAAATTCGTGTATTCAAACTGATTCGCTACAAGAAAAACGTTCGATCGACACATTCATTTTCAGACAATTTCTTTGACCAACGGATAGCTGCAGTTCATTTCCACATTTTCTACAACCTAATTTTTTCAGTTTTTATTGAAATATATATTTATACTGCGTGTTACCATAATTTTGTTTCCCCAGTAATAAGTTCTTTCGGCAAAATCGTCATTAAAAATAATTAAAAAGAGAAAATTTAATGAAGCTGCAAAAATAATCTTCAAATCCAATTTATTTTATTATATAACTAGTAAAAAAAACTATAATTATAAAGAAGACGAGGGAACTGAAAGTGTAACTAATACTAAATCAATTTTGTAATATGGTAATTACCAAACATTCTTCCCGATTGAGAAAAAGTGATGTCAGCACTGCAAAATTCAACCAAGGTTGATATCACAACAAGGAAATAGAACCGGGTCAATGTTAAGCCGGGCAGCATGGCGAAGAAATATTAACAACTCTTATTTAACAGTGACAGACTATTGGACATATACACTGTACTTTTTCAAAATTAATCATAAAAAAAATGAAATTAGCAATAAAATGTTGCTGCGTAAATATGGAATTCTGTCAAATATTAAATCCGTAACTTAATTATCGGCGTTTTTGGACTACCTCTGACATTTATTTATGAAAAAGTCACATAAACTTAATCGGGCTTATTTTGGCCGGAGCCCAGGACGAAAATAGCATGACGATTTTGATGTAATAAAGTCATTCAGGTTATTTTTCCAGTTCTAGGGATCGGAAAAGATGAAAATCAGAAGGGACCAAATCTGGAGAATAGGGAAGACCGGGGTTAGCTGACTATCGAAAAGCAATATATGTAAGTAATTATATTCCTCGTTATTTTTTTTTTTTAATAACGCATATATACTCGTTGTTATTTACTTTCAAGTAATTTAAAGTAAGAAATTTTTAATTAATAATTTCATTAAAAAGTTTACTCAAGAAGGCAGCTGATATTTATAACGTATTTACACCTAGTGAAACACGAAAGTTTGCATATGAGTTTGCGAAAAAATATAATAAATCTATCCCTGAACTCGTGGAACAGAAAATTGATTGCTGGTGAAGATTGGGTAGGGAGTTTCCTGAAACGTCATCCTGGACTCTCTATTCCATCTGTTCAAGCTACGAGTTTATCTCGAGCCACATCGTTCAACAAAAATAACGTAAATTTGTTCTTCGATTACATGAAAACCGTTTACCAGCGTTTGAATTCTGGCGGTACTTGAAACGTAGATGAAACAGGACTTAAAACGGTACATGTTCCTAATAGAGTGGTAGTTCGCTGAGGAATCAAAAATCTTGGGAACAATCTGGATTCCGAGTCACTGGAACCACTCAATGAAAATATATTTCATGAATCTGAGTTTAGCGGATCTAACGTGACTGTGGACCAACACCGGACTTACCCGTTATTGCACTACCATCAGCATCACTTACTGACAGTGGTGCTCTATTATCTTCTCAAGCAAGATCTTCGCTTGTAACGAGATTGATGCTGCGAATTCAGCTCTGCAGGATGATGCTCTTGCCTTTTTATTAACTGATGAAAGTGACATACCAATATCGACTTAAGACTTTTTGTTACGAAGTAATTAAAGTTAATAAAAAGTTTTCTAGTTTGGTTTCAGATACTTAATACTAAAAGAATTGTAAAAGTATTATCAAAGTTTATTATGTTTAAATAAATGTTTGTTTAAATGTATTAACAATTTTGTTTCAATAAAAAAATTGATAATTACAAATACTTCTAGGTCATAGGTCAACTTACCCCTAGTGAATAGTCAACCAACCCCAGGCATGGGGTAGGTTGACTTGTATTTCGTGTTCTACAAAATCAAACTTGTACACTATATCATAATTGTTTGCGTGCTTGTTGTTATTTTTTTCCAAAGCTTTATAATGTATTGGTTCTTACGATAATATACACTAAAACAATAAAAATACAAGCATGTTAACTGAAATTTAGTCAACCATCCCCGGTCTCCCCTTCGCCGGATAATTTACTTTCCTGGTCATATAAGGTAACCATTCCAGAGTCGTTTTGGTTGTATGTAGTCGTGCATTCTCTTGAAATGATTTATATGATCATGATCCATTGTCTGTAGAATATCCGTTACCGCCACAGGTTACAATCTTATACAGGATGTTTTTTTTCTTAAACTTGGAGAGCATTAACAAGGCATTAAAGCGTCTACTCTTTTCCTCATCTATGATAAGAGACCCAACAACTCTCCTTTTGAGAATCATTCTTCTCCAGTTTCTGTCCGAGCTCTATCAGTATGCAAAGATTTTTTCCCATTTTTTCCAATTCTTCTCCTTCCACTTTATTTGATTGTCCCTTGCATTTCACCATTCTACTATTCTACCAAGTCCAAATATCTTCGAAATTGAAGAAACCACCTCTTACAAGTGTACGAAACAGGATTATCTCTTAAAGTCGCACAAAACATGTCTTGGGCTTTCAGTGAAGTTCTGTTCGAGTATGAATAAAACTATGATCCCGACAGCATATTTTAAATCAAGATCTCCGCATAAATCCAAGCAAACAGCTAGTACAATGTCTTAACCCCCATGATTTTTATCTGCGACTAAATAAAATGACATATCTACTTTTGTGCTACCCTGTTTGTTCATTTTATGATGCTAATACTAAAACTAACCACACTCTATGTTGACAACATACGTTTATATTCGCTTTTTTGAATTGCAAGAACTTTTATGGGAAATTACTTTGGGTGTAAATAACATTGAAAACAAATATAGTCTACTTTTTTCTACTAACGGGAACAAGACCTTTGGAAAATAGCTATTTTTAGTTGCGCCGTCTTTTAACAGGCATAAGCGTTGGAAATGTGCATACTTCACTGACGTCCTGACAAAATTTCATGATGTTCGAATCATTAGAAGTCAAGTTATCGTGCTTGAAATGTCGTTGTTTTTATACCATCGGTCGAAAACATTCCATGTACCAAAACATTCATAGAAACGCTTCAATGAATGAAATAAGTATATGGTGATGATTGTATATCGCGTGGCAGAGTCCACGAGTGGTTTGAATGATTCAAAAAAAGTCGTGAGAACGCCAAGGACGATGAACATCATAAGGTCACTCAAAGTAACATTGAAATTGCGCGTAAATTTATAAAAAATCAGCCAAAATCTTCGTTGTGATACATGTAAATGGAATTGAACATGTCCAAAGATTCAATTCATGTCACCCTTTCAAAGAAGTGTTGCCAGATCGAACGCTACGCCACTAGTCTCATTATTTTATGCACACACAATTATTTTATTGCTACAAAGTGAGATATTTGAGTTATTTTTAACTTAAATTATATAAAAACATATAATTACATATTGACCTGTCTCCCTTCTAAAGAAGAAGTCAACAGTGTTGCCAGATTGAACGCTACGCCACCAGTTTCATTCATTTATGTACACATCTGGTATTGCCGACCTAAACTTGTCTATTTATTGCTACAAAGTGAGGTATTTGAGTTATTTTTAACTTAAATTAGGTAAAAACGTATAATTGGCTTAAAACACTTGAACAACATCTACATTTCTTATCACAAGATATTATTTAACATTGACATAAATAATTAGGGACGCCAATAAAACTGAAATTACTTTTAACTTTTTTTATATTATTTTAATTATTTGCAGTAAAAATTAGATTTCTCGGTAGTAATTAAACAGTTATTTTATTATAAATTAAAACAAGGGGCCTTTTCATAAAGAAAGAGGAGGTATTAACGACACCACAATATAGTATATCCGAAAAAATGCGATAGAAGGAAAGGAAGACGTCATGTAGAAATGTCATATGAGGGTTGTTCCAAAGGTTCTCGACTTGATACGAAGATGGCGCAAGTGTGATCAAATGACTATGATATTGCTATGTTGCCCCTCATCACCACCTGGAGGAATTATTAAAGCTCAATTAGTACATAGAATTAGTATAAATCCTGTTTGCCTATGTACCTGTTTTGCCTGTTGTGCCTGTTTTAGTACATGTTTTTTGGCCCAGTAGTTCAATGATAAACTCATAAAATAATTATGAAATGTATATTTGATACAAATTCATGAAAAAACATTTTCATGTGTGCTTCATGTTTCTGTACGGGGAAGGGTAGCCCCACTAACTTCGGATACTGCACGTCCATTTGATAAAGAACTCATGAAAGGGCTCGTGGAAATAAACGAAATATTGACTGTGGGAATAAAATCATAAAACTACACGGCAATATTTTCAATACATAAGATATTAGGGAATTATGTATTTCATTACCCATTTTAAAATACCTTGAATTGAATTAGCGTCACAGGGATAATTAATTTCCTTTTTTTTTCCTCCAATTACTGTATTTTACTTTTACCAATTAGGTAGTTACCAGAAATAATTATAATAATATTGATTTATTTTCTAATAGTATTTTTTATAACGCCATAATTATGCCGTTTAATTAAAAATGCGCTCAAAAACAAGCTTCTTTACCATCTAAATAATAGATTGAAATAAAAAAATCGTTCGATTTTTTAAAATCATCACTGGAAGAGTAAAAGAACTGAACTGGAGGTGGGCAGGCAATAAGTGAGGCGGTATGACAACAACTGGACCAAGGCAATTCTGGAGTGGATACCGTAACCGGATATGGGTACTGGGATACCGGTCTACGAAGAAGACTGAAAGCAAGATGGATTGATGACCTCAACAAGTATATTGGACATGAATGGTAGAGGAAGGCTCAGGAACGCACGAGTTGGAAGCATGTTGAAAAGTCTTCCATTGTTCCATGTATCAAATCTCATATCCGTATTTCGTTCCCGAGTCTGTTTATACTGAATCAGTCCAATCCGAGGCTGAATTAAAGCCTTCGTTGCAAGAATTGTTTTCCAGAATAGAACTACTAGAATCACGCCCAACCCTCTAATATGGAGGAGGAGAGAGGAACCTGGTGTATATATATTATATACATATATATATATATATATATATATATATATATATATATATATATATATATATATATATATATATATATATATATATGCTACTTATTACCCCTACCCGAGGACGGGGATATATATATATATATATATATATATATATATATATATATATATATATATATATATATATATATATATGTTATATACATCATCATCATCAGCCCATGTCGATCCACTGCAGGATGAAGGCCTCTTCAGCATGTTTCAACTTTCACGGTCCTGGACTTTCCTCTGCCATTCTAGTCCACTATACTTAACAATGTCATCAACCCACCGTGCTTTCGGTCTCCTTCGCAGACGTTTTCGATCAAGCGGTATCCACTCCAGGATTGCCTTGGTCCATCTGTCATCCCATCGTCTCGTTACATGGCCTGCCCATCTCCACTTCAATGGCTTTACTCTTCCAATGATGTCACAGACTTTCATTCGTTCCCTGATCCATGCGCAGGACTTTCTGTCTCGTCTTGTAATGTTAAGCATACATCTTTCCATTCCCCTCCGAAATTTTTCAATGTATTGCGATGTGAGTGTCCGACCTACTTCCGTATATCATGACGGGTAGAACGCACTGATCGAAGACTTTTCAGACAAAGTGGGAGTCTGCTCTTAAATACAATGTTAAGCCTACCAAATGCCTACCAGTCACATTTAACACGCCGTTCCACCTCCCGGGCGGCATTCCCCTCCATTGAAATCGTCTGCCCAAGATATATAAAGTTGTTCACAATCTCCAAATCCCTTCCTAAAACTGAAATTTTTCTGTCCTGAGCGAAGTTATTGAACATAACTTGACTCTTTTTCAAGTTTATGTTAAAGCCAAATGGTTCGCCAGTCCTTTGCAGTTCCTGTATGCGTCTTTGCAGCTCCTCTGGGTCTTGTAAAAGGAGAGCGATATCATTTGCAAATCTAAGATGGTTTAAGTTTGCACCATTGATCTTTACACCATCCTGTTCCCAATCTAGTTTACGGAATGCTTCTTCAAGGCCAGCCGAAAAAAAGGATAGGCGATATTGCGTCACCCTGCCGTACACCTCGTTCTTCCCACTTCAAGACCTATTAAATATTTTACACATGTCTCTTACACACTTCTGACCGATGTGTTAACTATCAGTTTTAAAATTGATCGCTTCATTATCGCTATACAAAAATAGGCTTCCCAGGTCAATTAATGTCAACTGCAAGATAATATATCTGAATCCAGTCGGATTTTAGTCTCTGAGAACTATGAGGTCAAATACCATCATTCTGGTTATAAACAGTTATATCTCTACAGTGTAAATATATGTTTTTAATGAATATTTTTTAATTATGTCAAAGATATAGTTTTAATTGTCTTTTTTTAATGTGAAGTTGTTTTATTTAAAGTTATTTAACCTGTGATTTTTATAATCTATCTGGTTCTGTTGTACTCATTGGATGACAATAAGTGAACTTACTGTGTCACTTAATAATTGTTGCAACATTTACGTCAAGTAAAACACAATAAATACATTTAGGTTATCTAGAATTTTCTAACTTTTTTCATACTTACTTTTATTTTTACCTCTATTAGTTTTATTAAACAACGGAAACTAACGTATATGGTTTCTGGTTAATACGTAGTAATAACGATTGCCAAACTCCTAAACGGAGCTGGCACTTACATAGGAAGAAGAGTTAATACTCTTTAGTTCATTTTTATTATGACGTCTTTAAAAAAATAATGATGTAAAATCAATCGAATGTGTTGACGTATTTAAAAAAAAAACTACACTTCATTTCGATAATGCCTCACGAGAATTCATTAAAACTGATCATAACAAATCGAAAATGTTTGCACAACATTACAAGGAAAAGGAATATTTTCGGAAACTACAGACTAATATGTCGATGAACTCATAGTGTTTTGTGAAAATCCAAAAAAGCAAAATAATTTGATTGTTTTTGGAAAGTAACCTCTACTTTTTTATTACCTTTTAAATTTCAATTAGTATAATGTCTACATATTATCTTCGGTAGTTTTCCGATCGTGTTTTGAAATAAATAACCAGAATTTTCCCAAAACAATACATATATTTTTTTATTTTATGTTGTAATAAAAATTATATTTTACAGGAGCGTTGTGAAAATTAATTCGACTTTTCTAATATTTCAACAGTAATAGTTTCTCATACTTTTACATAAATTACCTTAATAATCAAAATATTGGCTATCGTTAGCTATTACTTCTTCCTATCTTTCTGTCAATGAAGTGATTCCGCTCCAAAAGAACTTTTCGAAATTTTCCCTTCTTCCTAAGAATGAAAGTGTTGTTCCGAAGGTCCGTGCTGCATCGATCAAAATAAGTGGTAGTCCGAAGGGACTACCGGATCGGAGGGAAGGGACTACCCTAAATCCGGTGAAAACTGCGGGTGGGCTGGGACGTCCCATTTAAAGTTTTCTAAATAGTTTTTTACAAATTTTGCAACAGGAGGCCGAGCTTTGTCATGTTGAAAAATGACCTTATCGTGTCTTTGGCGGTATTCTGGTAGTTTGGAGTTGGGGTATGCTCATCATAAGCATCAACGAACAATTCCAGCTGTTTTCTTCACGCCAGCAACACGCACAGCACACGCCAACCTCGCCAAAAAATTGGGAATGAGCAAATCAAAGATCAAAAGAAAAGACTTGTGCCTCAAGTTCATACAGGTCATATATTTAATCGAATGGCTCATTTGTGTGAGACCGAACATTAAAACACCGCATACCGATTGTAATTAACATAATTAACGAATTTTTGGAAAGTGGAAACATCACCAGGGCTTTGTACCTCCTTAATCACCAAACTTGAATCCTTTAATTGAGTTTTTCGCTTTTAAAAAAGTTACCAAATTGTTTTTAACGTTAAGTACATCGAGTTGCCTACTTTGCAGTTAATTAAAGAGAATGTCGCATTTTATTAAAGATAAACAAACAAAATTTAAAATTATCATCTACCAAATAATCTATTAATCCCTGAGCTTGATTAATAGAATTTTTATCCGACTCGGCGTCCATAATTTCTTCAGTCTCGTTACTTTATTTATTCACCTTGTATTTCCAAGTTATAACATGAATTAAAAACAATATGCAATAAACCACAAACCAGTCGACATAAATAATTTCTCAATACACACGTTTTCGTACCGTTTTATCAATTGACGTCTATATGGTTCACATAATTACTCAAAGAATATAATGATATATTGCAAAAAAAACTACCGGGTTGGTGTATGGGTCATCTGTACAACAAACGTCAACTTGGGAGAATATAACTTAATTTACGTCAATAAATAGGGTGATACTTTTTTAATAGTCAATGAATGCTCATTTTTCAGCTTTAACTTCGAAAAACTAACCTTGGTCGAACTAAACTCATAATGGATTCCGTTTTTATCGGAACGCAAATCAAATTTGTTTCTTCTTGTTGCATATATCAGGTGCGTAATTATGAATCCGGAACTTTTATAGAGAAAATAAACGTTTATTGTATGAAAATGATAAAACATATTTTATTCCAAGTATTTCCCATCGTTAGATATACATTTTTCCTACTTGTCTGACAATTTGTGGATGCCACGTCAAAAAAACTGTTGCTCTTTTGAGGCAAACCAATTATCGAGCCATTTTCGTAAGAAGTGAAGCTCTTCTCAGCAGGGGCTGATCCCATCGATGCAAATAAATAGTAATCGGACGGAGCCGGAGATATATATATATATATATATATATATATATATATATATATATATATATATATATATATATATATATATATATATATATATATATATATATATATCATCATCATCATCAGCCCGTATCGATCCACTGCAGGATGAAGGCCTCTTCAGCATGCTTCCAACCTTCACGGTCCTGGGCTTTCCTCTGCCACTCGGGTCCAATATACTTAACGATGTCATCAGTCCATCGTGCTTTCGGTCTTCTTCGCGGACGTTTGCGATCAAGCGGTATCCACTCCAGGATTGCCTTGGTCCATCTGTCGTCCCATCGCCTCGCTATATGGCCTGCCCATATCCATTTCAACTGTTTTACTCTTCCAATGATGTCACAGACTTTTGTTTGTTCCCTGATCCATGCGCAGGACTTTCTGTCTCGTCTTGTAATGCCAAGCATACATCTTTCCATTCCTCTCTGTGCCACCCGAAGTTTTTGAATTGATTGCGATGTGAGTGTCCAGGTTTCACTTCCGTATGTCATAACGGGTAGAACGCACTGATCGAATACTTTTCTTTTCAGGCAAAGTGGGAGTCTGCTCTTAAACACTATGTTGAGCCTACCAAATGCCTGCCAGCCACATTTAACACGCCGTTCCACCTCCCGGGCGGTATTCCCCTCCATGGAAATTCTCTGCCCAAGATATACAAAGCTGTCCACAATCTCCAAATCCCTTCCTAAAACTGAAATTCTTCTGTCCTGAGCGAAGTTATTGAACATAACCTGACCCTTTTTCAGGTTTATTTTCAAGCCAAATGGTTCGCCAGCCCTTTGCAGTTCTTGTATGCGTCTTTGCAGCTCCTCTGGGTCTTGTGAAATGAGAATAATATCATCTGCAAATCTAAGATGGTTTAAGTTTGCACCATTGATCTTTACCCCATCGTGTTCCCAATCCAGTTTACGGAATACTTCTTCAAGGCCAGCCGAGAAAAGAATAGGCGATATTGCGTCACCCTGCCGTACACCTCGTTCTATATTAATTCCCACTTCAAGATCATCAAGGTGAATTGTGGCTGTAGCTCCATCATATATCGATTCTAATAGGTTTACATAGGCTCTCTCTACACCTTGGCTAAGCAGTGCATCCATTATCGCATGCTTTGAGATGGAATCAAATGCTTTTTCGTAGTCGATAAAAGCCAAGCACAGTGGCATGCATGGTGTATTCGTTGTGCCTTTCTATGACCTGCTGTACAACCTGGATGTGATCCATTGTACTGAATCCACTTCTGAATCCTGCTTGTTTTCTTGGTTGTGCGTCATTCAGTTTTTTTAATATTCTTTTAGAAATTATCTTAGTGAAAACTTTGTACATCACTGATAGGAGGCTTATTGGACGGTAGTTCTTTAAATCTTCCTGTTCTCCTTTTTTATGTAAAAGGATCACTTCTGCATTTTTCCATAAGTCAGGTACTTTTTGTTCTTTGAGGCATTTTGAGTATAATTTTGCCAGTGTTTTATGTAACGTCCGACCACCAGCTTTTAGCATTTCGACAGTTACACTATCCTTTCCTGGAGCCTTGCCGTTCTTCATCAATTCTATAGCATTTGTTACTTCCTCCACTAGGATATCTGGTATTATATATTGTTCTTCCGTGGGTATTGCTGTCCCTGACTGGCTCTGATCTTCATATAACTGGGAATAAAACCTTCTGACAATCTCTAACATTTGGGTACGCGTCCTGCACACTGTGCCATCCTCACGCTTTAAGCCATATATTTGCGTTCTTTTGTTTCACTAGCTGCATATTGAATCGGCGCGTGTCCTCTCTGATACGTTTTCTTATAGTTTTGCAGAGCTCAGTGTACTCGACCCTGCCAAAAGGACTACCTGCATTTCTCATTGCTCGCCGTTTCTTCATTAAATCAATGGTCTCACTGGAGATTTTTGTTTGTTTGAGACATTTTTCCTCTGGTGCTATTGAAGCAGCCGTTTGAAGTACATTGTTGGCGATTTCTTCATATTGAACTGATATTTCCACCTCCTCTGGATCTTGTAACGCAGCAAACCGGTTTGACAAAGCAATCTCAAAATCGCCTCCTCTCTCCAGCAGTTTTCCAGAATCCACCTTGCCCTTCTTTGATCTTACCATTTTTTCGCGCTCTTTTCGACAGTCAACCCGAACCCTTGCTCGTACAATTCGGTGGTCACTTCCAACATTAAAATTGTTAAGGACAGTACAATTGGTAAATATTGTTTTATCGTTGGTTATGATGTAGTCAATTTCGCTTGTGAGCCCAGATGGACTTTTCCATGTCCATTTTCTGCTGATATTTTTCTTATAGAATGAATTCATAATATATAGTTCTTGTCCTTCAACAAAATCAACTAATCTGTCACCTCTATTGTCTCGCTCACCAGTTCCATATGGGCCAATTGCATTTTCGTCTCTTCTTGTTGTTCCAATTCTGGCATTAAAATCACCCATCAGGATTTTGTACCTACATTTTTCCTTGTATAAAAGCTGGGCCACATCATCATAAAATTCCTCAATTTCCTCATCTTTATGGCTTATAGTTGGTGCATAAGCTTGGACGATTTGAAGCCTAAACTTTTTATTCAGCTGAATGACGCATTGGGCTAATCGGTCGGATGTACTTTCAAATTTTACCACACTGTCCTTCAGCTTTCGATTGATGAGGAATCCTATTCCGCCACATCGGCCATTTTCCGTACCTCGAGTGTAGAGTACGTGTCCAGTTGGTTCCAGTTTGATTAACTCTTCACCCTTCCTTCGTGTTTCACAGAGCCCAATAATATCCCAATGTATGTTGTCAAGTTCGATTAACAGTTCTTGCAATCGGGCCTCTGTTTTCATAGTCCGTATATTTAACGTTGCAATGTCAAAAGTCCAATGGCAGCCTGATCTAACCCGGTGATTCTTAGCACCCTCTGCCTTGAGGCAGGTCTTCCCGCTGCCGTAGGTAGTTGCCCCTTGGCCTCCGGGGAATGAGGGCCGTGTTTGAGGTTGTACTGTCATATTTCAACATACTGAAATACCATGTTGAAGGTATGGACCGTAATCTGCCACGCTGGTCCAATGCGGGTTGGCAGATTTTGGATCATGTTAGTCTGAGGCCTCCGCTTTGACCTGTCCGCCAGGGGTGACCCTCCCCGGAGCATAGACTCCAGACGGCATAGCTCAAAGCTTCATTGCCCTACTCAAACCCCTTTACCACGTCAAGGTCTGATCCACAAAGGGGATATATATATATATATATATATATATATATATATATATATATATATATATATATATATATATATATATCATAAAAGGAATGTTTCGTCTTTGGAAGTACTTTTTTACCATTGAAAATGAAAGATGAGGATCCTTTAAAGTAGGATAGAAAAGGAGGATCCTTTAAAGATCCTTTAAAATACTTTTTTACATGTACATCGGGTTCAAAGCCTCGCAAACAAAGTACTTCATAACTGTATTAATTTAAAACATGCTTTGATGTACTTTTATAACATTTTTCACAAAATGTGAAAACTTCCATACCGTACTCGATCGCCCCTCACATTGTAAATATCATCACATTCATTATAAAGATAACAAAAAAAAAAGAATCGGGTGTTCACCTTCGCATCAATGAAACCAGCAAATATCGAGCACGTTTTTGGGAAATACCGTCCGTTCAAAATATTAAATCTCGTTTATTTGCTTTTAACGGAAATAACGTTGGAACCTCTCCGAGAGGTAAACAAGATTTATATACGAGACAAATCATGGTCGAGGATACTTTTTTACCTTTCGAGAAAAGTATATTTAGATCTTTCATGGACTTACCGAGAAAGCATAATTTTTCTTTCAATATGTTTACATTTCTCATTCGGTTTTTGTTTGTTTGACTCGATAATACGATTGGTCAGTTGTTAGTAGCTCTATGGCAGGAAGTGTTATTATATCAGGTGGTATGGAAAGTTCGTAGAAAATGTTTTAAGAGAAAGACCAGCGCAAAATGTTTATATAAATATTTATTAACAACGTTTAATCAATGTAGTATTAGATTTACATTGAGTTTTTACTATAAATTAATATCTTTATTGGCACCTCTTGTTCCGTTTGATACATTTTATAAGAGGTGGAATAGATCGTAATTTGAGGGTGCCGGTGAGTAAAGAGGATGGGCCAATACATTCCAATTGATGCTTAAGTCTTTTTGCTGGTCAATTCTTCTATTGGAACCTTCGGTGTTCTCGATGCACGTTTCGCTAACCATGTTAGTATCATCTAACCATGTTAGTATCATACATATATCTATAACATAGAATTCATATATAACAATATTTCATTATATATAACATAGAATTCATATATATATATATATATATATATATATATATATATATATATATATATATATATATATACTCGTACTGAAGACGCATCAGATCAGGACCAAAACTATGGATCCGATATGTCGACGACATTTTTGTCATCTGGTCCTTTGGTCAAAACGAACTCGCCAAATTCCACAGCCATTTAAATTCCGTTCGCGAAAAAATACAGTTCACATTAGAAATCGAAGAAGACAAAAAACTCCCATTCCTCAATGTATTGATAACCAAGTCTCAAGATGGGCATTTATAACACACAGTTTATTGGAACCCAACCCACACGAACAGATATCTGAAGTCAAGGTCCCATCACCATCCAGAACAACTACAAGGAGTTGTTAGCACCTTGATTTCTCGGTCTTTCAGACTAT
>JARFXV010000125.1:625000-940000 GCA_031761425.1 Cosmopolites sordidus
AAGAATGGGAAAAAGGCATAATTGTCTATTTTGACAATTTTGTTTTCATCTATTGAAAAATGAAAATATCTATGGTTGTGGGACAATCAGAAGTAATAGAAGGTTACAGATAGGGGCTTTCCGGAAATATGCTTGCTGATTCTTAAATGAATTTCAAACTTAGATATTGGATATTAAAAGTGGAACGATATATACCAAACTGGAAACGAGGAGGCCACGGTGTCACGTAAGGAAATTTGACCTACGTCTACAGTAACTTGCCCAATGGCAGTCAAAGGGCAGTCATATGGGGGTGTCGATACAGCTGATCGATTGAGAGCCCTATGTTGTGTTCATCGAAAATCACTAAGATATAGCATAGCATTTGTTATTCATGGCCTTATATTCGAAAAAACTACCGTAAAAGACGTTGGTAACAGATCGTTGGGTTGATGACGATGAAATGTGCTGGTAAGTGAAATAAAAAGGATTTTTTTCTTGTGGCATGTAATAATCAAATGGATCGATCATGATACTCCGGAGTCAAATCGGCAGTCAGCTGAGTGGTCAGCAGCCGAAGAAAGCCGGCCCGAAGCGACCAAAAACAGAACCATCGGCAGGCAAGGTTATGCCCTCTGTATTTTGGTATGTGCATGGGATGCTGTTTATCGATTATCTGAAAAAACGAAAAGCCATCAATAGCAAATATTACATAGCGTTAATGACTGAATGATTGTGGCGTGTTCATATATTTTTTCTTTATTTGGGTTTTTCGCCACGAATAAAAAAAACAAAAACCAAATCAAACAACACACAACAAAATACCAAAAATGTGGTTTATAAAGTTCCCCGCGAATGTGGCAAATTTTATATAGGTGAGACATCTAGACCGTTAGATGTTTGAATAAAAGAACATAAAAACCTTCTTAGAAAGGGCGGTTTTAATAAATCTAGAATTTGTCAACACGCACGGGAATCGGGACATAAAATTAATTGCAATAATTTCAAAACGGTATTAAAATTCAATTCAATATAGTTCCAGATTCTAAAGAATACAATTAACGTTTAAGTATTTCAATACACAATCAGTACTGTAAACAATCACACAGTAAACATCACCTATATATATTTTTTTGGTAGTACGTCACTATCAATAAAAACTATTATTATCAATGTAAGTATCATTGACATACACAAAAAAATATATTTACTTCCTATCTTTGCATTATGTATAGAAATTAAAATAATTTGCCGGTCGCGTTGGTGCGGCGGTAAGAGCGTCTGCTTTGCCGAATCCGCGCTGAAGCGGTAGCTGGTTCGATTCCAGTGCTCGGATGTTTATTTTTCTTTCTTCTGTCCGTTTATCTTTCCTAAATGTTTGTGATTGTTTCTAGGCAAGAGTGTAAAATCCGACTACGAATTACCCCTCAGTCCGGCCAGTTAAAGGCTGGGTAAGGCCGGATGCCTTCTGAGAAGTGTTCTACGTTGGTCACTCGCCAGTCGATAGGTTTCCTGATAGACTTATGGGTAGGCACATAACCAAGGGTTTATAGCCCGAGGGGGGTGCTGGCCTGGGTTTGTCGGAAGCTGATGACCGTGGTTCGGAACCCACGTTAAGCTGTAGGTCCAGTCGCTAAATAGCCTAGTTGCTGATGCGCCTCTAACCCAAACACTTTACTTTACTTTTTTTTTTAATAATTTATTTTTTAGATTCGTTTTGAAAACAGGGGGGGAGACCTCTCGAAACGTTAACGTTCAAAAGTTTGTATTTATTTTAGCATACTTTTATATTTTTTAAAATTTTGTTCATTTAATTTATTCGGCTAATTTATTACAGAAAACACAAAATCACTGAGTAATTTGTCTCCGTTTGGTTTCTTGTTTTTTACCCAGTGATACTGTATTTACATTTGGGTTTTAGATCGTGGCGAAAAACCCAAAAAAAGAAAAAAAAACAAATTACAATGCGTTATTGGTGCGTTTGAAAGATGAGATCGCGAAAAAAGACTCCAAACGAACAAACGATGCCTAAATTACATGAATTGCTTCCTCATTCACCCTGTGCTCCAGATCTAGCTCCCAGGGACTATTGTCTGTTCTCAAATTTCAAAAAAATGCTTGCTGGAGAAAAATTTCGCTTCAGTGAAGAGGTAATTGCCTAAACTGATGCATATTTTGAAGGCGAAGAGAAATCGTTCTATAAAAAACGTGTAAAAATATTAGAAAAGCCTTGGAATGACTGTATTGCTGTTCAAGGAGAATATAACACATGGGCTGAAAAGTCCCGGGCCTAACAAAGAAAACACAGTTTTTTTGGTTCAAAATTAGCTTTATTCATCAAAGTAATCTCCATCAAGAGCAACGCAATCATTCCAGCGCCGCTCTAACATTTCAATACCACTTTTGTAGAATGATTTATCTTTTGCCTCAAAATAGGCCTCAGTTTCAGCGATAACCTCTTCATTCGTGCGAAATTTCTTACCGGCGAGCATTTTTTTCAGGTCTGCGAACAGCCAGTAGTCGCTAGGAGCCAAATCTGGCGAATACGGTGGATGTGGGAGCAATTCAAAGTTCAATTGATGTAGTTTTGCCATTGTTTTGATTGACTTGTGACACGGTGCGTTGTTTTGATGAAACAAATTTTTTTTCTTTGCCATATGCGGTCGTTTCTTTGCAATTTCGGCCTTCAAACGCTTCAATAACGCTATATAATATTCACTGTTAATGGTATTTCCTTTCTCAAGATAGTCGATGAATATTACACCACGCACATCCCAAAACACCGAGGCCATAACCTTTCCAGCCGATTGTTGTGCTTTCGGGCGCTTTGGACGAGGTTCACCAGTTGCTGTCCACTCAGATGACGATCGTTTTGATTCCGGAGTGAAGTGATGGATCCATGTTTCATCCATTGTCACATATCGACGCAAAAATTCCGGTTTGTTACGTTTAAACATGGCCAAACACTGCTCAGAATCATCAACACGTTCTCGTTTTTGGTCAACAGTGAGCAAACGCGGCACCTACTTTGAACAGAGCTTTCTCATAGTCAAATGCGTATGCAATATAAAGCCAACACGTTCTTTTGATATCTTTACGATATCAGCTAACTCACGCAACTTCACTTTTCGATTATTCAAAACGATTTTGTGGATTTTTTTAATGTTTTCTGCGTTCTGCATCATCGGTGTCTTTACGACCACGTTTGAAGACAGCAAACCAACGTTTTATTGTTGTTTCTGATGGAGCGGAGTCCCCATAACACTTTTCAAGCCATTGCTTCGCTTGAACGGTATCTTTTCCCATCAAGAAGCAGTGTAAAATTAAAACACGAAATTGTTTTTGATCCATTGTTTTGAAAATAACAAAAGTAGCGTCACTCTTAGCACAATAACTCACAAACTAATGAATAGAATATCATGAAATTTTAACAGCTGTCTTTTGAAGGTTAGTATTAACTGAAAAAAAGGTAACTGCAATAAAACTAGCGCCATCTATGTGTTAGGCCCGGGACTTTTCAGCCCATGTGTTATTGATTAATAAAGTCAAAATTTGCAAAATTTGTATTTTATTTGTCAGACCGGGGGATTATTGACCGATGTGTTAAGCTCATGTCATAAAAAATATAATTATTTATAGTGGGATATAATGTCACGCCCTTTACCTTGAACTATATGTTCACCTTCACTTATAACACCTTCTATTTATGACACAAATAAAAGAGATGACGCTGCTAATTTGCCGTGGCAATAAAATGTTGCTTAGTTTCAATGGCGTTCATATTACGCGTTCATAAAGCATGAAAGCAAATGCCTTTGTATACAGTTTTTTTCGATGAAAAATTCTGAATATGAGGCACCATTGTGCATGTCGTTATCCTATATGTCGAGATTAAATTGAAATGGTTTTGATAAATGGAAGAGAGTGTTGGCAACAAAACTTTCATGAAAAAGAATTTTACGTATTGTTGTAGAAATCTTGATTTTTATTTTTGTACAGTTCAATACATTATATTTATATTACACCTTAATACCAACATTATTACAACTTTATTTGTTTAATTTGATAATTAGTGTGCCGTGGTGAGTAAAAGCTTAACACATTGTCAATAGTGTCATGTATTCAAATATTTCAGTAAAATAAATAACATTTACAAAGAAATAATTATTTTATTATTATTGGAAAATAATTTTTGGTAATTGATCAAATTTAAGAAAAAGTATATAGTATATAACAATAATTTTCATAATACAAATAATTAACTATCAAATGTCATCTCTCACAACTAGTCCTCCGTCTATTCGAATACATTTTTCGATTCTTTTACGATTCTGTTGTAATAATTTTGTGTATAGACCAAAATAATGACAAAAATAAAAATGCTAATTTTGTCATGAAACTTCGTATATGGGGTTAGAATAATATCCTGAATAACTTTTTCTAATAACTTTTTTCGATATATCTAACGCGAAGCAAATTTACGCGAGATTTACGAATTGACCCTGTTTGTGAATTCGTAGTCGGCTTAGTTTAAGGTTCAGATTTCAGTTGAGTATCTTAAAAAACGTCACCCATCAATCTGTCTGATTGTGCAAAAATTCAAATTTGTATTCCTTCAAATAGCGAAAATATGGGGGTGTCTTCATCTTAAATGCGACACGCTGTATATATATATATATATATATATATATATATATATATATATATATATATATATATATATATATATATATATACAGCGTGTCGCATTATCATCATCATCATCATTTCACGGTCATTGACTTTCCTCTGCCACTTGGGTCCTATACACTTAACGATGTCATCAATCCATCGTGGTTTCGGTTTTCTTCGCGGTCGTTTGCGATCAAGCGATATCCACTCCAGGAGTGCCTTGGTCCATCTGTCTTCCCATCGCCTAGCTATATGGCCTGCCCATCTCCATTTCAATTGCTTTACTCTTCCAGTGATGTCACAGAGTTTCGTTTGTTCCCTGATCCATGCGCAGGACTTTCTGTCTCGTCTTGTAATGCCAAGCATACATCTTTCCATTTCCCTCTGTGCTACCCGAAGTTTTTTAATTGATTGCGATGTGAGTGTCCAGGTTTCACCTCCGTATGTCATAACATGTAGAAAGCACTGATCGAAGACTTTTCTTTTCAGGAAAAGTGAGAGTCTGCTCTTAAACACTATGCTAAGCCTGCCAAATGACTGCCAGCCGCATTTAACACGCCGCTCCACCTCCCGGGCGGTATTCCCCTCCATTGAAATCCTCTGACCAAGATATATAAAGCTGTCCACAGTCTCCAAATCCCTTCCTAAAACTGAAATTCTTCTGTCCTGAGCGAAGTTATTGAACATACCCTGACTCTTTTTCAGGTTTATTTTCAAGCCAAATGGTTCGCCGACCCTTTGCAGTTCTTGTATGTGTCTTTGTAGCTCCTCTGGGTCTTGTAAAAGGAGAACGATATCATCTGCAAATCTAAGATGGTTTAAGTTTATACCATTGATCTTTACACCATCCTATCCCCAATCTAGTTTACGGAATACTTCTTCAAGTCCAGCCGAGAAAAAAATAGGCGATATTGCGTCACCCTGCCGTACACCTCGATCTGCATTAATTCCCACTTCAAGATCATCAAGGTGACCCTTGGCTAAGCAGTGCATTCATTATCGCATGCTTTGAGATGGAGTCAAATTCTTTTTCGTAGTCGATAAAAGCCAAGCACAGTGGCATGGTGTATTCGCTGTGCCTTTCTATGGCCTGCTGTACAACCTGGATGTGATCCATTATACCAAATCCACTTCTGAATCCTGCTTGTTCTCTTGATTGTGCGTCATTCAGTTTTTTTAATATTATTCTTTTAGAAATTATCTTAGTGAAAAGTTGTACATTGCTGATAGGAGGCTTATTAGACGGTAGTTCTTTAAATCTTCATGTGCTCCTTTTTTATGGAAAAGGATCACTTCTGCATTTTTTCATAAGTCAGGTACTCCTGTCCGCAGTCGCAAGGAACGAAAAGAAGGTAACATACCAATTGCAGGCCTTGGAAATTAGACAAAAATTGTATTGTTTGAAAGGAGCCATCATTATTGTGCTATCATTGTGTTATCTGAAAGTTGTTGTATTTGAATGTGTGTAAAAATAACGTTTAAATTCAATTGCTAAGATGAATCAATTGTTTAATCAAAAAGAGATAGTTATAATTAAGAGATGACTTAGTAAAAATAAAAACAACTAATAGTGTGTGCAAAAGGATCCGCAAAAGGGGCATAATTGTTACCGAATAACACTTAATTGCCCAAGAGTTAGGTTATTCTCAGTCAAAGGTGTGGGCCCCTTTACAGAGAACAATTATCATCCATACAAAATGAGAAACGTGCAAGAATTGCTTGATGATGATTGTGATAGAAGATTGGAATTTTACATTTGGTTTCTGGACAAGAAGCGTCTGCAACTCAATTTCGAAAATTGCATTTTTTATATTGATCTGATAGTAATTCTTAATGGACTGAAGAAGGAAGAAGACAAAATAATCCAAGAGTTAACGTATGGTGTGGAATCTACAATGAAAACGTGATCGAACATATCTTCATAGAACAAAATTTAAATGGTGAACGTTATTTGGAGTTATTGAGAAACAAACTTGAGTTATTTGTTGATGAACAACAGGATGGGGCACTACTTCATTTTACGCGAAATGTGCGGGATTATCTTCATGAACAGCTGCCAGAAAGATGGATAGGAAGAAGAGGTTCAGTTGAGTGGTCTGTTAGGTCTCCTGACCTCACACCTTTCGACTTTTTCTTGTAGGGTGTCTTAGTAATAATAATAAATCTTAATAATAATGTTGTTAAGGAGGGCCCCAGTTTGGGAATTTGTTAAAAAAATAAACATTAGTTAGTTTATAAGAGTTATTTTTATTGTTATTTTAAATGAGTTTCTTTTACCAAAAAAAGTTGTTTGGCTGTTGAATAATAATTGATTGTTCTAAAACGGCTACTCCAATAAAGAAATGTGACAACATTTTTTATTTCGAATTTCCGGATTTGTCAAATTATGTTTCAAAATGCGGTGTTGCCATTTAAAAAAATATTGAGCTACTGAAGAGATCAGGCAACATCGGAAAGTATTATTTGCACATTTTTCTTAGTTATTTCCTACAACTTTGTATTTGGAAGTGGAAGTTTATTTGGAAGTTCACATAAAAAAGTTGACCTATGTCAAGTTTAAAAATAAATGAATTAATTTAATTATAAAATTTAAAATAAGTTTAAATTAATATATATATATATATATATATATATATATATATATATATATATATATATATATATATATATATATATATATATATATATATATATATATATATATATATATATATATATATATATATATATATATATATATATATATATATATATTCGAAAAACTGTGACAATAATGTCCTATTGAATTATGAAAATTATTTTTCAAAGTATACGACAGGAAATTTTCGTGTTTCTTTAAATATTTCGAATAATTTCATGCACACAGCAATTTCATATACTCTATACGGAAGCTAATACATATTTTCGTTTATAAAAAAGGCAACTCAATTTCTTTGGCGTAATTCGCATGTCAGCATGACTCTCGTCATTTCTCAAAGATGGAAAGGAAGAAAGTTAAGGGCTAATAAAATACAGTAATACAGAACTTGAAATATAAATTATAAAACTTTTAATTATACGTTTGAATAATGCCGAACTCGACTGATCGCGAACCAGTGAAGATTGCTTTGAATTTGAACATTCGAAATAGTTTAAAGTGTTTAACTTTAAACTTTTCGTTTATCCAGGTTGTTCTTTTTCCTTCACAGTGACATGACGACTTCCAGATCGTTAAAATAACTCTCTACAAGTTCTTGCTGATAGAGTATAATTTTTCTTAATTCAAAACAATGATGAACTTATGTTAGAACACACACCACCTTGATGGCGAATTAACAGGTCCGTTTCTCGAAAGATTTTTTTTCCCAATTGCTCCCTCAATAAATCGGTTGTTACGTTGGCAGTATGAGATGTGGAACCGTTCTGTTGGATGCAATTGATAAATTTAGATCTTCACCAACACTACCTGCAACAGCGGCGATATTTTCTTCAGGACACATAATTCTTTGTGAAATGCGTTCGAAATTTCTCGATTATTCGGGTAATACACCGCTCGGTTGGGTATTATGTACACCATAAAATTTACAAAGTTACTAAGCAAGGATAAATACAAACCAAAGAGCTCGAAGAGGCTCCTGACAGGGGTATATCGATAGGGGTAAAGAACAACGTTCACCCAGGTTAAACGTAAAAGTTAAGTGGCTTTTTAAATGAAACAAAAACATCCCCTCTCACTTCAATACACAAATTCAAACGTTTTTTCCAGTCTCCGAAACAAATTTCTGATATTTCTGTCAAAACGGCGACTTCAATGGACTCAAAATGGCACCCACAAAGTGGTTTCTTCAATTGAGAGGACAGAAAAAAATCACAAGGTGTCATATCTGGTGAATATGATATTTGTGGAACGGTATCTGGCGAATAGGGTTGCGATGTGCAATAGGGCGTTATTGTAATATGGAAACCGCGAATAGTTTAACCACAAATCCGGAGATTTTTTCAAATAAACTCATCCAAATGAGGAAGCAATTACTCAGTATAAGATGCTTGATGTTGGTAATGTTTTCTTCATTAGTTGGTGTGGAAGGTCGTCATAAACGAAGTTCAGCTTCAGCTGCTTCTCTACCACCACAAAAGTCTTTGTACCACTTTTAAACATTTTTTTTTGACATAGCTTCATTGTCATAACAATTTTTTAATCTGTTTAACGCATCAGACAACAAATTTCATGCAAATTCTTTGCTCGATAGTTACAGACGTTATAAATTCTAACTTGACAAGTGAAATGACATGAAACTTTTGTCAGGTGTCAAAGACAGTCGTACCAATTTAAAAAACAAAAAGTTGTATGGATATATCATGAGCGCGAATTTTTAAAACAAACCTTACTTTTTATATGACAGTGGTATATGTGCATTATATTTTTATCTTAATATGCATGTTCATAACTGCGTTGAATACACCACTTAAATTGTAATTAATTTAAAAGTTACAAATACAACACACAATTAACTGCGTTTTAACACTGCACTGTTACAACAACTGGATGTAAATTTCCGAGAAATATCCTGTCAAAGCGACTAAATAACAAATAGACTTTTTTATTACTTTTAATCATGCAACGCTTATTATTGCTTCAAGGAAATTTCTAAGAATCATCAATAATGACTAAAGACCGGATTTTATGCATTTTACATATATATGCAAATTCTACATATTTTGTGATTTTAAAGGAAAAATGCATATTTTAGGAACTATTGCATATCTAAGCATGTTTTGGGATTTCTGTATTCATTTCTTACGTTTTATGGTCGCACGGCACAGTGTCTGGGCGGTCCCGGTCTGCAGATTGGGTTTTCCCTAATGGGGCAATAAAATAAAATAAGTACAAAAACTTCTATTTTTATTTATTTTCTCATATTTGTTACTGTTTGCAAAGTTTACAGACTGGTGCCAGTCTAAATTCGTTGCTCGAAGTACCGACGCCTAGTGACTTAACTTATATTTATTCTGTAAACTTTGCTGTTTGTCAGTATTATTCAGGTTGTCGTTTGTTGTAGTCGCAGTTATTATTGTGCAGTTAGTAAGTGCAAACAAAGTGAAAGTGAAAGCAGTGATTGTGTCGAAAATACTATGTACTTTTTGGATTAAGCCTTACCCAGAACTTGCTTTGGACGGCGACCAGGCTTTTTGCAAATCTTGTTCAAAAATTGTTTCCTGCTCAAAGAAATTTCAAATAGACCAACATATTAAGACGCCGTCTCGCGTAGCTAAGGTTAGAAACATGAAGAAGTCTGGGCCCATACAGTCAACGCTGAAGCAGTCATTTGAGATTTTTAAAAACGGAAACCATGACCAGTCAGAATTTAACGTAGATCTATGTAAAACGTTCTTGGCTGCTAATATTCCTTTAAACAAGTTAACCAACCCGCAAGTTAAGGCCTTTCTGCAAAAATATACAAAATTTAATGCTCCAGATGAATCAACATTAAGAAAAAACGTAGTTCGAAAGGTATTTGGTTCCGTGATAGATGAAATAAAAAAAGAAATTGGAGGTAACTATATGTATATTGTTGTCGACGAAACAACTGATTCGTGTGGTCGTTACATAATTAATTTAATGATCGGAAAACTCACAGAAGAAGAACCTGGAAAAGCTTACCTTATAGCCGTAAAAGAAGTGGAAAAAACAAACAATCTTAGAGTTACACGTTTTATTCAAGAAACCTTAACACATTTCTTTTTGCCGAACTCAGTTCCTACAGATAAAATTCTTGTCCTGTTGTCCGGTGCTGCGCCGTATATGATAAAGGCAGGAAAGAATTTAAAAATAGTTTATGAAAATTTGATTCATGTAACTTGTCTAGCTCACGGATTAAATAGGGTTACGGAAACTATTAGAGTTTCTTTTCCGTTGGTCAATGACCTAATAGCAAATGTCAAAAAGATATTCATAAAGGCCCCATTGAGAGTGCAGTTTTACAAAGAGAATTTGCCCGGAGTACCATTACCACCTGAGCCTGTCGTGACCACATGGGGCACCTGGATTCGTGCGGCATTATTTTATGCAGATAATTTTCAAAAATTGAAGGACTTAATCTCACAAATGTCTGGTGATGATTCACAGTGCATCCAAAAATCGAAAGAAATATTTCAAAGTACTGTAGTGGAACAACAGTTAATGCATATTAAGTGTAACTATGTATTTATAGCAGACAGTATTTTGCAACTAAAGGAATCGTGTACAAGTTTACCAGAGTCGATGGATATAATAGAGACATGTGTACAAAATTGCAAAAATATACGAGGTGAGGTAGGGAAAACAGTAGTGGCAAAATTAGAAAATTTGATAGAAAAAAACACAGGTTTCAAGATTTTAAGGCAGGTCGTAGTCATAATGTCAGGGAAAACTGTAAATAACTTAGCTATTAAGCCTGAAATTAAAATTTTGCCCTATAACATCAGTAGATGTAGAAGGATCGTTTTCTTTGTATAAACATTTCCTTAGTGATAGATGCCACAATTTTCTAGTTCAGAACCTTGAAGCACACATTATAACTAGTGCGTTTTATAATTTTTCGAGTTAATATTAATATTTAGTATAAGTTTGATATAAAACATTGTATTAGGTGTTAACTGAATTAATAAAGTATATTATATTATAACTTGAATTTATCTTTATTCAATACTCAATCACCTAATTAAATAAAAATGTAATTTAGGAAATCAAAATTTAGTTGTATATTCACTGCATATTTACGGATTTTTTGCATATATCCTGCATAAATTAAAAAAAATATGTGCATATATATGCGCATATTCTTAAGGTTTTTGGTTGCATATAATCTGGTCTTTAATAATGACACATTTTTGCTGTATTTATAAATTTAAAAGTTATAAAAATAAACGCAAGACTGTGTGCTCTGAATAAGCTCCAGATTTTTGATGTACAAATATCAAATTAAGAATCTATAAAATGGTTTTTGTTCTAACTCTGATATGTAAAAAGGTGTCTTGATAGATAATACAAAAACTAAAATTTAATATAACAGTTATGGCAATGAAGATTCTAAGAAGGATTGTGAAATTCAGATATAAGAACCAGGTTGGGAGTAGAACCGATTCTCCAAAACATCGAAGAAAGATAACTCGTTTGGTACGGTCGTTTAGTAAGAATGGGGAAATAGGGGAAAAAATTGGAGAAATTCTCAAACCAAAAACCATTGCATGGAACGAAACAAGAACAGAAGTAAGAGATAGAAAAGGAAGGAAACGAATGATGAAAAATCAAAATCCCTACACTTAGTGGTATGAAGGATATCATCCGATAATGATGATGAACTCTTTTGTCAAAATTTTGTATGACATTTAGGTATAACCGTGACTCTATCTCACCAATGACTCGAATAATTTCGTCCTTTAGTTCAGGAATCGATTGTGAATTGTTCTTATAGATTGACTTTTCACGTAACCCCAACATCACCGTCTCTTGCAATAACTCATCCAGGAACTTTTCCCCTCAAAAATGAATTGCTTCATTAGCACAGTGATCTTGTTGGAACCACATATTCTCGAGATCAATATCATTCAGTTCAGTCCATAAGAATTCATTTATCATCTCACGATAACCAACACCATTCACAGTTACACCTTCACCAGCAGCATTCTGAATGAAATATGACCTCCTGGTCATAATTTACACCAAACAGTGACTCGTCTAGGGTATAAAGATTTCAATTGTTGATTTTACTCATCCCAACTCCGGAAATTTTATTTATTAACATGGTTACCAATTTCCCCAAGTTACCAGATGTGCTTCACTTGAAAAGATGATTTTTGAGAAAAATCTACACTTTCACATAGAGTTTTTTGATTTCTTTGGACTGCGAGTCCCATTTATAAACCATCCGACGAGAAGTCGGCGAAAATATGGGTTGTTTGATTGTGGAGAGGGACTCCCTATTCTTGGCGAGAGAGCATATGTCGGTACCCTTATGAGTCTAACCACCAACAGACGAAACATGTGCCCTTCAATGTAAGGGATGGGTGGGGCTTCCTCCCGGTCAAGCAACTAAACATTGCTCATATTTATATTCATCCTGTTTATTCATCCAGGTATCTCCGAAGGTAGGTCTCTTTCAGTTCTCTTCACCTTTGTCCTTTGTGCAGTTTCTCCCTATGCTAATCCTGCTTGTCTCTTCATGTTATATCCACCGATCAAATTTATGGTCACCCTCTGTTTCCTTGACCTTCATATGGGCGCCAGTTTTGGAAGATATGGTTCCTCCTACAGCAAGTTCTATTATATCTATAACTTTGGCTGTTTGTCGTATCCACGTATTTTTTGTAGCCTCTCGGTGTCTTTTTCAGTTTATCAAGCTTGGACTTAGTGAAGGCCCAAGTCTGAGCTCTGCACTTTAGCACATAGAGTATGAATAATATATATATATATATATATATATATATATATATATATATATATATATATATATATATATATATATACATTGACAAACTGAAAAAGACACTGAGAGACTACAAAAAATACGTGGATACGACAAACAGCCAAAGTTATAGATATAATAGAACTTGCTGTAGGAGGAACCATATCTTCCAAAACTGGCTCCCATATGAAGGTCAAGGAAACAGAGGGTGACCATAAATTGGATGGGTGGATGGGTGGGATTGGAACAGTCAAAAAACAGCAATAAACTATAACATCTTTTTGGAAGTAAGAAAAGAAACATCGAAGCTAATTAGACAAACTAAAAGAAAATATGAAAACAATCAACTTAATGAAATAGAAAAAAATTTCCAAAAAAATAACACCCGAAACTTTTACAAAACATATAAAACTAAATTAACAGGCTATTAACCGCAAAGTCTTTGCTTCCAAAAGGATAACGGACAATTAGCTCTAAATTACCAAGAACTTGCAAAATACAAAGAACAAAGGTACAATCAAGAAAATAACCAAAATTCTACAAGAAGTTTGGCGAACCGAACGGATTCCGGAAGATTGGAAAGATGCTCTAATCCATCCACTACATAAGAAAGGAGATAGAACGGATGTAAACAACTATAGAAGGATATCTCTTCTCCCAGTTTGTTGCAAGATTCTATCTCTACTAGACAGAGCACAGGGACAGTTAGAACCTAACATTGGTGAATATCAAGCAGGTTTTCGACCGGGCACATCCTGCCCTGAACAGATCCTGAATCTGAAGTTGATTCTAAGACATCAAAAACTGAACAATAAAAATCTCGTCTGTACATTTGTGGATTTCAAAAAAGCATATGATTCTATTGATCGCGAATCTTTATTCTGAATCTTGAAAGAACAAGGACTAGATCTGAAAACGCTGGCAATTATTAAAGCAACGTTAACTAACACAAGGTCAAAAGTTAAATTCATGGGTGAGATCTCAGAGCCCTTCGAAATTAAAACTGGAGTGAGACAAGGGGATGGACTCTCGCCACTCTTATTTAACTGTGTTCTAGAAAAAGTAATACAGGAGTGGCTTGAAAAAAAGTCGGCTCTGAATATTGACCAGCCCATTAAACTGGGGAGAACCAACATCAAAATTGATTGTCTGGCATTTGCTGATGATCTAGCAATTTTAGCTCAAGATAATACATCTTGACGGCACAGAAACAGATTGAAATTCTAAAAGAAACAGCAGAAAATGTAAGACTTCAAATTTCCTTTGAAAAGACACAATACATGACCTGTGCAACAGACTAAGAACGCCATTTCTAAAAACAAAATATGGTAACATCAGACGAGTCTCTCAATTCAAATATTTGGGTGAAATAATCATGGAAAATGGGTTGGAAAAAGCGGCCAATAAGGGTAGATGTCAAAAAATGGAAACGGCATTGAGACTTACACAAAATATTTACAACAAAAAATGCCTATCTAAAAACACAAAACGGAGACAGTACAACACAGTTATTAAGCCAGAATGTCTATATGCTGCAGAAGCGCTCATTTTGAATATAAAGAAGGACATCGAGGACATTGAAAAGAAGGAAAGAAAAATCGTAAGAAAAATCCTAGGCCCCAAACAAATAAATAGCACAACATACCGACTTCAAGAAAACAAAGAAATCAAACAATACACAGATATACATAGCGATATGAGAAAAAGAAGACTTAAGTTTTACGGACACATAAAACGGATGAATCCGAGTAGGTTAACTAGACAAATAGTCGAATTTTATGAAAACAGGAGTAGAGCTAAAGTAGAAATAATTAAATGGATTGCTGCAATTAAAGAGGACCTAAGATCAGCAAATATTACACAAAGTGAAATTCAGGATAGAGGCTGTTTCAGACACAAGGTTAATGTGTGGAAGGTTGGCCAGAGTGAAAAATGTAGGAAGACTGGAACAACTTGGTCTGACGAAAGGAAAAAAGCTCATAGCGAAAGAATGAAATTAGTATGGGCACAAAGGAAGGCTAACAACAACAAACGCCTCTAATATATATATATATATATATATATATATATATATATATATATATATATATATATATATATATATATATATAAATATATATATATATATATATATATATATATATATATATATATATATATATATATATATATATATATATATATATATATATATATATATATATATATATATATATATTATATATATATATATATATATATATATATATATATATATATATATATATATATATATATATATATATATATATATATATATATATATATATATATATATATATATATATATATATATATATATATATATATATATATATATATATATATATATATATATATATATATATATATATATATATTATATATATATATATATTTATATATATATATATATATATATATATATATATATATATATATATATATATATATATATATATATATAATCTCAAATTCTCTCAAATCCTCAAAACACTCAATACTTAAAAAAAACATTCCGTTAAAGAAACACTCCAACGAATGCACATCAGAAAAAATTCGTCACTATTCAACACCAAATCCATAAATGTTGTCACTGATGAACAGCTATTGGTGGATTTTCTACTCTAGCCTAAGAAACATACTAAACATCCAGATCTAAAGCAGAACTTGAATACCAGCACTTGAATACCATAAAGCAGAACAGTGAAATCCTCTGATGTTACTCCATTTGTTTTAGATGTGCCGATTATGTTACTTACAATCAAATTATTTATAAATCATTCAAAATATTCATCAATGTTTCATATCGAATCAAGTTAACTTTCATCCACATATCGACAGACAGATCTCTCCAGGAAAGAGGATAAAAAATAACGACAGGAAAATTATTGGAATCATACCTCACTTAGGTTAATCTAATTTAAACTTCAAAGAAACTGAAGCCCAAAATCAATAACGAAACTCGAATCAGTTCTTTTTGTTTTGGATAAATGGAAATCTGAACGTTCGGACGAAGGTATTACTCAAAAATTCAGGAGATTGATAAACGAGCAAAAGGTGAAATCGGATTTGACTTTCTTTCTTTCGGCGAAAACACAACATTGAAAATCGGGTTGTGTTTTATGAGTCTGACTAAGACATTTTAAAAGTCACAAGCTTTTTTATGGTTAAAGGATGAAAACTGCAAAAAAAATCCTAAAGATTTCTTTGAAATTGGTAACCTTTCAATAGCAAGTATTAATAAATACCAGGGTTGTCAAAAGTTTCCAGTCAGTTTTATTTATCCAGATAATCTCGTTGTAATTTTATACACTTTTCCCTGCGATACTACCATCTCTTTAATCCGTTCAAATAGTAATTTACATTTTGTTCTGCAAAATAGTCGTTTATAAATGTGATGGCCTTCTCTTTCGAGGAAAATATCTGTGCTCTGAGCGAAACTCCTAGGAAAGAGAAAGCCTAGGCTAGAAAAGAGAAAAAAATAAAGGAACTCACTCACAAAAATCACAAAAAAGAAACTTTCTCCATGTTCAATGAAGTAGCAAAAGGAAAAAATATGAAATAATCATATTTTTTCGACATCTATCATATCTCGAAAACTATACGCACATTTCAAAAAACATATGTATAGTGCGTTTCAAGATACATAGTTGAGCGACTTGCTGCAATAAACTCTTAACAACCCCAGGATTTAGTTTCTTTAGTTTAAAACAAATAAAACAACAAAAATATACTTACATGAAATTTAATATCTATATATTCATCGGAAAAATTACGACATATTTATAAAGTTCTTAACTTTAAATGAAATTGTTAAATTAATTTCGTTCCTCTGCGCTAAATCTAAAACCATAAAAGAAGAAATCTTCGGCTTTTTCTTTTAAATAAATCCACTACTTCATCTGCATGAATTTCTGTTCCATAATGAATGTTCATGAGAGCCAAACCATTAAGTCTGTTCTCACTTGTAGTGTTTCGTAAATAGTTTTTCAGTCTCCTTAGGCTCGAGAAAGACCTTTCTGCGGTAGCAGTGTATACAGGAATGGTAGCCAAGATTTGTAGTAATGTGTAAATATTAGGATAAAGGTTTTTATCGTACATATCTAGGCATTCCAAACTAGATTTCGGGGTAGGCAAGATACTTGTCATCACTGTTTTCCATACTTCAAGATCTGCTTTAACCACTGATATGTTGCTTTCGGGAAGCAGTGACGAGTACGTGGAAATTGCTTCTTCAATTTCAGAACTGGCAGTAAAATTTGAAGGTAGCACACCAGATAATGCTGATACTACTTTACGATGTTTGGTAAACCTTTCAACCAATTGTTAAATTGTATGATCAAGAAATGGAATGAACAAATTAATTTTGTAATACGTGCATACATCCAATGCAGGAATGTTCGGTCTATTTAATTGTCTTTCGACGACGCGTGGCATTCGCAGTATACCACTATTCTTCCAGTAAAACCTTTGCGTCTTCGTACAGATGAAGATATTCGAAGTCAGTGTGGTTTCTCAGGAGTTGTAAGACATTACATCAACTACATCATCTACATGTTTGAATGCCGTGCTAAGATCGATGTCAATTGTCTGTAATTGTTTTGATAACGACAATGTATAGCTCATAAATTTTTGAAGAATCACTAAACACATCACAATGTTTCCTTATGTTTCCTTATTGTGATTAAATTGGAGTTCTTCGAGAGCATTCACAATCGCTGAATAAATTTCCCTGAATCTTATAATAGCTTCATGTTTGTGGACCCACCGTATTTCACACACTGAGAGCAAGCTTTTTTGGTTACCGACGGGCAGTAGCTCTTGAATTTTTTCTTTCAACAAAGCAGTGCATTGAGCAGAATGTCGAAAGTAGGAACCAACAGACTGCACAATCGCAATACAATTTCGGACATTTGCAATTTTCGGACATTATGTACTGCAGTGTACATAAAGAGCAAGAGGACATTCTTGGCGAACATAAGCTTGGCCACCGTGCAAATACCCACTTATAGCTGCAGCCCCATCGTAACCTTGACCAACCACATGGGAACATTCAAGTCCATGCTTTTTCAGAGCTGTAATAATAAGATTTGCGAGACCGGATCCTGAAACATCGACCGTTGGAATGTACTCAAGGAACATCTCTTTAAGTATATGGTGTTTATTATCTGTAAAATCAACATATCGAAGACATAACGAGACTTGTTCTACAAGTCCGATGTCGGTGGTTTCGTCAGCCCGAATCGCAAATAGTTTGGCTTTCTTTACTTCTTCAATTATTTTATGTTGAATTAATTCACCACAAATGTCAATTATTTCGTTTTGGATCTAAGGGCTTGTGTACATGGTATTCTTCTGTGAAGTATTCAAATGCTCAGCCAGATCTCTATCTCCAGACTCAGCCGCAAAACTCAACAGGACTCTAAAATTACCATCATTCTCTAGTGGTTGTTCAGGTTCTGGTGATTCTGGTGTAATTTGTATGCGCCCCGAATCGATTTTACCTCTCAAGGAGATGCCTTGTTTGCCGCAAAAAATTATTGTTTTTACGATAGGGATTAGTTTCTTTCGATTCTCCTCTTGTTGTCTCTTTCTTTCAGAAGACAGCTGTTCAGTGACCGAAAAAGCCTGCGAAGACATTACTTTTAGAAAGTTATCTGCCAGTTCTGAATTTCGCTTGTGGTATCCCGATTTCGCATAAGCTTCAAATATTTCTAGGGCATTTTTCCACTTACAAAAAGATTCGGTTACCAACTGGCCGATCCTTTGATGACTATGCTCCACTTTTATATTCCGAATATGACAACCAGGAGAATCTCTCCAACCATTTCAATTGAAAGCGCAAGTTTCGTTTTGTGGAAATAGGAAACTTACAATCTCTGGATGGATTCCATGGCGTTTTTAAAATTAGGACTTTAAAATATTCATCCTTGAATTGCGTCTTGATCTTCATCTTGATTCTCGTAAAAACCAACATCCAACTTAGCTACAGTTGTAACAGATGAGGTAACAGGCAAGCTGGCCTGTTGCAGACTAGATGTAGATTCGGCAGTAGAAGGTATCGAACAGGGCATCAGCGACATGGCATCGACTTCGACATTCGGTATTGTGATTGAGGTCGAGGTCGAGGACCCGCTTGTCATCACAGTCTTCTTATCAGCATGCAAGGTAGCTGAAGCTTTGATAGCTAAATCCAAATTTGTTTCTTTATTAGAAACCCCTTGACTACACCACTTTTTCCAGTAGTCCATACCTTTAAGTTTATCACCCTTCCTTTTTTTCCCTCCATTTTTCGACAGTAATATTCGTTCACCACTTTTCACTTATATTCGCTTCGAGTTCGCATGGAACAATACTGCCGTAAGCGCGGTCATGCGCCGCTTATGTAGCAGCCCACTAGTAGCCGTCCAGAAACGAGGGGCGTGGCGAATAATTGAGAAACAACGCAAAGTTTCCTTACGATACAAAATAGTTCGACTACTCGACAAGAGATGGCGTTACTGTGCGCAACGTCCACTAGTTCGGATATATATTCAATTCAAATATAATAATTTAACTCTCTTCACTCCTCGTATTTTTTCGGTATAATATTAGGTAATATTTGGCTTATTTTTTCGAGGGGGGGGGGTTAAACCCCCAAAACACCCTCCCTTGGCTAAGCCCGTATTAAAAAGGAATATGTATGTGATATCATTGATGCCCATATTGGACATACGGTTTTACGCCTTCCCTCATATTACTGTATTTTTAATCCAATTGAACATACGTGGCATCGGGTAAAATGCAATGTTACAGCAGAAAAAATTTCTCCGACTCTAGGTGCAACCGCTGCAACAGTAATAAGGAAGGTTGTAGATAGTATTCCTAAAGAAAGTTGGATAAATTCGATTAAGCATGTTATTAAAATACAAGATTTCTATGTACAATTTACTAATAAAATAGAGCCACTTACTATGAATGTAGATCAAAGTGACAGTGAGAACGAAACCGAATTAAATATATTATTAAATTTAAGTTATAATTTTTATTGTACTAATTGATAAATTTAGTTATTTTTATTGTACTAATAAATTCAAAATACACAAACCAATATACAATATTTTAGTCATACATAATATAATAATAATAATTTAATCATAATTTAACAATATTTTGTTTTTCCCAAAATTATTCAGAAGTTAAACCACTCCGACTCTGACGCCTTTTAAGAAACTAGGAATATTTTTATTGAGACTTATTGGGGCAATTAGTATTTTGCCGAATAGCAATGAAATATCTTGAAACGGATTATAACTACGTTGAAAAATCTTGTGTCTTCTCCATCAGAGCGATAACTTTACAAACGACCCTCGTGTAACAGTAAATAACATTTAACGAGATTAAGTTTAGATATTCCCTATTACTGTTTCGATATCTTGGGTCTTCTTCAAAAGATATTCAGCTAATAATGAACTCCTACAAAAGTTTATTGAAGGAATGAATGGTCTAATCCAGCATTGCTTCAAAGTTTTTGAAATAAATCATCAAAAGGATAAACCAGAAATCCCCATAATGAATAATTAGACTTTAGAATGTCTCCGGTTTTAAACATCTATTAAGCTTTTAGTTAATCTTCAAATAAAGCGATCTCGAATTTTGAAAGCCGCTAAGCCAATTGTCACGAATGTCACTGTAATATAACATTCTTATTGGAAACTTTTCTAGATGAAAACTGTCGTTTAAAAAATATAAGCTTCAAATAGTTTTGATTGCAATTCACTTTAAACTTCGTTTAGGCGAGCAAAAAATTCCAATTCTGGCTACCGAACCCAGTATATGTTATCCCCAGAGCACGGCTTGTACATATTTAGATTTTATTTTGATAGCAATTAATTTATCAGCGGAGCTTCTCATTAAAATATAAATCAATCAATTTGATTGACAGTAGCCGCATTTTAAATATAAACGTTTCCAAGGAAGATGTAATTAGTTGTCAGTCTTTTTTTTCTTCACATCACCAACCTACGCTGATATTAATTCAGAAATAAGCCTTTCCGAATTAAATAGATGTTAATTATTGATGAGGCATTCCCTTTAGCTACAGTTGAGCCCAGATTAATGTTAATTAAACGGTATAATTGGATTTGTGATGAGAAATAACGCGTGGAAGAAAATCGAAAGGAAAATTAATAGGAAGTACTTAGAAACAGTATTCTTTAGTTAATAACTTCGTGTATTTGGTTTAAAGAAATTTTCAAACCGATGTTTGGTAATATTCATTATAACGGGTAAGTTTTTTAGCGTGTTCGAACATCCGATAGGGGTCATTACCGAACGAACTGTCAGCTGGCACAGTTGTCAAAATTACTCAGTACACTCTGGCAAATCATCATGGAAAGTTCAACAACAGAGCAACGTGCAAATTGTCGACATTTATTATCAAAATCAATGTTTTGTACCCCAAACTTATAGAGCAATTTGTAAGCTATGTCAAAACATTTTTAGAAATGGTACAAGAACTTTTAATTAATTATGGTAAAAAAGTAGCTGAAGATGAACCTCGCTCAGGAAAAGCTTTAACGTCAACCTGCAAAGAAAACATTATAAAAACCAAAAATCTTCAACTGAGTAGTCGCCAATTAAGTATTAGGCCAGTGTCAGACGAGGTTTCCTAGGTGGTGCTGCCCAGGACGCGCCACTTAGTTTTGCTAACACTTGATTCACATCAGTTGCATTATGGAAGACGAAGAGTTAGTAGCTACAACCTACCTTTACCTTGTGAAATGGGAAACATTTTTGAAAAAAAGATTTTGAGAAGAAACGAAGATTAAGAGAGAAAGACAAAACTAGCTTATTCTATACATTGTATCCTAATCTTGGACAAGATAAACTGCTCGCTCTTCTGAAAGAGAGATATTAAACTTCAAGAATAAACCCTTCAAGCGATGCCACTCTTCTGTCCGCTTCCTGGGGCAACGTGTGGCAGCCTGATCAACGTGTGAGCCAGGTCGCGCCACCCAGGGAGGCCTCGTCTAAAACTAGCTTTAGGCTAATTACTAGTCATTTAATTTTAACGCAACTTCATTCGCTACCTGGGATGCATCACCCATAAATATAATGTAAAATTTAAAAAATATATACTTCCTTATTAAGCGATTTCTCCCGGTGTTCGCTTCCTGCGACAACGACACAAGAAGGATAATAAAATAAATTTGAATGAATAAATAAATGCTTTGTGTTTAAATTAAATTAAATCATCTCCTGATGATGTTAACATGGTTAGCAAAATGGGCGTCGGGAATAAGTAGTTTATGTTTAACATAAGATTCAAAAAAAATATTGATACAATTATAATTATCGAACCCAAAATTGTTTGTATTATCTAACATTATATAAATCATAAAGTGATATTTGTAATTTCGCCATTCCAGTTATGGATCTTCTCATTAATAATAGCTTAGAGTGCTGTTGTTGTAACTTTGGATAATATCGATTTCAAAGCTACATTATATATGATTACGTTCTTCGCTGTTCCAATCTAATACGCGAAGCTTCAAGCAGAACGGGCGCTTTGGTATCTCTTAGTCTGCAATATCCGTTACGTTTAAAAAGATAATATGAAATATTTGTCGGGACTACGAAGAAAAGCGATGCTCGGAATTTAACGAAATCAAAAATTGGACTAACAAATCCCTTAGTTTCATTTGAAGTAATGAGTACAAGTGTGGACAGACATTTCTATCAATTCCTCATTTGGAACCTTCTGTGTGAAACATTAAACTCGAAAAGATTTGCAACTAAACTAATATCACTTTATTTAGATCGGATCCCAATTAGCAATTCGATTAAATCACGTCCTGATGATGCTAACATAGTTAGCGAAACGCGCTTCGAGTTTAAATACTTTTATATTATTTCCTAGAAGCTAAAGTGCATTTCAATTAGGGATTGCAATCCCGCAAAACGGGATCACACATTCCCGCTGCTTTTATTAATCTGCTGGATCCTGCACCTTCAAAGAGCGGATCCGCGGATCCCGCAAATTAAAATTTGGCGCTAAAACTTTCGCGGCGTACGCCTCAAGAAAGGAAAACAGAGATTTTCACTCACATTTGACGAAGGGATATCATAAAAGAATCATCGATATTTAAATATCAACGTCCACCAGAAAGAAAACCATTTTAATCTGGGTTTGGTCCGTATACATGGCTCGTCTACCACAGGACATTGCATTAGCTTGGTGAAAAAGCGCGTCACGAGTTTTAGTCTAGACTTAGACACAGATATTATCGCAATTACAACGGACGACGCTAGTGTGATGGTGAAGGTTGGCAGATTTTTGCGTTGTTCCCAGCAGCTTTGTTTTCTACACGGCTTACAACTAGTGGTGGTTGATGCACTGTATAAGAAAAGCAATTCTTCAATATCAGAATGCCCAGCAGCAGCATTTACGAAGGAATCTGATAATGATGATAACGATGATATGGGCGCCAATGAACAGGGTGTGACTGTAAATATAAATTCACTGCCACTTGAAATGATTTCTACAACATATGACGATCTATTGAAGAAAGCACGGAAAGTGGTCAGAATTTTTAAGCGGTCACCAACTAAAAATGACGTCTTACAAAAATATGTGAAGGAACAAGAAGGCCCTAAAAAAGAATTGGCATTGATATTAGACTGCCGTACTCGCTGGAATAGCCTTTTGAATATGTTAGAACGGTTCATGAATATGTTAGAACGGTTAGAATAGTTCAGGACGATGAAACATATGCAGATGACGTCTTGAAAAATACACCTATAGCTGGAACATCTGCTACTGATACAGATCCTACTCTAACGCTAAAAGAAGAATTAGAAAAACAGCTTCAACAAGAAAAAGAGATATTTAAGAAAAAGCTAGACAACAAGCAAAAGGACTTTGAGAAAATTTTGAATAAAGAAATGACGTCCTTTGCGTCCGATGGTATCAGAGGAGAGTACCTGACGCTCGCCTATGAATATAACCTGACGGTTCAGCCTACTAGCGTAGAAGCCGAGAGAGCGTTGTCAGCATCAGGTTCAGGTTTCAGCATATATTTGCAGTTCACTCAGAAGCAGGCTCGGAGGTGATACAATAAAGGCCATTTGCTTCTTAAGAGGGTATTTTCAAAAGTTATCACCATAGGTTGATATCATAGTAATTAATAGCATCTAAGAGAAAGTTGTAATTTGATTATTAGTCATTATATGAATAAGACTGAATTAAAAATATAAAACTGTTGTTAGGAGTAAGAGTAAAATTAAACAAAACTATTAAACTATGATAACATTTAAAGATGAATTTAAGAAAATAGATTACTAATTACTTATACTTAATTAATAGAAAAGAAATAAGTTCTGTTGCTTGATGTAAGAAATGTTTAATAAAAGTTGATTTTTACACAAAAATCTGTAGTTTCAATTTGATTTTATAACATAATTTCCCGCGTGGGATTGAGTAATCTCGTATATCAATCCCGCGGAATTGAATAAGCTGCGGGATTACAATCCCTAATTTCGATGCAGTAAATAATTAATCTTATTAGTTGACAAGCCTTTGTATGAATAAGATTTGTATTTCAACGGTTTTTTTGTACTTTGTGTGTGTTAAATATTCATATTCAATAATAATGATAACCCCTAACAAGATAATTCTCCATGAATTTCAACAAGCCAATGTTTTTTTTTGTTTTTACGTTCTTCAAGAGCTATAATTATTTTGAAATATTACCTTTTATAGGAGAATGAAACAAAATACTGAATTTTCACTTCACCTAAGAACAAAGAAAAATAAAAAGCACCATTTCTGGACATTTCTGTTGCACCATTTAATTTTAATTTTGCTACAATGATAAACACAAAAATAAATCTACTGGTAATATTAATTTTTGTCTGTATCTATCTTAATCAAATTTGAATTTACTTATTTTTATCGATTGTTGCAGGTTTAACTTTTAGATTCTTAGCATAGAATGTTGATTAAAATAAACAAAAAGAAACTCGAAATGGGCAACTTTTCATACAACCTGGTGATGTATTATAATACTACATTTAGGGTCGGTTCTACAATGCAAGTATAAAGCAAGTATAAACGGCGAACGGTTATACTCGGAATAAGTAATACCAGGTATTATTCTCAGAATATCTGGTGTTGACCTGTTGCCTACAACGCCTTTAGTTATACCTAAAATAACGCAGTAGTAGTTCTAATACATCAAAATAGTAGGTGGGATTGGACCATCATTGACAGTTGAAGGGATGGGAAATTAAAGCATTTTATAAGCCTAACCTAACGTGAACGGTTTGGAAATTATAAAAATATATTGATTAATTTGTGCGTTACTTTGTGATAGTTCCTTTTTTAAATCGAATCGAAAAAACAATTTTTTACTTTGTTATCTATCACTTTTATTTTTAAATTTGTGTGACTATAGTTTCGTAAAATGATTTACAGTACAGTGTACAGTACAGCGCCGAAAAGCAAAAAATTAAACAATTTAGAAGCAAATGAAATTTGTAAATATAATAATAGTTTGATCGTGAGTTGATCCAGGCCACCAACAATATCCATTATACGTAGCGTAAAAACGCAATGTCAAAAACAATTTTGTTGCAGGTTTTATCGCAGGATTACGATCTGTTAAAGATTTAATTTCATCTTCAATAAAACTCAGCAACAATACACAAGTTCGTTTTTGTAAGCAAAAACGTTTAAAAAACTCCAGGTCGTCAAACTCCACGAAATAATCGAACCCAAAAAATGCATTTTAAATTAAAAATCGTATAACTATATAATATATGTACTGTTTTTTCATACCGATGTTTAAATACTTTTGGCCGTCGAATTAAGACTACGTCTTCAAGATCACTTGCATCATAATCAAAAATGTTTAAATTTATGGGATCCATATCAATTAATTATTTCACTGTTATAATTAAAAATGCATAAAACGCTAACATAAAACTGCGACTTCGTTGCCTTTCCAGATATGAAGAGATGGCTGACTGGAAAGAAATTCACATTAAATGAAGAAGTTAACAGATGTTGTAATGTTTTGATCAAAACAAAAATATTTATATTTAATTTAAAATGTATATGCACTTTCTCTCTGTCCTGTCAACGTCATAACGACTAATTGAGATTGTCCTCATGACATATGGTGTTCGAAGAATCGAACGATAACAGTTATTTCAGTGTGAGAATCTAATAATCTAATATCACGATATATTTCTTATTAATAGAGATGTTATTAATTGAAGTATAGTGTATGACATTTAAATACGAAAGACAATATATACCAAATGACATTTTCACTTAACCGTGGCTCTATATCACCAATGACTCGAATAATTTCATTTTTAGTTCAGAAATCGGTTGTGAATTGTTCCTATAGACCTGACTTTTCACGTAACCCCAAAGAAAATAATCCAACGGTGTCAAAATACATGATCTTGGCGGCTACTTCACCGTTTCTTGCAATAACTCGTTCAGAAAAGTTCTCGTTCAATAAATCCATTGTTTCATTAACAGAGTGAGGTGCAGCACCGTCCTGTTGAAAGCGTATATCCCCCAGAATAATATTATTCAATTCAGGGCACAAAAATCTAGTTATTTTCTTATCATATCGAACACCATTCACAGTTATCGCTTCACCAGCAGCATTCTGAAAAAAATACGACCCAATTACATCTCCTGGTTATAAAACACACCAAAGTGACTCGTTTAGGATGTAAATTTTTTCTATTAACTTGCTTCACCTGAAAAGATAATTTTTTGAGAAAAAGCATCTGTTTGTTCTTTGATCCAATTGGCAAATGCACGACGTTTTGAATGATAGTGTGGCTCTAGATCCTGTGTTATTTGAACTTTATATATCCTCAGAGCTAAATCCTTTCGTAAAATACGCCATGTTGTGGATTCACTGTATCGAAATTTTTGTGAATGTAGATTAAAGGAAATTTCTTCAGAAGAGTCTTCAGCAACACGTTCACGCACCAAACTAATATGCTCCTGTTAATGATCACTACGACTATATATTGCTCTTCTTTTATCTTCCACGAACTTCCTTCGAACCAGTTTCTTGAAATTTTTGAACAATTCGAAAGATAGTGCTTTTAAACGGACGATTGTGTAAACCGTAAATACCACGTAATTTTCTAAAAACATTTTCCACTAAACGCCCATTGTCATAAAATAATTCAACAGTTTTAACGCGTTGTTGAATTTGTACGACCGAAGATTAGACCTAGGTAAATTCACAACGCCATCTGTGTTTTATTCAAGAATCAAACTGCTCAATTTGCAAATAAGAGAAATAAATTTCATTTGCAACGTAAAACCCATAAGTTTGTTTGGCAACTTTCTAACATCATTTTTCTTCCATCAAAAAAATTTTCCAAGACCTGTCAGTCAATCGAATTATTTTTCCATTATTTATCCTGACATGGTGGAGAATAAAATAAAGTGAACTACATTAAACGAGGGGGATCATAAGCCAAGGATTTTTATTGAATATAATGTGCTATTTTTTTCGTTGACTGAAAGAGGCGAGAATAACAGATGGACACTTCGTAAATGGAAAAAAATCCTCGGGCCTCAGGCACGTTAACTATCCTAAACCGTGCAGAAAGCAATAAGGCGAAATTTATTGCCCTATTTTCCTCGAAATTGACAGAATGGACATTGATATCAGAAGATATCCGTTAAAGTATCGGTTGGGACGCTGACGCTTCTTGCCCTAATAAATTCACTCCACACCATTTACCTCTCTTCAGAATTGTGAAAAAAACTGTCTGTATTGCAATGAAAATTGTCAATTTAACAGCACTATATCGCTAAAGTCAAAGAGATTTTTCCAGTAAACACTAAATCACTTTTGTTAACTCCGCGACGCCCGTCTCGCTAACCATGTTTGCATCATCAGGAGATGCTTCAATAAGAAAATTAAATCATGGGTTTGGTTAAAAGCATGGTTAGGTTTTCAAGTAGTCACATTGTTCGACGTAGTATAGTATGTTCGACGTTCATGTAGTTCGACATTGCCGCTTACCATTTTTGGCTGATAATTTTACAATTTTTTTTTTAAATTACACTCATTGTAATTTATCCGTTAAATAATAACCAATTATTATATGGCAAATATGCTTTTAAACATATTATCTCAAAATGATAATTTTTATCATGGCTTTTCGATTGGCGATGTAATAATTTTTCCTTTTTTTCGCGGAAATCGTTGAGTTTTTGATTCTTATTGTAAGACACTTTATTTATTTACATATATATATATATATATATATATATATATATATATCATCATCATCATCATCATCATCATCAGCCCGTATCGATCCACTGCAGGATGACGGCCTTTTCAGCATGCTTCCAACCTTCACAGTCCTGGGCTTTCCTCTGCCACTCGGGTCCAATATACTTAACGATGTCATCAGTCCATCGTGCTTTCGGTCTTCTTCGCGGACGTTTGCGATCAAGCGGTATCCACTCCAGGATTGCCTTGGTCCATCTGTCGTCCCATCGCCTCGCTATATGGCCTGCCCATCTCCATTTCAACTGTTTTACTCTTCCAATGATGTCACAGACTTTTGTTTGTTCCCTGATCCATGCGCAGGACTTTCTGTCTCGTCTTGTAATGCCAAGCATACATCTTTCCATTCCCCCCTGTGCCACCCGAAGTTTTTGAATTGATTGCGATGTGAGTGTCCAGGTTTCACTTCCGTATGTCATAACGGGTAGAACGCACTGATCGAATACTTTTCTTTTCAAGCAAAGTGGGAGTCTGCTCTTAAACACTATGTTGAGCCTACCAAATGCCTGCCAGCCACATTTAACACGCCGTTCCACCTCCCGGGCGGTATTCCCCTCCATGGAAATCCTCTGCCCAAGATATATAAAGCTGTCCACAATCTCTAAATCCCTTCCTAAAACTGAAATTCTTCTGTCCTGAGCGAAGTTATTGAACATAACCTGACTCTTTTTCAGGTTTATTTTCAAGCCAAATGGTTCGCCAGCCCTTTGCAGTTCTTGTATGCGTCTTTGCAGCTCCTCTGGGTCTTGTGAAATGAGAATAATGTCATCTGCAAATCTAAGATGGTTTAAGTTTGCACCATTGATCTTTACCGCATCCTGTTCCCAATCCAGTTTACGGAATACTTCTTCAAGGCCAGCCGAGAAAAGAATAGGCGATATTGCGTCACCCTGCCGTACACCTCGTTCTATATTAATTCCCACTTCAAGATCATCAAGGTGAATTGTGGCTGTAGCTCCATCATATATCGATTCTAATAGGTTTACATAGGCTCTCTCTACACCTTGGCTAAGCAGTGCATCCATTATCGCATGCTTTGAGATGGAATCAAATGCTTTTTCGTAGTCGATAAAAGCCAAGCACAGTGGCATGGTGTATTCGTTGTGCCTTTCTATGACCTGCTGTACAACCTGGATGTGATCCATTGTACTGAATCCACTTCTGAATCCTGCTTGTTCTCTTGGTTGTGCGTCATTCAGTTTTTTTAATATTCTTTTAGAAATTATCTTAGTGAAAACTTTGTACATCACTGATAGGAGGCTTATTGGACGGTAGTTCTTTAAATCTTCCTGTGCTCCTTTTTTATGTAAAAGGATCACTTCTGCATATATACTATATATATATATATATATATATATATATATATATATATATATATATATATATATATATATATATATATATGCATATATGAATATATGCTATATATATATATATATATATATATATATATATATATATATATATATATATATATATATATATATATATATATATATGCATATATATATATATATATATACATATATATATATATATATATATATATATATATATATATATATATATATATATATATATATACCTAATCTAATCGAACATTATCACGGATGGTGGATAATATTTCTAAATCATTCTAGTATCTAGACATTATAGTCATTCTAGAGTTTCTGAATCATCTATCCTACTGAAACGACGTCAAGAAATTCAAAAAATATATATTTATTGTTTATTTGTAAATATTTTTATGCCTACTGTTTCATGCCAAAGGTCCTAGTAAAATAATTGAAAAAAAAAGAAGAAAACTGAAGTTTTACAGTGTATGTGATATGAACAACTTTTGAATTAGCTGTATACGAGGTGTGGCTATTAAATAACGAGACTGATGATGTAAAACATTTTATTTTTTTTGTAAAACATTTTATTTATTTCATACATATTTACTTATTATCACCTTCAATATACTCCCCTCCTCTATCCCTATAACTCTTCATACGAATCTTCCATTGGTCCAAATAATGCCGGAAGTCTTTTTGTGTCAGCTCCTTCAGAACGCGTGCCGCTTTCTCTTTCACTGGTTCAACGGACTCAAATCTTGTTTCTTTTAATGCAGATTTCACCTTAGGAAACAGAAGTCGCACAGCGCACATGAGATTGTGGAACCCAACGGTTGGGTGTGTGATGACACTCAGCTATTGTTGTCAAACCAAACCTAACCTAATCTAACAGTACATGTATATATATATATATATATATATATATATATATATATATATATATATATATATATATATATATATATATATATATATATATATATATATATTCTCTTGACCTTTTATTATTATTATTTTTTTTTATTTATTGGGTTTATCGGTCAGTAATTAATTTTTAATTTTTAATTTTTTTATTATTATTTTTTTATTTTTATTAACGTTTCGGTTCAAACAAAGAACCATCCTCAGAATAATTCTACAATACATATAACTTTTATAAAAACACAAACTTACATTTAAAAACATACCAATATTTAAATAAACAATTAATGTTTAATTTTTTTTTAAATAATATGTGATAATTTTTTAAAAACATTTTTTAGATGACATGTTTGACTTTGACATAATTAACAATTCTTTCACTTTTAAATTTTTGTTTTTTATTATAACCTAATTGTTTTGAATTTGTTATGTGGAATATTAGATGCAAAAAAAAATTATGAAAATTTATTATTTAATAATGTACATTGTACATTGCATTTAAATATGTATTAGAATATATATGTATATATATATATATATATATATATATATATATATATATATATATATATATATATATATATATAAATATATAAATATGTATGGAGTTTTTTTACTTCTTTGGACTGCGTCCAACGAGACAACAATAGTCAGTTAGACACCCCGACCGTTGGGTTCTAGAATCTCATGTGGAACTCACAACAACCTACGTGGCCATCATAATGACCAATGGTTAGTTGCTTGACCGAGAGGAAGCCCCACCCATCCCTTACATTGGAGGGCACATGATCTTGACAATTTGTGTTTTTAACGTTTCAGTTTTTTCCGACTAATTTGTATGGTGTGTTTTCTCTTCTTTATAGCCTTCTGTCGTCATCAATATTATTAGCAACAATTTAACTGACTTATTTTTATTCTAAATCCTGTAAAATTATACTAATTTGTACAACACAAAACCAACGACGGAAAAGTGAAATTAAAATATATAAATATCACAAAATCAATTTGCAAATCTGATTTGCCTTCTTAAACTTTCTCCAATCTGGTTATTAATATACAAGTTACTTTGATCCGTTTTCAAACAGAATTTTACAAATCAAATTTGATGTTGATGGTGCTTCAAACATTTTTCCAATAAGGAAATAATTTATACAATGGGAAAGTTTATATATCCGTTCCATGCATAATTCATATCGTCAGAGGAAACAATGAGCTGTCCTTATTTCCTCTTGTCACTTCTGGAAATTCTCGCTTGTTTATAATTCGGGTTACCGAGCTGTTTCCAAAATAAGATCTACTTGGGACGTTGCGGTTTATAAATCTCATATATATTTTTTTTCATTCTTACATTGTTTAATAGTATTATATATCTGAGATGTATATTATAGCTTGAAAAATGTATTCGAAAACGTAACAAAACTTACAGATTTTCTTGTTGTTTGGAGAAAAGCGTTACATCATACACAAGTTTCATGTCATTTCGGTTGTAAAATTAGAAATTATAGCCTTTGTATAAAAATTTTTGTCATCGTTTAATATATATATATATATATATATATATATATATATATATATATATATATATATATATATATATATATATTACTTTTTCAACCTCGCCTTCTTCTTTTTTCGGAAGGGATTTCCATATTTTTGGAACCTTGCGAGCGTCGTTTCGTGTATTTAGCTCAGCCCTTTCTTCTATTTCAATATCAAACTACAAGGCCAGAGAAGCCCGAACAATCAGAGAAGCCCTTAAAATAGAAGAAAGGGGTCAGCTAAATACGCGAAACGATGCTCGCAACATTCCAAAAGTATGGAAATTCCTTCTGAAAAAAGAAGAAACGCGGCAACGTGGCGGCGAGTTGAAAAATCATTAAACGAACACCCGATAGCGTTGCCTAGCGCCGTAAATAGTCCCGAATTACCCCGATATAATCTGCGCAGTCGCAGGCCGGCTATAAAAGCGAGCACAACGACCCGTGCACGTCAGTTCGACTCTTCAGTCAAAGTAGATAACACTTGAAAATGCCACAAAAAAAAAAAAAAAAAATATATATATATATATATATATATATATATATATATATATATATATATATATATATATATATATATATATATATACAAATCAAGGAGTTGAATAAGTAGTTATGTCCGTGGTTCGGAGCCCACCTTATGCCATTAGCCCAGCTGCTAGATAGATGTGACAGCTGTATACCAAATCAAGTTGTTTTATTTTACAGAAAACTAAAATTTTACGTACCCGAACTCTCAATATTATATATGTGGCAACTATATTCGTAGCATTTTTACAAATTACTACTTTTACTGGAAATGTACTCGAAATTCTCGCCATATAAATTCGAAAATAAAATCGTCAAAGAAAAGTTAATTCAAATTTAGAAAAGCAATATTGCATGCGAAAATGTCAAGAGCGTTACGTCAAAAATAGTTCGCATTCAACGCATCGAGAAACTTTTACGTTAATATACGTTACGAGAATGTAGTATATATAAACTATCTAACATCCATATAGAGACGACAAATTTTAACATATATTAAAGAATCGAATCATATGTCATCGTACACTTATCGAATAGAGCTTCACGAGTAATAACATACGTTTTATTGGTGCAATATGAAATAGTGAGTTTTATTTGTTCAGACTGAAATATTGTCTATAAATAATTTTTGCAATATTTTACTTTTAATTATTTCTTCTTAGAAAATCTTTATTTCCATGTTACCATTTCTGGATATTGTCTGTTGAAGCAATTCTTCTTCTTTTTCTGTGTGTATACAGGCTGTCTGCTAATTAATGTTACACATCAAAACTGCAAATTTTTTTTGCAACAATTTTTAACTTAATCCAAATTAAAACTATCCTCTGCAATCTACAAATTAAAATCTTAGTGTAAAACTTAATAGTAACCAAGATACAGGGTGTTAAAGTTATAATTTTATTTTCAATTTTCGTCAATAAATTTCTTAAAAACTATCTTGAACGAAATTTGTAGATTGTAGAGGGCGCTGTATGCGACACTTTTCTACGTTTGAAAGGTCACAACTTTTTTGCGTCTTAGTGTATTCGCATTTTTAATGAAAATATTAGTTTATCCATATTTTTTACGAAAATAAGGTATATCTTGTAAAGGTCGCTCCGAGGTACCGTTTTCTAGATATATGCATTTCAATTGCACTTTTGTGACACTTTTCTTAAAGTATGTAGGCTATGATTAAAACAAATACATCAAAACGACTTTTGCACTGATTGTTAATATTTAATATTGTGAGTATTTAAATAACAATAATAATAGTAATAATAATTTATGACTAGATATGACCAGACGACTTTTAACAAAATTCCGTTTGCATACCAATTTTTCTGTGTTGAGATTATACATTCCTCGAAAATATAGAGGTAGAGGGCTTATTAATATCAAAGAATTGTGTCTTAGTCAGGAAAAGAAGCTTCGCCAACATTTTCTAAGTTCGAAAGGTCAACTTGTGAGACTCGCAACTCAGTTTGATCACAATTATACACCACTAAAACTGAGCCATGCAAACACTATCGAAACAGGGATAATTCAAAACAACATAAATCTCTGGAAACATAAATCAATCCATGGTAGGTATGTAGAATTATTAAATGGCAATACTGTTGATAAGAAAGCTTCTCTGCTTTGGTTAGACGAGAATCAACTATATCCGGAAACTGACGGTTTTGTTATTGCTATCCAGAATAAAGTCATCAAAACCAATAATTACAAGAAATATATCCTTAAAGAAAACACTGAAGATGTATGTTGAAAGTGTCGCAAAATACAGTAGACTGTTGAGCACATTATTGGTGGATGTCCTACTTTAGCAGAAAACGCATATTTAGGAAGCATAAGCAGCTTGCTAAAATAATCCACCAAAAACTGGTACTTAATCATGGTCTTTTACCAACATCTACTCCGCCGTATTATAAATACAGTCCTCAAGCTGTTCTGGAGTCTGACGATGTGCTGCTCTACTCGGATAGACCGATAACAACTGACAGGGCTGTCGACAACAATAGACAGACATAGTCTTAATAAATAAAAAAGAAAAGCGGGGAACAATTATTGATATTGCCATTCCACTGTCTCACAATATACATAAAACGGAGGTGGAAAAAGTTTCTAAGTATGAGAATCTTTCTTATAAATTGAAGAACATCTTGAAAAAGTCAACATCGAACCTTTTGTAATTTTCGCAGAGGGATTGGTGAGCCACAGGTTCTCCAAAAGTTTAACAAACTGCGGACTAAATAGAAATGTCATAAAAGTAGGACAACGGGCTTTACTGTTGCAAATCTGCCACATAGTTCGAAAATGTTCCAACCAACCGAACTCCAACATCGCGAGGGAGGAATCGGTTTATGGTTTCCAACCCTTTGAGCTGAGAGTCAACCACCAAGTCGATGATAATAATTTTAATATACTATATTAAAATAGTTTTTGAAAGATTTTGACTTAAGTCAAAAACAAAGTGTCCAGACACAAATTGTTTTCCAATGAAGAGATGCGAGATATGATAGGCATATACGCGCAAGAAAATTTTAAATGACGCCGGTCTCATCGAAGATATTTGGAAACGTATCCATGACGAAGACAGCAGGATTTTTGAGATTTTTAAAATTCTCTACGACAGACTGGATGAAACAGGTTCTTTCCGTCCGAAGCGTGATTCCGCAGGTCGTCCGAAGACTCTAACCACCGACCAGGAAAAAGAAATTGTGGTTCACGTAACCGAAAACCCTGAAGTAAGCACAAGAGGCATTGCTCTGGGAGTTGGGGTAGGTAAGTCCACCGTATGCAATTTTTTTCACGAGGTGGCACTGTATCCGTTTCACTTCTGATTTGCCAGCCAGACTGGAATTTGCTCGATTCTGCCATACCCAGCAAAATATCAACGCCATGTTAAAAAAAATATTGTTTACAAGCAAAGCAACGTTTACACGTAGAGTTGTATTCTATTTTTGAAATGAACATGCGAGAGATTTAGAAAATCCACACTTATTAGTATCTGGACGTCATTTCCAATATCAATTTTAAATTAATGTTTGATGTGGTCTTATTGGTGATTATGTAATGAGTATGGTGATTATGTAATAACCCAATGGTCCATTCAAATTACCACCTAATTTAAACGACAAACTATATCTTAATTTTCTTCAAAATCATTTACCCAAATATTTAGATGACATTCCTCTAGAACTAAAACAAAAAAGGGAAAGCAAACACAAATGTTACGTTTCAAAAGCGCAATTTAAAACGGTGTAATGAACAATTTAAACGTATATATCTAGAAAATGGTAACTCGTAGCGACATTTGCAAGGTATACCTTTTTTACGTCAAAAAAATGCACAAAATAATATTTTCATTAAAAATGCAAATACACTAAGGTGCAAAAAAGTAGAAAAGTGTCTCAGACAGCGCCCTCTACAGTCTACATAAAAATTTTCGAGATATGTAAATTTCTTATATGTGGTGCACCATCGTTCATAAACCACATTTCATGCCTTGTTGCCAATGGTACATCTTCCAGAAACTCAGGCAGCGTTGCTTCCAAAAAGATGCGATACACCTCGCCAGTAAGTCTTTGTGTTAGAAATACCGGTCCAATTAGATAGTCACCTACAATTCCAATCCAAACATTCAACCAGAACTGATGTTGAAAACGATCTTCGCAAACCTCATGCGGATTTTCATCTGCCCACACATGGTTATTATGAAAATTCCTTATTGCGTTTCTTGCGAAAGTGGCTTCATCGGTGAAAAGAATTTGTGTCAGGAATAGAGGGATGCGAAGTAAAGTTTGCAATATCCATTGACATAATGCAATACGTGGAGGAAAATGAACAGATAGTAGTGCCTGAACGCGTTGAATGTGATATGGATACAACAAATTGTCTTTAAGAATTTTCCAAACTGTCCAGTGACTCACATTTATAGTATTTGCAATTTTTCGCGTAGAACTACCAGGCTCTTCCGCTATCGTGTCCAGCACATTCTGTTCCAATTGTACCGTTCTTACAGTCAGTGATCTTCCTGACCCTTTAGTTCGTTTCAATGTGCCTGTTTCACGAAGACGCCGATGAATGTTTTCGAAGATTTTTCGGTCGAGGACATTACGGGCTGGAAATCGTTCACTGTACAATCGCCTAGCTTGTAATACATTGCCATCAGCAAGTCCATACATGAAGTTCATGTCAGTCATCTCGGCGTTTGTATACATTATGATAGAGAACTTCACTCACTATTTAAGGCACGTCAAACAGCCAAACATCACTCAATCTATGTAAACAAATGCGACCGATGAAATCCACTTACTAGATAAAACAGCCGCTCCAAGTGATCGAGGTCGAAAAGAAAATTGTTTGTACTTGATAAACTCATTGACGTACACCCTACTTTTATTTACATTAATGATTTCAACAAATATCGAATATGGTTGTCGCAAATTTTGTTCGCCCTGTAACTTCGAAACGCTGTCTCACTGGACGCAGTCCAAGAAAATCTAACACTACATATATATATATATATATATATATATATATATATATATATATATATATATATATATATATATATATATATATACTCCATCTGACTGGAGATGAGCGAGAGTATAGGTTGCTAACTATGGAGGGGGGGTCTCCCTATTTTTGGCGGGAGAGCATGCGCCTGAGAAGCCTGAACATGAAGAGGCGAAAGATGTGCCCACCAATTGCAGGAATGGGTGGGGCTCGTCCACAGTCTAGCACCTAACAAAAGTGTTCATGATGATTTCAGAGATGCAGGATGTCGTGGGTTCCATATGAGATTGTGGAACCCAGCGGTTGGGTGTATTTGACACTCAGCTACTGTCTCATTAGAGGCTACCCAAAGAAATCTAATATTACACACACACACACACATAAATAAAAAATATAAATCAGATATAAATGTTACCTTCAGATATAAATCTGAAGGTAACAAATTAAGATAACATTATTAACAAAACATAATATAAGATTAAGATAAGATCAGCAGTGCCGGCTCGTGAGGGAGGGCGTTAAGGCGCCGCCCCTCCAGCATTTAGCACAGTAAACCTTTTTGCAAAACACCATATTTTACTTCCATTCAGTTTCTTTCCTTTAACTCATTTTCTTGGTTCACCTCCTGTATAGGGTTTCAACAGCACGAAAAGTAAAAAGGGGGAAGGGAAAAGCAAAAAAAATCTTCAGCAGCACTATTTTCTTCTACGCCCTCCCACTTTAAAAACCCACCAGCCTCTACTAAAGACAAGACATAAAATATAACATAACATATCATATTTTATTTAAAAAAAAAATAAATATTCAAGATATATTTAGATATCAAGTAGTATATCAAGATATACGTTAGTTTTTGTATATTTTATTAAATGTTTATTATGCGTATAAAATTTCCGAAACAATATAAAACTGTAACACCTCTTTCTATTTCAGGACATTCCTCTGCACGTGACGATGCTGACATACGTTTGTTTGGCTTGGGATCGGTGCAGGTACTTGAGAAATCCAACTAAGCCCCGCCTGCCAGCCTTCGTTTGTACTATCGGAACTTGGCTAACTTCCGTCTGCCTTGTACTTCCGTACCCGATTTACATAATGCATATTGATTTAGGGGTGAGTAAACGTTTGTTTTAAACGTTGATGCTATTTTGCGATAATAGGTTTACGAAAGCAATTACGCCTGGATTAGCTGAGTACATGTTTGCCCAGTGGAAATATTTCCATTGTGGAATTTTGCTGAACGTTGTGGCAGTGAGGGATGAAAATTTCTTTTCCCATGTGGCTACATTATCGATTATGTTTTTAGTGTGTTAAAATTATATTTAAAAAAAAAACATTGTCAATAGAACAATTAAACATATTATAACGGGTCCTCGCCTAGGTTTTCAAATTAGAATTATAAGTTTCTTACAACTGTTAGATTTTTATTTTTAGAAAGTAATTAAAATGTAATTTCGAATTATGGTTAATGGATTTTAATCCCGGTCTGATTTCGAAAACTACCAAAGTCCCCACAGACCCTTTACCGCATTAATCTACCGATTCCCTAAAGGCGAACGAAGAAAAACATAATCTTAGCTACGACATTGGCTTCATGTTGGTATTAAACCCGCGAATATTGACTATAGAACTCATAAGAAGTAAGTTTTTTACTGTTTGTTCTTTTTTTCTAATAATACACCGGTATACAGGGTGTAACAGAGAAACGCGTGTAATGTAAATGTTTTATAAATACAGATCCTTCATACATTATATATTCATATATATATATATATATATATATATATATATATATATATATATATATATATATATATATATATATATATATATAGTGGCGGCTCGTGAGGAAGGATTGGAGGACGGAATCCAATATTTATCACAGTTTCCTGGCTCACCTCACGAGCTCATGTAGGGTTTCAATAACACACATATATATATATATATATATATATATATATATATATATATATATATATATATATATATATATATATATATATATATATATATATTATTAAGAAAATATGAAAACAAGTAACTTTCCAAAAAAATAACACCGATATTTCCTTAACTGTACCTGAACCAGCGGATTTCAAAAGTTCATCAGTGATTTCATCTTCACCAGAAACTTTGTTATTTTTAAGTCTTTTGATTTGAATTATTTCATCTTCATTCGGTGGTAATGAATCTGGGTTTGTTTGTTTAGGGTTTAGTATTGATAATCTGCTTATGGGCTCAGGACCGTTTAGTAGTTGTTCAAAATATTTGGCAAGTTCTTTACAATTGTCTTGATTATTTAGAGCTAATTGTCCGTTTTCCTTTCGGAAGCAAAGATTTTGGGGTTAATTTTGGCTGTTAATTTAGTTTTAAATGTTTTGTAAAAATTTCCTTTTCCTGTATATTCCCTCTAGAATTATCTATTATCTACATCTCCTCCAGAATTATCTTCTCTAGAAATTTATTTGTAGCTACTTTAACTATGAAAATAGTTATATTATATATATATATATATATATATATATATATATATATATATATATATATATATATATATATATATATATATATATATATATAGAAACACAGTATCTTGAAAAATAAAATGTTTGGATTTTTGAAACTGTTGACGTTATTCGGATGTACTCCATTAAATACTCGACAAACTTCAGCATAAGTGCGTTTTCAATCACCATGTCCAACAATTATTAGTATTTCAATTCTCTCTCTTTCAGTTAAATACATATTAATTCCATTCAATTCTTCTATTGGAACCTTTGGTGTGAAACACTAAACTTGAAGAGATTTACCACCAAATCACTTTTTGGAGCTTCTCGACACACGTTTCGCTAACCATGTTAGCATCATCAGGAGATGATTTAATCTCCTCCAGATCCAGATTAAATAATCTCCTGTGTTTAGTGGTAAATCTCTTCGTCGATGTATTAATTCCCTATAAAAAATGAAAGAACTTTGAAATTCACAAATGTAATCAAATACTTCATCTGTCATCCATAGTTTCATAGCCTACTAAATGAAAAATGTATTTACCCTAAAACAGACCGAATCGAGTCATAAAATAGAGTCATTTTTTAAAAACTATACAAATTTACTTCGATAGATTCAGAAAAAAAATGCTGTTTCTAACAAGGCCAAATTCAAGTACTGTTGTGAATAAGAAAAAAAAAGTTAGCCGTGGATTTCAAATATGCGACAAGAACAAAAATGAAAATATACTCAAAAAGTGGCAAAGATTTCTCGATGTTCGTGTACAAAATTTCATTAAGGAATCTCAAAGCGTTTTTGAGATATTTGACCGTTTCCGTACCTAATAGCGACCCTGCACAGTGCATAGGAGTGTAAGCTCGAAATTGAGAAAGCAGGACGACACGTTACTAAAAAGGGCATCAGCACTATAGAAAATTTTTCAACGCAGACGTTCGACAAGCAAGAACTAGGTCTCTTAAATAAAGGCCACAAGTTTGCATTATGCCGAATGTTTCTCAGATCCCGTCAAACGTCTGATTATATTGACTCATCTCCTGATAATGATAACATGGGTAGCGAAACGCGCGTTGAAGTTAAATTACAGTAAAAAATACCATTAGAAATATTACCATAAACAATTTAAAAATTGTGACAATTTGTGAACTTTGTATCCTCAGACTGCAGGTTTTTTTAAACAGAAATAAAGAACTGCCCTTTAAGTTGACATTTACTTAATTTGGACCCCTAACAAATATATTTCTGAATTTAAAAATTAATTATCTCAACAGACTGTTGTTTCCTTTGTTTTCGAAAACCAGTTTCATCGTTCTTTTAAAAGGAAATTATAACAAGAAATTATGTAAATGATTGCGTGTTTATATAATACTCGTGCTGAACATTAACTAAACATTTTGTCAAAGGCAGAGCACAACAGAGACCACAGCAAATTGAAAACCGCTCGAGTGATAAAGAATCTTAAAATATACGCTTAGATTTTAACAATCTTCAAGTCATAATAAACAATATCCATCTAACGAACTGGTTTTAATTATAATAAAGCCCGTATCATGTGGAAAATGAAAATAATACGCAAACAAGGATATTAATAACGCGGTGATAAAACTGATAACATTACATTACCAAATGAATTTAGGGTTGTTATTATTCTTAGGAAGGGTACATATTGTTATATAATTAATTTTCCTTCTATACATTCATTCACGGTTGAATTTAAAACCGAAATAACCTGATTCATATTCTTCTTAAGCTTGTTAGGTATGATAAACAACGCCAAGTTCCGGAGAACGTATATCAAAATTAATTCGTTCATACAGCGTCAATGAGATTCAGTCAATATTCAGTCCTGGATGTTAAAATAGCTGTTTATATTGGCTCTGGTTGGCTCGTTAGTGGTTACAGTTCGCCAGGGTTGCGTCGGTATTTTGGACGACTAATAAAATTAGACAATGTTTAACAACCAAAGATAAATAGAGTCAAATTAATGAGGAAATTTTAATGCGAATAATTTTTAAATAATATACAAACAGTAACAATATACAATAGATAATTAAAATAATTGTCATTTTTTTTAAGGTATACCAGGTACGTAAATATGAAACCGGAATGTTTATATAGAAAATACACAATTATAGTATGAAGATAATAAAAAATATTTTATTCGAAGTATTACCCATCGCTAACTATACATTTTTCCCACCAGTCTGACAATTTGTGGATACCACGCCAAAAAAACTGTTGGTCTTTTGCGGCAAACCAATCATCGAGCCATTTTCGTTCATTTTCGTAAGAAATGAAGCGCTGTTCACCAAGTGCATGTCCCATCGATACAAAATGAGGAGTAATCGGATGGAGCCAAATATGGTGAGTAAGCCGCATACGAAAGTATTTCCCAACTAAACTCCTCAGTCATTTCCTTGACCAGTTTTGCTGTGTGATGGTGCATTATCATGAAGCAAAATCGTATTTCACGCAAAGTTTTCGCCAGGTTTTAGCAGTTCACATAATAGATCACACTTTTCTGATTCCACCAAACCCAGAGCATTGTCTCGATTTGGTCTTACAGTCGATGTCGATGGTTCGCCTAAAGTTACCCATGACCTTTTACGCTTAAAATTCTCCACTTTCATCGCCAGTCACAATTCGATGGGGAAATGACTTCCTTTTGTACCTGGCGAGCAGCATATCACAAGTGGTTTTTCGGTTTCCCTACTGTCTTTCATTTAGTTCATGTGGAACCCATTTTTCCATCTTCTAGATCTTTCTGATGGCTTTCAAACATATAGACACGGCTTCTTGTTCAATTCTTCTGTTGGAACCTTTGGTGTGAAATACTAAACTGGAAGAGATTTACCACTAAACACCAAAACGCTTTTTTGAACTGCTCGACGCACGTTTTGCACGGCTTCTTGTGTTACATTTAATTGATCCGCGAGTTTCTTTAAACTTTTTCTGTGGTCTTCCACGTTCTTCGTTTTTCACGTGTATATATATATATATATATATATATATATATATATATTTGTTCATCAACTTCATCATCAAAGAGTGATAAAACGACTATTTTCTCTTATACATACCATAAATGTTGACTGAAGTTGCTCAGAGCCACTTTAGAAATCGATTTATCAATTGTTTCATATTCTTTCAACGCCTTTAAAAAACGCAAACCTTGATTTGGTGGCTTCACTGCCAAACTACTCCCAAGCCAACGCTTTGCATAAACTGCCACAACTGTCACACTCATTTTAAACTGAGACTGCAGCAAACGTATTTTCAAAGAGTAAATAGCTTTTGTCATCCATCGTGCTTGATGCATTGCGCTAGGAGGTCTGATTTCAATTTTCCTTTCACCATCTCCTCCCAAAAAAATAATGGATAATTCAATTAGTTCCCAATAATCGTCACGTACGATGGATTTTTGCAGTTCATAAGTAAAAAATGTTACCAATTCGTTAAGTTTCGTGTCACAAAAATGCTGTTTAACAATATCATTGATTGTTTCGATCGCATTGGGATTAATTTTCTTCCAGTGCTCACTAAACTTGTTGAATAGTGGAATATCGGGACTGCTAGTGACTTGGTGGATCTTTGATTCAAACACACTTTTAAGAACCAAATAATAAACATGATGACGACAAGCAAAAAGTAACAATTCCCGTTCCAATTTTTGTTGTAAAATTATGCAAGCTCCATTCAAGCGTCCTGTATTAGATGTTGTCATATCACAACACATTATTTATACTTTATTACTTAGGTTCCAGTCATACAGTGCGTTTGAAACTGCTTTGGCTTGATCTTTACCTAAAGAACTCTCCAGTTTAGGTACTGCAAAAAGTTGCTTCTTCTCTTCAAATGAAATAAGGATCGTCAGGCGTTCTTTTTTAGAACTACTATCATCCAGGCCAGGTAATAATTTTCCATCCCAATGAACGGTAACTAATTCGGGTACATTATTCTTAAAATCGCTCTATGTTTTCTCGTTTTTTTTAACGCGTTGAATAGAAGATTTGTTGATTGAATAACTAACTGAAGTATCTAAACAGAATCCCCTAGACTTAGTTGCCATCTATCTAAACATGCAACTAATTTTGCAGTGATGTAAACATGCAACTAATTTTGCAGTGATGAAATCTTTCCTTGCTCTTTTCATAGTAGAAACAGAACTTCCAGTTCGTGATGTTGAAGTTTGAGGTTCCTCAGGACTTTCTTCAGAGCCGGTAGATTCATCTTGAGACGGTATACAGACATGTAAAGTAAAAGATGACAATAAGCTCTCTGAAGGCATTTGCGTGGCTTTCTTTTTTCCTTTGTATAGTTTTCTCTGCCTCGCTCTTTCTTCTTTCTCAGTTAAGTTTTGTCTACGCCCGCCAAGCAATCTGACTCTCTTTGTTTTGGTAAGAAAACTTTCAAACTCTTTTGGAAATCCTCCTCACAGCATCTGAAAACATCCTGTGATTTTTTGCAGCTATCGCCAAAACTGATAGAGATCCACAAGCTTCTTCACGCAGTTAGGTACAGCTTTGGTAGGTATTCTAGCCTTTTCCCAAAATATAATACACTCCCGAATGATAAGTTTTGCACTTTCACTTACAGTCAATTGAACTTCGCGAATGTTAAAAAATAAAACCGCGAGAACTTGATGATTAGACCCGTGATTTGGTGATTTACATCACCAACCAAGAAAATACTTTTTTTACTGCTTCTTAGTGCCACTGACATCTTCAAAACATAAAACAATGCGCGTTAACTACCCGACAAGCAGAGAGTAAATAACAAATGGTTAGAGCGCGCGATTCCTGCAGCGCAGCTTGTATGAACATGTCTTCCACGCAAGTCGATGCGAGTTGCAGTGCTCCAAAATAGGTAAAAAAAAATTGAGAAGCTATGAAGCTATGCGTTAGAAAATAAAAATTTTGAAAAACTGAGGAACATCCTTATGTATATATATATATATATATATATATATATATATATATATATATATATATATATATATATATATATATATATATATATATATGAATACTGCGAAACACGAAGAAAGGGTGAAGAGTTAATCAAACTGGAACCAACTGGACACGTACTCTACACTTGAGGTACGGAAAATGGCCGATGTGGCGGAATTGGATTCCTCATCAATCGAAAGCTGAAGGATAGTGTGGTAAAATTTGAAAGTACATCCGACCGACTAGCCCAATGCGTCATTCAGCTGAATAAAAAGTTTAGGCTTCAAATCGTCCAAGCTTATGCAGCAACTATAAGCCATAGGGATGAGGAAATTGAGGAATTTTATGATGATGTGGCCCAGCTTTTATACAAGGAGAAATGTAGGTACAAAATCCCGATGGGTGATTTTAATGCCAGAATTGGAACAAAAAGAACTGACGAAAATGCAACTGGCCCATAGGGAACTGGTGAGCGAGACAATAGAGGTGACAGATGGGTTGATTTTGCTAAAGGACAAGAACTATATATTATGAATTCATTCTATAAGAAAAATATCAGCAGAAAATGGACAAGGAAAAGTCCATCTGGGCTCACAAGCGAAATTGACTACAGCATGAACAACGATAAAACAATATTTACCAATTATACTGTCCTTAACAATTTTAATGTTGGAAGTGACCACTGAATACTACGAGCAAGGGTTCGGATTGACTGTCGAAAAGAGCGCTTAAGAATGGTAAGATCAAAGAAGGGCAAGGTGGATTCTGGAAAACTGCTGGAGAGAGGAAGCGATTTTGAGATCGCTTTGTCAAACCGGTTTGCCGCGTTACAAGATCCAGAGGAGGTGGAAATATCAGTTCAATATGAAGAAATCGCCAACAATATACTTCAAACGGCTGCTTCAATAGCACCAGAAGAAAAATGCCTCAAACAAACAAAATTCTCCAGTGAGACCATTGATTTAATGAAGAAACGGCGAGCAATGAGAAATGCAGGTAATCCTTTTGGCAGGGTCGAGTATACTGAGCTCTGCAAAACTATAAGAAAACGTATCAGAGAGGACACGCGCCGATTCAATATACAGCTAGTGCAAAAAAACCCTGGAAGAAAACAAAGGAATTAACAAAGCTAAACAGAAGCTGAGAAACAAAAGAACGCAAATATATGCTTTAAAGCGTAAGGATGGCAAAGTGTGGCGCGTACCCAAATGTAAGAGATTGTCAGAAAATTTTATTCCCAGTTATATGAAGATCAGAACCAATCAAAGACAACAATACCCACGGAAGAACAAATGCCAGATATCCTAGTGGAGGAAGTAACAAATGCTACAGAATCGATAAAAAAACGGCAAGGCTCCAGGAAAGGACAGTGTAACTGTCGAAATGCTAAAAGCTGGTGGTCAGACGTTACATAAAACACTGGCAAAATTATTATCAAAATGCCTCAAAGAACAAAAAGTACCTGACTTATGGAAAAATGCGGAAGTGATCCTTTTACATAAAGAAGGAGCACAGGAAGATTTAAAGAACTACCGTCCAATAAGCCTTCTATCAGTAATGTACAAAGTTTTCACTAAGATAATTTTTAAAAGAATATTAAAAAAATTGAATAACGCACAACCAAGAGAACAAGCAGGATTCAGAAGTGGATTTAGTACAATGGATCACATCCAGGTTGTACAGCAGATCATAGAAAGGCACAACGAATACACCATGCCACTGTGCTTGGCTTTTATCGACTAGGAAAAAGCATTTGATTCCATCTCAAAGCATGTATTAATGGATGCACTACTTAGCCAAGGTGTAGAGAAAGCCTATGTAAACCCATTAGAATCGATATATGATGGAGCTACAGCCACAATTCACCTTGATGATCTTGAAGTGGGAATTAATGTAGAACGAGGTGTACGGCAGGGTGACGCAATATCACCTATTCTTTTCTCGGCGGGCCTTGAAGAAGTATTCCGTAAACTGGATTGGGAGCAGGATGGTGTAAAGATCAATAGTGCAAACTTAAACCATCTTAGATTTGCAGATGATATTATTCCAATTTCACAAGACCCAGAGGAGCTGCAAAGACGCATACAAGAATTGCAAAGGGCTGGCGAACCATTTGGCTTGAACATAAACCTGAAAAAGAGTCAGGTTATGTTCAATAACTTCGCTCAGGACCGAAAAATTTCAGTTTAAGGAAGGGATTTGGAGATTGTGGACAGCTTTAGATATCTTGGGCAGAGGATTTCAATGGAGGGGAATACCGCCCGGGAGGTGGGACGGCGTGTTAAATGTGGCTGGCAGGCATTTGGTAGGCTCAACGTAGTGTTTAAGAGCAGACTCCCACTTTGCCTGAAAAGAAAGGTCTTCGATCAGTGCGTTCTACCCTTTATGATATACGGAAGTGAAACCTGGACACTCACATCGCAATCAAAAAACTTCGGGTGGCACAGAGGTGAATGGAAAGATGTATGCTTGGCATTACAAGACGAGACAGAAAGTCCTACGCATGGATCAGAGAACAAACAAAAGTCTGTAACATCATTGGAAGAGTAAAGCAATTGAAATGGAGATGGGCAGGCCATATAGCGAGACGATGGGACGACAGATGGTCCAAGGCAATCCTGGAGTGGATACCGCTTGATCGCAAACGTCCGCAAAGAAGACCGAAAGCACGATGCTTCTGCTTCATCCGGCAGTGGATCGATACAGGCTGATGATGATGATGATATCTATCTATATATACATATATATATATATATATATATATATATATATATATATATATATATATATATATATATATATATATATATATATATATATGACGATGTTCAGCCCTAATTTCACTAACAGGATATAACTATCAGAAACCAAGTAAATAAAAATGAAATAACAATATAACTTTTAAAATTATTGATACGCTATAATTTTAAATTCATTGAAAATTATTTCCTGGTATTTCATGTACCTAGAGCTTCTTCTAACATTTTGTTATCCAAGGGCCAAATTTAGGGATCCCTGTCGCCCGACGAACCTCCAAATAAAGTATTCAAGTATTCATCCAAATAAAGTATTAAAGTATTCATTCACCTCCAAGTAAAGTAATTTAAGGCAGCTTAAGACTTTAGGTAGAAAATACATGTAAGACATGACTTTTAAAGGCGTTTATTAAAAAAAAAACAGTTTAATCAAGCGCCATGTGGGCCGCAGGTTGCGAAATCCTGATTTAAAAAACTTGAACATATGAATGAATATTTCTTTTTAAAATTAAATCAAAATTAAAATTACACAGCCCTCTTTTCAGAGCTTTCTCCTTTCATTTATTGATTTTTAAAACATTTAAAGCTTATTACATTAGACGATTATTTATACATCTCCATGAAGCTATGAGGCAAAACAATGAGCTCCTGTCATGGACTTTTGGAAACAATTTAATGTTTTAGATTCCGTGAATTGAAAAATCTTGCGATGAAATGTCACCAAAAAGTCTGAAAAAACTCCTGATCAAATTGATCATGTTATTGAAAACGTTGTCGAGCTTGTTAGACAATCAGATTTAGAAGTGGACGGTGAGGACGTACAAGAAATGCCAGATTCACATAATCAGGAGATGACAGTTGATGAGCTCATAGAAATGTGTGAGCAAAACATTAAAAAACCTGGCTCGTTTGACCTAGTTGAATCTGAAGAACAAATGACGGTTATAAATCCGACGGAAGCCCTCAGTTATTTAAAAAAGCGGTAGACTTTTAGACAACATAGACTCCAATGAAGAGCGCGTGTCACAGTGAGTACGTGTTACATAACAGGAAGCAAAAAAATGTTAACGTGCTATGAAGAATTTTTTTTTGAAAAGAAAAACTTCCAATTCAACTTACATGGTTGTCGTTTGGTCCCACCTATCGCGTAAGTTCGAGGTAACTGCATACATGTTGAAAAGATATTTTTTTAATAAGATTTTTCGTAATAAATGATTAAAACGATTAATTTATCAAAACAGTTTAAAGAACGAAATTTTAGAAATACAGGAAAATTACATTAAGCGGGGTTGTCGTCCTATCCGGTGGCAAGCCTCCGGCAGCCAGCGAGGAATTTCAATGACGGTTGTCTTGAAAATAGACCGAGCTATACATACAAACGAAAACAATATATTTTCTTTTTTTCTTTGGCTTTTCAGACGTATTTCAAGTCATCTGAACTGGAAGGTGTGAGCATCTGTATCGTAAACCTGGCCGATGACATGAAGGAATACATGCGAGGAATATTTCTAGTCACGTAAGTATTTTTGGTGTTAAGATAAGTGAAAAAATCAACTTTCACGCCAGAAAAATAAGTCAGAAATACAGTGTAAATATAAATAATTTATTTTTTCATAATTATACGTTGACGAGGTATAGAAAAAAATTACCTACTCAAAAAAATAAGAGGAATTTTTATTACAAATCATGAAGAAAATTAAAATGTGTGATTCTCTAAAACTCTTGAGTCTATATAATTACTGAACCTTAGTACATTGTAGCATGGCCCTGCTGTAACATGGACCAAGCTATCTGAATTTTTTCCCACAATGTCTTCTTGTTTGCTTTTTTACCAGCAAGATGTAGTTTTAACGCAACATTTTCTCGATCGGATTTAGATCGGGAGACTGTGAAGACCACGTTAACAATTTAATGTTTCCTCTCGAAACATTGCTTCACATCTTGAGCCGTATGTTTGGGATATATGTCTTGTGGCTACACCCACTGTAAAGCGACATTCTCTTCAGCGTAAGGTAGCATAATTATCTCTAAGATTCATAAGTAAATTTCTTTTGTCATATGTTCTTTTATTCAAAATATTGGACCTATTTCGTTATATGAAAAGGATGCTTCGCTGTACACAAAGTATTACGTGCATTGAATTCTTCATTAAAACATATTTTCACATACAATTCGGCCCATCAAAGCCAAATAAATTAATTTTGGTTTCATCACTAGTTACAAAAGAAGGTTTTTTCAGTTACGTTGTAAATTTTTACTCCAGTTCTAAAAACGAAACTTTTCTAGCTACTCTATCATATAAGTTCTTCTGTTGTAAACGTCGTCTTATAGTTCTGGTGCTGATACATCGATTAAGATTTTTTTTATGACAGAGGTACCAAAAAGATTCTTCAAAGTTTTGCGTATAATACGATTCATTTTTTCTGTCATTTTCCTCGGACAGCATCCCTTTTCTGGATTTTTTTGGGTCACCTATGATTCTTTCAAAACTTTAACAATCACACATCATCGCCGGATAATTGTATTCGTAATAAATGCAAAAGATTTTGTTTTGCTTTTCAAATGTAATATTAAACGCATATCTTTAGTAGTACAGTATCCAGCGTGGCCCATCTTTGCTTTAGTATAGTGAGAAACCGACCAACTTTTGATTATCAACAAAGTAACTTAATTTATTACCAAAATTGTTAAGCGATCAAGTGTAAAAAATTAGTACATACTATTATTAATAAGCGTGAATAAATTAGAAAAAAAATCTTATAAAAACTCTTATTGACCATATAGATATATATATATATATATATATATATATATATATATATATATATATATATATATATATATATATATATTATTACTAAGAGTGAATAAATTAGAAAAAAGGGATATAAATGTCTAGGGACATAAATGACACACTAAACGTCTAAAATGTGATCTATAATATATTTTAAAAGACAGTTTTCAACCACAAATAAGATAAGCCTCGCCAACGAAGCTCTGAATGTCTTTTTCATTCAATTGACACAGACGTCGTTACTTCACTGGTACATTATTCTGCATTTTATTACATTTATTGTTATTTTTAATGCAAAATTATGAGGAAAATTCTCGAGCCCAAACTGACAGAGGAAGGATACAGACTACAATCTGGAAAGACCACAGAGAGAATGTTCAAAGTAGCGGCGGACATAAGAAAATGAAGGTTGAACTTCTATGGACATATCAGTAGACTCCCATCGACAAGACTCACCAACAGAATTCTTACATACACAAAAGGAGTCAAGTCAACAGTACCATGGATCACACAAGTCAGAGAGGATGTGGGAAAGACACAAATGGGTCCGACAGAGATTGCGGATAGAAGGACGTACAGAAACAAAATACATATGTGGAACGTTGCACCAGAGAGCGAAGTTTCGAGGAGATCGGGGACAAAATGGACGGAGGAGAGAAAGAAAATCCACGGAGAAAGGATGAGAGAGGTGTGGAGGATCAGAAAAAACACTGGAAAATGAGTCAAAATGTTTTGCGTGATCCAACCGGGTCTATAAGCACCTAATATACATATATATATATATATATATATATATATATATATATATATATATATATATATATATATATATATATATATATATATATATATAAAAAGATTTAAAAAAAAATAACATCCGAAACTTTTACAAAACATTTAAAACTAAATTAACAGGCTATCAACCGCAAAGTCTTTGCTTCCAAAAGGAAAACGGACAATTAGCTCTAAATAACCAAGACAATTGCAAAAAACTTTCGAAATATTTTGAACAAATACTAAACTGTTCGGAGCCCTTAAACAAATTAACAACACTAAAACCTAAACAAACAAACCCAGATTCATTACCACCGAATGAAGATGAAATAATTAGGCAAATCAAGTGGCTTAAAAATGACAAGGCTTCTGGTGAAGATGGAATCACTGCTGAACTTTTAAAATCCGCTGGTCCAGGTACAATCAAGGAAATAACCAAAATTCTACAAGAAGTTTGGCGAACCGAACGGATTCCGGAAGATTGGAAAGTGGCTCTAATCTATCCACTACATAAGAAAGGAGATAGAACGGATGTAAACAACTATAGAGGGATATCTCTTCTCCCAGTTTGTTACAAGATTCTATCTCAATGTCTACTAGACAGAGCACAGGGACAGTTAGAACCCAACATTGGTGAATATCAAGCAGGTTTTCGACCGGGCAGAACCTGCCCTGAACAGATCCTGAATCTGAAATTGATTCTAAGACATCAAAAACTGTACAATAAAAATCTCGTCTGTATATTTGTGGATTTCAAAAAAGCATATGATTCTATTGACCGCGAATCTTTATTCCGAATCTTGAAAGAACAAAGACTAGATCTGAAAACGCTGGCAATTATTAAAGCAACGTTAACTAACACAAGGTCAAAAGTTAAATTCATTCACTCTTATTTAACTGTGTTCTAGAAAAAGTAATATAGGAGTGGCGTGAAAAAAAGTCGGCCCTGAATATTGACCAGCCCATTAAACTGGGGAGAACCAACATCAAAATTGATTGTCTGGCATTTGCTGATGATCTAGCAATTTTAGCTCAAGATGTATTAACGGCACAGAAACAGATTGAAATCCTAAAAGAAACAGCAGAAAATGTAGGACTCCAAATTTCCTTTGAAAAGACACAATACATGACCTGCAACAGACTAAGAACGCCATTTCTAAAAACAAAATATGGTAACATCAGACGAGTCTCTCAATTCAAATATTTGGGTGAAATAATCATGGAAAATGGGTTGGAAAAAGCGGCCAATAAGGGTAGATGTCAAAAAATGGAAACGGCATTGAGACTTACACAAAATATTTACAACAAAAAATGCCTATCTAAAAACACAAAACTGAGACATTACAACACAGTTATTAAGCCAGAATGTCTATATGCTGCAGAAACGCTCATTTTGAATAGAAAGAGGGACATCGAGGACATTGAAAAGAAGGAAAGAAAAATCGTAAGAAAAATCCTAGGCCCCAAACAAATAAATAGCACAACATACCGACTTCGAGAAAACCAAGAAATCAAACAATACACAGATATACATAGCGATATGAGAAAAAGAAGACACATAAAACGGATGAATCCGAGTAGGATAACTAGACAAATAGTCGAATTTTATGAAAATAGGAGTAAAGCTAAAGTAGAAATAATTAAATGGATTGCTGCAATTAAAGAGGACCTAAGATCAGCAAATATTACACAAAGTGAAATTCAGGATAGAGGCTGTTTCAGACACAAGGTTAACGTTTGGAAGGTTGACCAGAGAGAAAAATGTAGGAAGACTGGAACAACTTGGTCTGACGAAAGGAAAAAAGCTCATAGCGAAAGAATGAAATTAGTATGGGTACAAAGGAAGGCTAACAACAACAAACGCCTCTAATTGTACTTCGCGTGGTCCACTAGGGCCCATACGTGAATAATAATAATAATATATATATATATATATATATATATATATATATATATATATATATATATATATATATATATATATATATATATATATATATAGATATAGCTTTATAGATTATAGATAAAGCTTTTCTTCCATACATTCTGGGAGTTACAAATAGAGTAACAATAATTCTCAGAAAAAAGGACTTTTAAACACTTTCTAAAATACAAAAAACAATATATAATGTCCTGAGGAACCCTAGAGACAAAATATGACTAGAAAACAAGGGCGTGTAAGCCACACCATGCGCGGACTGTAAACAACTGCAGGATTGCGCAATTGTGGAAACTTCCTTACGTATTTGCACACCTAATTTTTTAAAAATTTTCAATCGGGCTTTATCACAAAAGAATTTTCTGTTCAAATTGTTTCTGTTCAAAACAAGATTTGCATGCTGAAACTTTTTCTTTTCCAAATTAATATGCATATTTACAAAGTTTTATCAAAGACTTGTGGTCGCATTATTCGTATTTGCGAAGGAAATAACTACGGAAACAGTAAATTCTATTCATTTACATTTATTCAGATTTTAGAGTTGGGTACGGCTGCAGATTAAATACGCTTTCAACAGGGAAACGTTGCAGATAAACATGAATGGATTACAAGTCTGGTAAAGAATCAACAAAAACCTGCTTAGCTTTGGTTAAAGTAAAAAATCAATGTGCTGTTTCAAATATTTCTGGACGCGAATCATCGGATTTTCCGGATATTAATGGATCATGCAATCGTATGTTTTAAAGCTGTTTTTATTTCACCTGAAAATGTGATCTACAAGGTGAATAAATAAAGTAGTGAGACTGGTGACGTAGCTTTCGACCTGGCAACAATGTTGATTTCGATGTTACAATGTTAAGACGGCCAAAAAAGCCAAAAAAAGCAATTCAAAACATGCTTACTTGCTTTTTTGTTGTGCCTTGCTATCGAGATGTTCTTTTAAGTCTTGGGCATCGTGATTATGCTCTTTGGTAAGCTAGAACATCACTGCATCACCCTTATTCGCCAGACTTGCGTTCCTGAGACTTTCTTTTTCTTAAGAAATACATAATACACCTCAAAAAACATAATTTTAGACATTGGGGAATAGTAAAAAGATCGTAACTAAGCAGCTCAAGGTAATGCTTCCAGGTAATTCCAGTGTCGGCGTACCAGCACTGTCATGAAAAGTGGACAAAGCATCTGAAGCGCTCTGTTGCTTTCCAGGGCAACTACTTTGAAGGAGACATCAAAGAAAAATGGTTTCAAGGAATCAAAAATACTGTTTAACTTGGTTTATCAAACCGTTGTATTTTATTAGGTTAGTCTTTGTCTTTAAATTTTCATTTCGTTATTAATTCTTCCTTTTTTAGATCAATCCTTGGTTATAAAAATATATCGATATATTCTTCTCACGCCCACTAAGAGTTCTTAGAGTTAACACTGGGAGTTATAAGGATTACTTTGCGAAAGAGGAATAGCTAACTCTACGAAAATAATACTGTTTACGTCTTCGGATGAATTCACAATTTATTATTGATTCATTTGTCCATTACTTTGTGATAGTTCATTTTTAAACCGAATATTTTTTTATTTTGTTATCTATCATTTCCTTATCTATCTATGATCTATCATTTCTATATATCACTTATACAAAGTAAATAAAATTGTTTTATTTGGTTCACAATTTATTTATTAATCTGTTTTAACTGTGAAGTTCCGGTAAGGGTTTACATCGATACGTATGTATAGGACATAATTTGTGACTTTGATAATAAATAATAATAAGAAATAATACTGAATAATTTAAGTAGTATATATGATAATTGAATGATGAATTAAGGTTTTATTTTTTTCGACCTTAATACCATTAAAAATGAAAAACCCAAAACTGTTAGCTTAAAAAAAATTTAATGTAAAGATTTTATAAAATATGTCAAAGTATATATATATATATATATATATATATATATATATATATATATATATATATATATATATATATATATATATATATATATATATATATATATATATATATATGTATATATATATATATATATATATATATATATATATATATATATATATATATATATATATATATATATATATATTTATATATATGCACGGGTCATGTTCGCTTTTATAGCCGGCCGGTCACAAAAGCGACTGCGCAGATTATATCGGGGTAGTTCGGGAGCATTTGCGGCGCTCGGCAACGCTGTCGGGAGTCCGTTTATTGATTTTTCTACCTCGCGGCCACGTTGCCACGTTTTTTTTTTCAGAAGGGATTTCCATACTTTTGGAATGTTGCGAGCGTCGTTACGCGTATTCAGCTCACCTCTTTCTTCTATTTCAAAGGCATAAAATCAATTTTGAAGGAGCCAAAGAAATAGCGAATATTGAAAAGTACAAGGTCCGAACAATCAGAGAAGCCCTCGAAATAGAAGAACGAGCTGAATACGCGAAACGACGCTCGCAACATTCCAAAAGTATGGAAATCCCTTCTGAAAAAAGAAAAAACGTGGCAACCTGGCCGCGAGGTAGAAAAATCAATAAACGGACGCCCGACAGCGTTGCAGAGCGCCGCAAATAGTCCTGAACTACCCCGATATAATCTGCGCAGTCGCATTTGAACACAACGATCCGTGCACGTCAGTTGGACTCTTCAGTCGAAGCGAACAACACTTGATAAATGCCAAGTGCAATTTTGGCGAAACGTCGTAACTCTTCACAGGATCAACAAATCGACACCCGGAATGATTTAGAATCGTTCGGTTCGGAGTACTAGGTAAGGACTTTTTCCCTTTTTCTAAAAATTCTTGTGAATGTTTCTAGGTAAGAGTGTAAAATCTGACAAAGAATCACCCCTCAGTGACGCCAATTCGAGGCTGGGTAAGGCCGGATGCCTTCTGACAGGTCTTCTAGGTTGGTCACTCGCCAGCCGGTAGACCTCTCGAGATACTTACAGTTAAGCACAAAACCAGGGGTTGATAGCCCGAGAGGAGTGCTAACCGGTCTTTTCGGTAGCCGATGACCGTGCTTCGGAACCCACGTTAAGCTGCAGGTCCAGTCGCTAAATAGCCTTCTCAGTTGCTGATGCGCCTCTAATCCTAAAACCAGACTCCATCTCAAAGCATGCAATAATGGATGCACTACTTAGCCAAGGGGTAGATAAAGCATAAGTAAACTTATTAGGATCAATATATGATATATAATTAATGTAGAACGAGGTGTACGGCAGGGTGCCGCAATATCGCCTATTCTTTTCTCGGCTGGCCTTGAACAAGTATTCCGTAAACTGGATTGGGAACAGAATGGTGTAAAGATCAATGGTGCAAACTTAAACCATCTTAGATTTGCAGATGATATCGTTCTCCTTTCAAAAGACCCAGAGGAACTGCAAAGACGCATATAAGAACTGCAAAGGGCTGGCGAACCATTTGGCTTGAAAATAAACCTGAAAAAGAGTCAGGTTATGTTCAATAACTTCGCTTAGGACAGAACTTTATATATATCTTCAGGGCAGATGATTTCAATGGAGGGGAATACCGCCCGGGAGGTGGAACGGCATGTTAAATGTGGCTGGCAGGCAGTTGGCAGGCTCAACATTGTGTTAAAAAGCAGACTCTCACTTTGCCTGACAGTCTGACTTTGCAATCAGTGCGTTCTACCTGTTATGACATACGGAAGTGAAACCTGGACACTCACATCGCAACCAATTCAAAAACGTCGGGTAGCACAGAGTGGAATGGAAAGATGTATACTTGGCATTACAAGACGAGGCAGAAAGCCCTGCGCATGGATCAGGGAACAAACGAAAGTCAGTGACATCATTGGAAGAATAAAGCAATTGAAATGGAGATGCGCAGGCCATATAGCGAGGCGATGGGATGACAGATGGACCAAGGTAATCGGGCAAACGTCCGCGAAGAAGACCGAAAGCACGATTGATTGATGACATCGTTAAGTATATTGGACCAGAGTGGCAGAGAAAAGCCCAGGACCGTGAAAGTAGGAAACATGCTGAAAAGGCCTTCATACTGCAGTGGATCGACACGAACTGATGATGATAATATATATATATATATATATATATATATATATATATATATATATATATATATATATATATATATATATATATATATATATATATATATATATATATATATATATATACGCTACCACCGACAAAATCTTGGAACCTTGGAAACAAATGAAAATAAATCTCTTCAAATTAAGATTTTTTTATAAGTACTAAACACCGCTTGAGAAGTAAATATATTTTTCTTTGTTTTTACTGTCTTCTTTCCACGTAAAGGAATAAGAGCTCCCAGTAGTTAACCCATAGATCTAGCTGCAAGTTTATGGAGCGTAGTGAAATAAAGACTTACACGACGACACACTGGCACAAATAAACCTTCCGTGATTTTATAAATCCGCCGGTGATCCGGAATTTAGTTTTACCTCTATGGTTTTAGTTAGGGGTTTGAAACAATTCGCTCTTTTATTCGAATCTTACGGTTTTTTCGTCCTTTTGTATAAAATCATATATATAATATCATATATAAAATATATATATATATATATATATATATATATATATATATATATATATATATATATATATATATATATATATATATATATATATATATATATATATCCTATATTCCAGTCTTTAATCAGCTTCTCTCTCAGATCTTCCACGAGAGCCTCTCTCCATTGCTTCCTTGGTCTTCCTTGCCTTCTTTCAGCTTGCGGCCTTTCCCATGCCATCTTTCTCACCACTCTACTTTCTTCCCACTTTCTCTTCTTCTTTCTTGTTTAGTACCCATATCTCACCTCCATACAATACAGTTGGTCTCAATACAATTTTAATTTGGTATTTGTGGATATGAATTTGGATCTTACTAGATGTTTCAAAGCTACCGCACATCTGTTAGCTTTGATCTTAGGTCTACCTCCTTCTCTTCTTCACACTTGTTTATAATCCTTACGCGTAAGTAGACAATTGCTTCCACGCTTTTAAAAGTCATTCTTTCTAGTTCTTTATCCACTTCCACTTTCGAGACCTTTTGTTGTCTACCTTCTTCTGTCATTAATTTGCTTTTCTTTTGATTGATTTTTAAACCAAACTTGTATGCTGCCTCCACTAGTCTAGCTTCTGTAAAGAACGCATCCTTCTCTATTCTACTGACCCTTCCTAATAATATAATCATTTTCAAAACCATGTTGAAAAAATGGAAAAACAGAATAGACAAAAAAATCACAAAAAATAGCATTTAACTTGATTTTTACTCGATATAGTTTAATAAATAAAATATAACAAACGTGTGGGTATAAAATTCAATCCCAAGTCCGATTGATTAATTCCCGGTAACTTTATTTTAACCTGTAAGTCGTGCAAGTCTATATTTCTCCACGCTACACAGCCTTCAAGGCAAATATGTGGATTAACTTTCAAACACTCTTGTTCTCTTACGTGAGGAAGAACGCAAAAAAAATGGAAAAAAATGTATTTACTTTTCGAGAGGTGTCCCGCATAAAAAAGAATCTATTTATTTCCATTGAGGAAGATTTAGTTTCATTTGTATACTGTCAGATTTAAATGGTTGCTAGGGTTTTTTTGCGAATTTATTGCTTTATTTCCATAAGTAATTTATTTACATTAGATCTCCTGAAATAAATCATCGATTTTGTATTTGATATTGTAGAAAATTGCATTTCATTTAATAACACTGATATACACTGTATTTGTCACAAGAATTTTTAATGATATTTGATTATACTAATTAACTATAGTTAATATAATATAATATAATGTAATATAATATAATATAATATAATATAATATAATATAATATAATATAATATAATATAATATAATATAATATAATATAATATAATATAATATAATATAATATAATATAATATAATATAATATAATATAATATAATATAATATAATATAATATAATATAATGTGCACCTTTGTGGATCAGACGTTGACGTGGAAAAAGGATTTGAGTAGGGCAATGAAGTTATGACCTATGCCATCTGGAACCTATCACCCCTAGGAGGAGGTCACCCCTAGCGGACAGGTCAAGGCAAAGGCCTCAGACTAACATGATCCAAAATCTGCCAACCCGCATTGGACCAGCGTGGCAGATTACGGTCCATACCTTCAACATGGTATTTCAATATGTTTCAATATGACAGTACAACCTCAAACACGGCCCGCATTCCCCGGAGGTCAAGGAGCAACTACCTACGGCAGCGGGAAGACCTGCCCCAAGGCAGAGGATGCTAAGAATCACCCGGTTAGATCAGGCTGCCATTGGACTTTTGACATTGCAACGCTAAATATACAGACTATGAAAACGGAGGCCCGATTGCAAGAGCCGTTAATCGAACTTGATAACATACATGGGGATATTATTGGGCTCTGTGAAACACAAAGAAAAGGCGAAGAGTTATTCAAACTGGAACCAACTGGACACGTACTCTACACTCGAGGTACGGAAAATGGCCAATGTGGCGGAATTGGATTTCCCATCAATTGAAAGTTGAAAGGACAATGTAGTAAAATTTCAAAGTACATCTGACCAACTAGCCCAATGCGTCATTCAGCTAATAAAAAGTTTAGGCTTCAAATCGTCCAAGCTTATGCACCAACTATAAGCCATAGGGTTGAGGAAATTAAGGAATTTTATGATGATGTGGCCCAGCTTTTATACAAGGAGAAATGTAGATACAAAATTCTCATGGGTGATTTTAATGCCAGAATTGGAACAACAAGAACTGACGAAAATGCAACTGGCCCATATGGAACTGGTGAGCGAGACAATAGATTGATTGATTTTACTGAAGAACAAGAACTATATATTATGAATTCATTCTATAAGAAAAATATCACCAGAAAATGGACATGGAAAAGTCCATCTGGGCTCACAAGTGAAATTGACTACATCATGACCAACGAAAAAACAATATTTACCAATTGTACTGTCCTTGATAATTTTAATGTTGGAAGTGACCACCGAATGGTACGAGCAAAAATTACGATTAACTGTCGAAGAGAACGAGAAAGAATGGTAAGATCAAAGAAAGGCAAACTGGATTCTGGAAAACTCCTGGAGAGAGAAACCGATTTTGAGATTGCTTTGTCAAACCGGTTTGCTGTGTTACAAAATCCGGAGGAAGTGGAACTATCTATCTATCAATATGAAGAAATCGTCAACAATGTGCTTCAAACGGCTGCTTCAATAGCATCCGAAGAAAAATGTATTAAAAGGGCAAAAATCTCCAGTGAGACCATTGACTTAATGAAGAAACGGCGGACAATGAGAAATGCAGGTAGCCCTTTTGGCAGGGTCGAGTACACTGAGCTCTGCAAAACTATAAGAAAATGTATCAGAGAGGACACGTGCCGATTCAACATGCAGCTAGTGCAAAAAACCCTGGAAGAAAAGATAGGAATTAACAAGGCTAAACAGAAGCTGAGAAACAAAAGAACGCAAAAATATGCCTTAAGACGTGAGGATGGCACAGTATGCAGGGCGCGTACGCAAATGTTAGAGGTTGTCAGAAAAAGACAACAATATCCACGGACGAACAAATGCCAGATATCCAAGTGGAGGAAGTAGCAAATGCTATAGAATCGATGAAAAACGGCAAGGCTCCAGGAAAGGATAGTGTAACTGTCGAAATGTTAAAAACTGGTGGTCGGACATTACATAAAACACTGGCAAAATTATACTCAAAATGCCGCAAAGAACAAAAAGTACCTGACTTGTGGAAAAATGCAGAATTGATCCTTTTACATAAAAAGGGAGGACAGGAAGATTTAAAACTACCGTCCAATAAGCCTTCTATCAGTAATGTACAAAGTTTTCACTAAGATAATTTCTAAAAGAATATTAAAAAAACTGAATGTCGCTCAACCAAGAGAACAAGCAGGATTGAGAAGTGGATTCAGTACAATGGATCACATCCAGGTTGTACAACAGGTCATAGAAATGCATAACGAATACACCATGCCACTGTACTTGGCTTTTATCGACTACGACAAAGCACTTGATTCCATCTCAAAGCATGCAATAATAGATGCACTGTTTAGCCAAGGGATAGATAAAGCATATGTAAACCTATTAGGATCGATATATGATGAAGCTACAGCCACAATTCACCTTGATGATCTTGAAGTGGGAATTAATGTAGAACGAGATGTACGGCAGGGTGACGCAATATCGCCTATTCTTTTCTGGGCTGGCCTTTAAGAAGTATTCCGTAAACTGGATTGGGAACAGAATGGTGTAAAGATCAATGGTGCAAACTTAAACCGTCTTAGATTTGCACATGATATCGTTCTCCTTTCACAAGACCCAGAGGAGCTGCAAAGACGCATACAAGAACTGCAAAGGGCTGGCGAACCATTTGACTTAAAAATAAACTTGAAAAAGAGTCAGGTTATGTTCAATAACAATAATAAATAAATATAATATAATATAATATAATGTGATATAATATAATATAACATAATATAATATAATATAATATAATATAACTATAGTACTATAGTTAATTATTTGTGCTATGAAAATTATTGTTGTACACATTTTCTTAAATTTAATCAATTACCAAAAATTGTTTTCCCATATGAATAAAATAATTATTCATCTGTAAGTGCTATTTATTTTACTGACATATTTGAATACATGACACTATTGACAATGTGTTAAGTTTTTACTCACCACGGCACACTAATTATCAAATTAAAAATAAATTTATAATAATTTTGTGTATAGACTAAAATAATGGAAAATTAAAAGATGCAAATTTTATCATGAAACTCGGTGTGCGGGGTTAAAATATTCCGAACAACTTTCTCTAATAACTTTTTTCGATGTCTCTAACGCGAAGCAAAATATCGAGAATTGACCCTGTTTGTGAATTCGTAGTAGGCTGAATTTAAAGTTCAAATTTCAGTTGAGTATCTTAAAAAAATGTGACCCATCAACCTGTATGACTGTGCAAAAATTCATATCTGGATTACTTCAAATAACGAAAATATTGGGTTGTCTTCATCACACTGTACAAGTAAAGGGTGTTCCGATAAGAATGCCGGTTTTGAGTTTTAAGTAAAACATATATATGTGTGACATAAGTTTGAAACATTTATTGAATAATGAGGTTATGAATGGAATAAGACATCGGACAAATGCCCGACTTGGTTTTGTTGGCACAGACTTGCTCTTTTCATGAAACTTTCAAGGACTGTTGCGCATAAATTTTGCGGTATTTCAATGATACAGCGTTGAATTTCGTATTTTAACGCTTCAATCGTTGTGGGTTTGTTCACATAAACTAGTGACTTTAAAAAAACCCTAAAGACAAATGAGAAATAACACGACTAGGAAATGACCCGTGCAGTACTTCAACAGTTTCTCCGGCTGTATGACATGTTGCACCGTCCTGTTGAAACCACTTGTTGTTGAGATCCATATTTTGCAATTTTGGCACAAAAAAGTTAACATTTCACGATAACGAACACCATTCACGCTTAATACTTGACCAACTGAATTTTCGAAGAAAAGTGGCCCGATGATGCCTTCAGCCCAAAATGCATACCAAACAGTGACTCTTTTTGGACGCGACCAAAATGCGACAATTTTGTAGATTAATAAAGCCATCAGGATGAAAATAGGCCTCGTCACTAAAGAGGATTTTCGTTGAAAAATCACCATCCAATTGTCGTTGTTCCAAAATCCAATCGACAAACGGTCTTCCGGCTTTAGCTCTTGAGTCAATTGAACCTTGTACGCATGAAGTGTAAAATCTTTTCTTAAAATTCCATGCATAGTAGTTGTGGAAACACCAATTTCCTGAGCTCTATGCTCAGATTGATGTGGTTGGGCTTTCTTCAACATTTGCACGCAGTGCTGCGATATTTTCAGTCGAGCGACCAAAACGAACGCGTGTTTCTCATTAATCTTCTCACAGTGGCATCATTTGGAGCATTCCGATGGCCCATAATTGTACGCATTTGGCGAATTGCGACTGCAAAACTTTCACCACATTGATAATAATTTGTCACAATGAGAATTCATTGTTGTGTATTGCAGCGCTGCATTTTACTTAACCTCCTGCTGTCTACTATGCTATATATATATATATATATATATATATATATATATATATATATATATATATATATATATATATATATACTACTCATCCATTAAATCCGTTCATTACTTAACCCACTTTAAAGCAACATAAACAAACCGATAAATAGAAAACAGACTTACTTCGGACGGCTTTTATCCATGCCGGGATAATTAAATTCAACCTTTTTCTGTTCTTAAAACCGCGCTGAGATCGAAAAGAGCGTAATCAACAGACCCCTGCCCATGTGGGATCTTCGGATCTTTCCCTAGACAACAGTCAACTCACTGGAGTCGAATTACAATCAGATCCGCACGAGAGTTTAAGATATCGTAAGAGAGACGTAAAATTCGTTACGCTTAAGTTAATATTGTGACTGTTCTTACCTCATATTTAAATTTAAATATCGTATTTTTCAGTTAGCACAATTTTTATTTTATTATTTCAAAATAAGTGAAAGACTCGGGAGTCTTGAAAATGGACCAGCATTTACTTGTAGAGCAAACACAAACTCTTACAATTTAGTTTGAAAATGGAAGAACCATTATTTCGACTTAGTGTCCATTTTCAACGGGTTATTGACGTGGTTTGATCACAAAACAGACTACAAATGATAAAATCATCTGGGATCATTTAACGTGCAAGTAAAAATGTTCGGGTGACTCGAAAAACGTCAACCGGACAACGCTCTACCCAAGTGAGAATAAAAGGACGTCTTTTAAAGCGTATTTTAAAACAAGATCTCTAAAAAATCCAGCTAGGGCATCTTTTCCAATTTTTCCAAAAAATAATGGATGTCTGATGAGATCCATTTTCACCTAAATTTATCAACAAACAAAATTTGCAGTTCTGGAACACAGAAAATCTACAAGGGATTCATGAAAGTTCATGAAAATTTTGGAAATATAGAAGAAACTTTTACTTGTCTCAATTCAATCCGTTGTTAGGATATATCTCAGTGGCGGTTCGTAGGTTTTTAAACTCGGAGGGCGTAGAAGAAAATAGTGCTGTGTTACTGAAGATATTTTTTTTGCTTTCCCCTTCCGCCTTGTTACTTTTCGTGCTATTGAAACCCTATACAGGAGATGAACCAAGAAAACATTAAAATTTTGTATTGTTACTACTTACAACGACATTGAAAGATGGGTTGTTGCGAAGATAAAGGAATCAATAACAAGGTACTTCCCGTGTCCCGAAGAGTACACCATTCTAATAGTTTATTGTAACTGCCAATCAATAGAGAAAATTCGAAAAAGTTCATGAGAAGTTCGAAAAATTCAAAAAAATATCAAAGTTTTATGACAAAAAAGGGCTATTGTACACATTTTTGTCGACACAATGTGTGTTCATGTTAGCAATTTGATTATTTTTATTTAAAAAGAACTACTACTCAGTGTGTACACACGTGGTAAGTATCCGCGAGGCGAACAAAATACGCGAAGCGAGATGTATCAAACGCTCCCTACCCATCAAATTATAGTTTAAAACTAATTACCGATACGCTTGGTCGCAGGGAATCTACGTCCAAAACGCATGTTAAACCCCTGAATTTTGGTAACCAACAAAGCATGTAACGCCAACGACGAGAGAATATGACGTGGCGTAACGTCGCTGGAGGTAAACCTCCGACCAGCGATGTAAAAATCGTGGCTGAGGAGATGGAATTTTTAACTGCATTATTTGGTGTGATGGGTGGACAGATGTTCTTCTACATTTGGAGATTTTAATTTATAATAAACATCTTAAAATGAGTTAAAGGAAAGAAACTGAACGAAAATAAAATATGGTGTTTTGCTCTGAAAAATTATTCATTTCACGCCAGACCGCATAAAGTTGACTAAACAGTAGAATTTGGATGAGTCTATGATTACGATCCTGCATTGCCACCGAAATCATCAGATTTATTACCGATAAAACCTTAAGGGACCACCAAGTGACCAGAGAAAAAACGTATAGTAAACCATCCATATAAGTCCAACATCTGATGCGTCTTTACTATAGACGCATCAGATATTGGATTACCTCCCTCCAAAGAGGAAGCAAACAGTGTTGCCAGATTGAATGCTACGCCATCACTCTTTTTACTCTACTTACATCCCTAGTATTTCAGATTGTGCTACATTTTTCTTTTGTTCTGCAACCTGTTAAACTTTTGTAGTGGTTGCTGAGTTTTTCATTTATATTTTGTATTTAGGCTTCATCATTTAGTAAACATTTAAAAACAATATAATATTATAATTTTGGAAAAAACTCGGCGATATTTGGAATTCATTGTTGAAGGTAGGTTCAGTTCCTGTCTTTTTCTTACTTCGGATAAACCATAACATTTTTTTTTACGGTAATTTCCTTTAAATATTTATAAAACAAATTTAAGGTGATAGCTTTTATGGTAATTCTATATGAGCACTAATGATATTTATTTTTTTTAAGAGAATTTATGCCTTCAGATTTAATATTTTGAAAAGCGTAGATGTACAGGTCAAAATAAAATTTATCAGAGTCGACTTGTTAGGAAAATATTCTGTAAAGTCTCTCCATAATATTTTTAAGCAATATAATTGAAATTTACTGTATTTTAGAACCAAGAAAGAGAATATTAAGAAGAGAGCATATTGTTAATAATTCAAAAATTATATAAAACAATACAAAAAATAATAAACATAACTTCCAAAGGAACCAAGAAAATTACTTTAGTGACTGTCAAAGGGGCTAAATTCGTCCCTTATATTTATTTTATGATTTGATCACCATTTGAAATATAATAAGAAGGGGGGCACATTTTTATAGAGAGATATTTTAAATATTTTATACAGAACAATTTTTTGCGTGAAAGGAATATAGAGATGTTAAAAAGCAATCGAAGGAGGAGTTATAGATGATGATTCAATCTTGATAGAATAATCTCCTGATGATGCTAACATAGTTAGCAAAACGTATGTTGTAACGTAATGTATGTTGGGAACATTGGTGTTTCGAGGTAAATCTCTTTCAATTAATAAACACTAATTATTAAGAATATTACGAAAGGAAGTAAAGAAAAAGCAGAGCAACTGATTGAAAAATAAGATACTGTCTTAAAAACATCTTTACTATTTTCTTAGTTAGTGAAGCGGCTAAAGACTACCATATCTGATAGAAAAAAGTCAAATTGAAGCATTACGGTTGAAACACATTATTTTTCTTTTTCATTCTCGAAGATAAACTTTAAATTTAGTTGTTAAAGACGAAAAAAGTGCTTATTATCTTGACTTGTTCATCTGTCCTTTGAAAAATACTAAGCTAAAGTTAAATTTCATTCTCTTAAACTTTTAATAGTATTTAGTAAGTTTTTACCAACTCTCTCGCAAAAAATCATTTTTTATCAAAAATTATATTTATACTGAGGACCAGAAAGGGTGTACCTTCAGTTTATCGTCTAAAAATATACTGAGGACCAAAAAGAGAGTAACCTTGAGTTTATCGTCTAAATTGACAGACAAACGGTTTCTCATTATAAGTTTCATCGTTTGCAAAACCTATTCGAATCTGAACTTTTTCCGCCGCACAGTTATTTTAAAGCGCCATCTTTCAGCTTCGAAACCAGATACAATATATTATAAATATAACCTAAAAACTTAGTGGTAAACGCAATGTCGTTCGAAAAGCAATATTCGACGTACTGCTTTCTTTTCGGCTTTAAAAAGAAAAAAAGTCTTAGGACCAGACTTGCGTGGTTTAAGAACATAATAATCTTTCGTACAGTAGTTTCGGGAAGTGGATTCTGGAAGTGGAAGTTGATTGAAAAATAAGATACTGTCTTAAAAACATCTTTACTATTTTCTTAGTTAGTGAGGCGGCTAAAGACTACCATATCTGATAGAAAAAAGTTAAATTGAAGCATTACGGTTGAAACACATTATTTTTCTTTTTCATTCTCGAAGATAAACTTTAAATTTAGTTGTTAAAGACGAAAAAAGTGCTGATTATCTTGACTTGTTCATTTGTTCTTTGAAAAATACTAAGCTAAAGTTAAATTTCATTCACTTAAACTTTTAATAGTATTTAGTAAGTTTTTACCAACTCTCTCGCAAAAAAATCATTTTTTATCAAAAATTATATTTATACTGAGGACCAGAAAGGGTGTACCTTCAGTTTATCGTCTAAAAATATACTGAGGACCAAAAAGAGAGTAACCTTGAGTTTATCGTCTAAATTGACAGACAAACGGTTTCTCATTATAAGTTTCATCGTTTGCAAAACCTATTCGAATCTGAACTTTTTCCGCCGCACAGTTATTTTAAAGCGCCATCTTTCAGCTTCGAAACCAGATACAATATATTATAAATATAACCTAAAAACTTAGTGGTAAACGCAATGTCGTTCGAAAAGCAATATTCGACGTACTGCTTTCTTTTCGGCTTTAAAAAGAAAAAAAGTCTTAGGACCAGACTTGCGTGGTTTAAGAACATAATAATCTTTCGTACAGTAGTTTCGGGAAGTGGATTCTGGAAGTGGAAGTTGATTGAAAAATAAGATACTGTCTTAAAAACATCTTTACTATTTTCTTAGTTAGTGAGGCGGCTAAAGACTACCATATCTGATAGAAAAAAGTCAAATTGAAGCATTACGGTTGAAACACATTATTTTTCTTTTTCATTCTCGAAGATAAACTTTAAATTTAGTTGTTAAAGACGAAAAAAGTGCTTATTATCTTGACTTGTTCATCTGTCCTTTGAAAAATACTAAGCTAAAGTTAAATTTCATTCACTTAAACTTTTAAGTGTTTTAAGTGGTTTAAGAACATAATAATCTTTCGTACAGTAGTTTCGGGAAGTGGATTCAATAATTCCGAATTAAAAGTTTTGACTTAAGTAATGCAGAACGTCTAGGACAAGCAAAAGTGAAGGATAAATAATTGATCGGGTGAAGAAGCTCTGTAGGAAGAACATCCTCGCTGTACACTGCTAGAACTTAGACAGGAACTCGAAGAAATATCGCAAGGCATTTTTATATGTTTATACAAGCTAGGGAAAATTGAAACGGAATGAGATTGAAATTGAGGCTGAGGCTGAGGCTGCGGCTGAGGCTGAGGCTAAAGCTGAGAATAGATGGTTTTATGTTGCTGTGTCATTGCTCCACAGATTTAAGAAAAATAATTTCCGGCATAATATTAGAACCTGTGATAAAAACTACAAGAAAGAAACCATAATCCTACCTTTTTTAACAACAAACCCAATAAGATTTTTCGATCTGGGATTCGACAGTTGCCTGAGAACCGGAGAAAGTATATAGAAAGTTAGGGGCATGATTTTAATAATCAAGGTAGTATTCACTCTGTCACAAATAAACGTCAAACGCAGACAAAGCTGGGAATTATCTTGAGAGTCAAATATTTGAATCTATATAAAATATTTTGACGCAGCGCGATTTTGTTTTTGTGTTTGAGCCTTTTTTTGCACCAATCGACACGAGCCTTTTTTTTTGAGTGATTGTTAAATTATGCGGAAACCAACGCGCACAAATCTTTTTCACGGCTAAATGTTCATACAAACTCTTATGTATGTTTGTCATATTAATGCCCAGGGATACCCCAATCTCACGGTATGTCACATGACGATCGTGCTTTATCAGTTCGCGCACAGTATCGCTGTTTTCTGGCACAACAACCGATTTTGGACGATCTTCCTTAAATTCGTCCGTGACCGAACGACGGCCAAGATTAAATTCACTAAACTAGTGAAGTACAGTGGTTTAAGATGGTACCTCATCGCCAAAAGTCGAAATGAGTTGATCGATGCGCTGTTGTTAAGATAATCCACGTCGATAATCGTAGTTAATCATTGTAAAAAAAAACCTCACGAGCTAATTCAAATTTTTCACTGAACAACACAAATAGCGTCCATAGGACAAAACGTTCTGAGTACATATACAGTCAACATTGTCAAACTTTATGATGTATATCAGTGGCGGTTCGTAAGGGATGGCGTTGTGGCGCCGCCCCTCCAGCATTTATCACAGTAAACAATTTTTCTGAGCAAAACACCATATTTTATTTCCGTTCAGTTTCTTTCCTCTAACTCATTTTAAGATATTATTAAAAATTATAATCTCCAAATGTAGAAGAACGTCTGTCGACCCATCACACCGATAATGCGGCTAAAAATTCCATCCCCTCGCCACAATGTTTACATCGTTGGTCGGACGTTTACCTCCAGCCACGATACGCCACGTCACTTATCTCGTCGTTGGCGTTAAATGTTTTGTTGGTTGCCAGAATTCGGGGGTTTAACTGTTTTCTAAAACATGCGATTTGGACGTAGATTCCCTGCGACCGAGCGTATCGGTAATTAGTTTTCAACGCTAATTTGATGGGTACGGAGCGTTGCATATTAATACTTGTTTTGATTTGGGATTTGCTACGCGTGTACACACTGAGTTGTAATTTTTAAATAAAAATAATGCACTTTCAATTGCAAACATCAAGGTGTCTGATTTAAAACAGTTAATGACTAATTTAAGTTTAGAGGAGAAAATTGAATTAAAAACTAATGGTCATCCCACCCCCGTATTGAATTTGAGTTAAGTTCAAAAACAATGTAAAAATAGTAAAACAATTTCGGAAGTACCATTTTCTTCTAGGCCCTCCCACTTTAAAAATCCACAAGTCGATTTTGTGTCGTGTTTGTAGATGGTGTGTTGGAACAGAGCCGATTTGGTTTGTTTATTTCTAACCGCCAATTTGTGTTCTTTGAGCCGGGCTGATATTCTTCTGTTGGTTTGTCCGGCGTATGCCATGTTACAAGTCCCGCACGATATGCTGTATACGCCCGGATTTTCTAGAATGATGTGATCTTTGGGATTTCTAATGGCTGATTTTATTGTTTTATGTGGCTTGTATGCGGCTGATATATTATGTCGTCGAGGCAGTCGTCCAATGCGGTCTGTGACACCTTTGATGTGCATATATCCCTAACTACCAAATAAGAACCATACGAGAAACAATAGAAATAGAAAAAATTGGACGCCTAAACAGAGAAGATGATGCCCTCAATCTGCCAGACACGTGGAAACCAATAATTAACCGACAAACCGAAGCTCACCGGCTGCAGTCGGGAGAGCAACTGACTACCACTGTGACACCCCAAACATCGTCCGAGGGGGCGGAGCCAACACCAGAACCAATAAGAAGTACGCACCATGACAATCTGTGACCCAGAAGAATATAAATATTAAAAGACAGTTTCCACAGCTTTCTCAAAGGTTAGCTAGAGACCTCAAAACTTTAAAAAGCGCCCATCTTAGGATTTGAATATCATTGTAAACTAGTAAGAGCCGAAGCGAGTAGTAAGTCGAAGTAAGTCGAAGTCCACAGCTTTCAGTCTTCAGACTAGCATTGAGAATGCCAAGTGTGACCTTGGCGAAACGTCTTCACGTTCCCAACAAACGGGACACATTTCCGGGATGTACTTCCGGACTAATATATATATATATATATATATATATATATATATATATATATATATATATATATATATATATATATATATATATATATATATATATATATATATATATATATATATATATATATATATATATATATATATATATATATATATATATATATATATATATATATATATATATATATATATAGCGCCTAGCAACACCATTGTTTCGAATTCCGGATACGTAAATAGCAACCCTCGTAGAAGAATAAACGCTCCTAAAAATATTCGGTATAATATTTTTAATTCAGATTTTATTTTTTTCGTTGCAGCTATGCAGGCCCACTAGCAGCAATTTCATATTTCTTCGTGTGCGCCTCCCGCGAATTGGCTTATCACAATGCACCAGCCGTGATATTTTTCGAATCCAGAGGCCGCGACAGTAGATCCAGAATGGATTCTCACTCGACTATGACAGCTGATATTCGGTAAGTAGAACAGATGCCCCGTAAAATTTGAAAATCCCACAACCTCTAAATAGAAAATATGGGGTGACTTTTTTGAATTATTGCATTTTTGATAGATTATGTTTTATATAATTGTTTATATCAATCAAACTTTTGTTAGTTTTAACTATAAAGTACATAGTTGTTCAATAAAAGCGTCAAAACTTTGAAATGGAATAGCGGCAACACTGTTTGAAATATAAAAGTCACTCATAGACTGTTGTGTTCAGTACATTGTTCACAATTCACCGTTGAAATATGCACGACACAACAGTGTGTAGAAAACATTCGTATCTACCGTCAAATGTGTTCAATTTGTCAGATTTTATCGCGTTGCGAGAAATAAATAGATAATTTAATCGACCAACCGAATAGTCCGTCGAAAAATTTGAACGCACTGACTCGGTGGCAGATGGGTCAGTAACTGTACGTCGTCGGACCTCCAGATAACTGGAGAACATCGCTACAGTAAGACAGAGTGTAAGAGACGACCCAGATTCATCTAAAGAACTCATGGTTTCTTAGACGACTACGTGGACAATTTTGCATGAACTAAAGTCAGTTGATCATCAGATGCGTCGAACATTTGCGATTTGAGCTCTAGAGCAGCTGAACCGATGAGTGTCATTTTGGAGAAAAATAATAATTTAAGACGAAGCGAACTTCTGGTTTAATGGGCCTATGAACAAATATTCAAGTCATTCAGGAGTTACCTCTTCATCCTCAGACAGTCACTATTTGGTGCGGTTTCGGGGCTGAAGGTGTGATAGGACCTTATTTTTAAAAAGACTCCGAACAATTGTTGACTTTAAACGAAACATTTAAACCACCATTGAACTTTTAAGATGCAATGTGTGTATGTATATACGGGATTTCTCATAAACCAAATACGACAAGGAAATAAATATAATTATTTTTTGGGAAACCATGTATAAATATTTATCCTTCTTCGCTCTACTTTCCGCCCCTACAACATGTACTTTTCCAACGTTCTTCTATACTAAGCGGATAACAATAATTTTCAGATTATTTTCTATTTTTCCTTGTAGATTGTATTAGGTTGCATTTTGGCTACAGTATTAGCTGCTCTACTACAGGCAACCCTTGCAGTAGTATCCCAGCAATGATCACAGTACTATATATATATATATATATATATATATATATATATATATATATATATATATATATATATATATATATACAAGCCGACCGTGTGTCCCAGCCAAATGGAATAAATTCGTTAATAAATAAATGGGGGCGTGTTCGAGAAAACGCTCGAACACGTCGATGGGTATTTTTAGAAGCGAATTTTTTTAAACAAAAATGTTGTATACAGGGTGTGTCATGTAACAGTGGCCAATACCAACTTTCTTATTTTAAATACAACACCCTATATATTATTTAATTTTTGGATTCTTCAGAAAATTCTAGACATATTTCATGTAAAATATCCTAGACTTATCTTCAACTGTTTCGGAAATATTAAGTAATTCTTCGAACATTATCAGCAAATAGGCAAAGATAAAAAATCAGGTTTTCAAAGGTAGGTATTTGTTGTATGAAACGTCAAAAAAATCACCGTGCCTTTTAAATTAGTTTTCTTTGACGTGTGTGATTCATTTGATTTAAACATGGGGTATTTATCAGAGAGTCATAAAATAACTATCTTAATGATGATAGGTTATAGAGATAGGACACGGACTCAAGCCGAAGTTATTCGTCTCTTTAGGGAAAAATATCCTGACTTACCACCCATATCCCAAGGTACAGTAAGTAAAGTTGAAAAACAATTTAGAGAACTGGGACACGTGAGACAAATTAAGAAGGAAGCAGTGTCGTTGACCGATAACAAAAAATTGGATGTAATGCTTGCATTCCAAGAAAATCCGCATACCTCAACTCGACAAGTTGCCTTGGAAAACAATGTTGGTCGCTCTTCGGTTGCCAGAATATTGAAGAGAATAAAATGCATCCGTATAAACTACAGCCTACTCAAGAGCTTAGTGAAGACGACTTCGACAGGAGAATAGTGCTTTGCGAACAAATGATGCACAGAATAGACAGCAACCTTCTGAGAGTGGAAAACGTAAATGTGGTAAATTACTTAAACTTTCTCAAAAATCAGCTCATTCCAAATCTTATAAATTTGTACCCTAATAGAAGAAATCCTCAATTGCTAGCCGACACAATTTGGTTTCAACAAGATGGAGCACCCCCCCATTATCAAGTAATGTGCGGCAGTACCTCGATAATGTGTTTCCAAATCGATGGATTGGGAGGAGAGGGCCACTAGAATGGCCACCAAGGTCCCCGGACCTCATTTCATTGATTTTTTTTATGGGGACATCTCAAAAGCGTCGTATACAAAACCAAGCCACAGATCTGAATGATTTAAGAGGACGCATTACCGACAGCATTAGGTCAATTACGCCACAAACATTAAATAATGCCAGGAATCAGTTTTACTTGAGGTTGGGGTGTTGCCAGGACGTCCAGGGTTCACAATTCGAGCATTTGTTACATTAAATGTTTTAAGTAAAAAAATTATACAAAAACTAAATAGTCTTGAAATTTCCACAATTTTGTTTACAGTTTTTAAAAAAAGTGTAGTTGCGCATTTTTTCCAACGAAAACCTTTTATACAGGGTGTGTCATGTAACAGAGGCCAATGCCATCTTTCTATTGTGTGTTGTAGCGAATTTTTGTAATCAAATAATTTTAAAAAAATAATCAAAAAAATCAGTTAATTTTTGCAACAAATCTGAAAACACTTAATATTTGTGAAACAGTTGAAGATAAGTCTAGGATATTTTACATGAAATATGTCTAGAATTTCCTGAAGAATCCAAAAATTAAATAATATACAGGGTGTTGTATTTAAAATAAGAAAGTTGGTATTGGCCACTGTTATATGACACACCCTGTATAAAAAAAAATTATTGAAAAAAATGCGCATCTAAAAATACCAATCGACGTGTTCGAGCGTTTTTTCAAACACGCCCCCATTTATTTATTAACGAATTTATTCCATTTGGCTGGGACACACGGTATATATATATATATATATATATATATATATATATATATATATATATATATATATATATATATATATATATTTCAAAAAAATCGACTATTTATTTTAAAGGTATCGAAAATATTGTTAGAAATGACGAGAAAAAAAAATACTGTGAAAGTTAGAGCATCACAAATTTCAATTTCCCATTTAAATAACATAGGAAATCTTTTATTTTATAGCTCTTCAGCCGAAAATTACTGTGGAAAGACTATTGCACATTTTTTTAGGAAATTGAACGTTCTTCAAAAAAGGTCTCTTATAAATTTTCGATAAGTTTACTTTTTCAAAAGTTAGTCGAGGCTAAACTTGAATACATAATAAATTTTTATATTTTTTCAATTTTTGGCGAAACTATCAATTTTATCAAAAAATGTTATTCAACCTTTTTTGTAGATCATTCAGTTTCCTATAAATCTTTATTAATACAATTTTTCAACTGAAAATAAAGTCATTTCTTCTATTGGAACCTTTGGTGTGAAATACTAAACTTGAAGAGATTTACCACTAAACATCAAAACACTTTTTTTTTTGAACTGCTCGACGCACGTTTCGCTAACCATGTTAGCATCATCAGGAGATGATTTAATCTCCTTAAGATCTCCTAATTAATCCCCTTAAGATCTCCTTAAAAGATTAAATCATCTCCTGATGATGCTAACATGGTTAGCGAAACGTGCGTCGAGCAGTTCAAAAAAGCGTTTTGGTGTTTAGTGGTAAATCTCTTCAAGTTTAGTAAAAATAACTATATACTTAGTAAAAATACTATAAAAATAAATATATATATATATATATATATATATATATATATATATATATATATATATATATATATATATATATATATATATATATATATATATATATATATACTTATGCAGTATATATATATATATATATATATATACTTATGCAGGTTTGAAGTATTTACTACAAAAACCCTCAGAAAAATTACAGACGAATAAATTTAAAGGCGATAAAATATTATATACACGTTAAGAAAATATTATTACAAAACCATAAACTTTTCTAAACTCTGGTAAAAGTTCTCTTAAGATAAAATGGATAATGCGTTCCTACCTGAAAGATTTATTACAGTTTTTCTTTATATTTTCAGTTCGCACAGTTGATTTCAGACCGGGCTGAAAAGAAAAAAACACTTCAATAAGCTAATAATCTGATGTTTTCATCAATATTAATTCCATTTCAGATTTATTCTTTCTTTTCTTAAAAAAAATCTGAAAGTCGATGAATTATTCAAAGCAAATATATGATTGGTTTCGAGACTTATTTTGAAGTTGCTTTTCTCAGATTAAAATACACTTTTTGCCAATCGAAATTGTTCGAATTTTATTAGGAATTATCATATCATTATCAATAGTGCTGTAGGGATCAAAGTGTCGTCTGTGTTAGCATGTTCATTCTTGTGAAGTGTTTTGAAAATAATGGATTGTCTAGAAAGTTCATAGAGATTATCTATTATTTGCTCTTTTAACAATTGTAGAGAAAAATCTGTATTGGATTATTGGATAATTTATTTCTGTGATATTCACAATGTTAACGTTCAGCTTCGCTTTGATTTGTTTTGAGTTAGTCAAGTTCTAGAGGAGGTTTTATTGGAGGGACCAAGGGGCAAAAGTGGTTTCGTCGATGATATTTTGCCTGGAAGATCAGCATCGCTCTGATCGTCCTTCAAACATTGATATCGAGGAGATAAAAGCCATAATAGCCGTGCAGCATGGTCCTCGAGATAACAGATAAGTTAAATATTGATAAATCGACCGTCCTTGTCGATTTATTGCTGAAAAAATCGATTTCGATCGATTGTCGATTTATAGCTGATGATGAAAAGTAGGTTGTATACAATCACCTACAATGAAGAAAAACATGAGTATTGTTAGAATTAGAGGTTAAAGTACAGCGAAAGACGGTCTTCATCAGAAGAAAACCATGTTTTGATCATTTCCATAGCCACTTTGATCTTTTCCATAGCAACCAAGCAATCAACACCTACCTCTACTATTCACAGTTCATTCAACCATTGTCGATCCCCTGGAAGATGAAGACCTCGTCAGCATACTTCCCACTCGCGCAGTCCTGAGCTTTCCTCTGGCATTAGAGTCCAATATACTTGATGATGTCATCGATCCATCGTGGACGCTTATGATCAAGCGGAATCCATCCAAGGATTGCTTTGATCCATCTGTCGTTACATCGCCTCGCTATATGGCCTGCCCACCTCCATTTCAATTCATTCACGTTTCCAATGATGTCACATATTTCCGTCTGTTCTCTGATCCATGTGCAGGCTTTCAGTCCCGCTTTGCAATGCAAAGCATACACATTTCCATTCCCCTCTGTGCTACCCGAAGTTTTTGAACTGATTATGATGTGAATGTCCATGTTTCACTTCTGTATCTCAGAACAGGTGGCACGCACTGATCAAAAAATTTCCTCTTCAGACAGTCCGTGCGCATTGCTCTCCTTGACTGGTTCTAAGAGGCTTTAAGTGTTTACTAAAAATTATCAAAACTATTGTTTTACTAAAAAATCAGCATTTTTATTAGTGACAAAATTTGGAAAACTAGATTCTACGTTTCATTGCCCTCTCTTATTACCGTCTTAGACCAACAATAAAAAATTCTAAAATGTCTGCATACACCTGCTAAAAACCTGAGTATAATTTTATATTAAACGAAAAATTTAAACTGGATGTAACCTTTCGTATAATCAATGCAGAAAAAAACTGATATTTTCCACTAACGACTGGAAAGACGCTGGAGAATGAGAAAAGCAAAAAACGTAATTAAGTATAAAGCGAACATGTATTTTTGCTAAGGATCGTAATAAATTTTCCTGATTGCTGAAAAATTCCACTGATGACGTTTGTGTTAGTAAAAAGTGTAGAAATGAGAAATATTCGTAAATAAACACATTTTAAAATGAAGAAGGTAATATGAGAGCAAAAAATTTAAATTGGATTATATAGGTTTAAGTGTTCTAGGAGATAAAGATAAAAATTGGTGTAAGATTTTCTTGAAAATAAAAAAATTTATGTGTATGTGTATGTATATATATATATATATATATATATATATATATATATATATATATATATATATATATATATATATATATATATATGTATATTCCCCTTTGTGGATCAGACCTTGACGCGGTAGAGGGGTTTGAGTGGGACAATAAACTTTTGAGCTATGCAGTCTGGAACTGGAAACAACGGGACACCTACTCTACACTCGAGGTTCGGAAAATGCACGATGTGGTGGAATTAGATTCCCCATCAATCAAAATCTGAAGGACAGTGTAGTAAAATTTGAAAGTACATCTGACCGACTAGCCCAATGCGTCATTCAGCAGAATAAAAAGTTTAGACTTCAAATCGTTCAAGCTTATGCACCAACTATAAGCCATAGGGATGAGGAAATTGAGGAATTGTATGATGATCTGACCCAGTTTTTATACAAGGAGAAATGTAAGTACAAAATCTTGTTGGGTGAATTCAGTGCCAGAATTGGAACAACAATAACTGACAAAAATGCGCACTAGCCCCTTTGGAACTGGTGAGCGAGACAATAAAAGTGACAGATTGGTTGATTTTGCTGAAGGACAAGAACTATATATTATGAATTAGTTCTATAAGAAAAATATCACCAGAAAATGGACATGGAAAAGTCCATCTGGGCTCACAAATGAAATTGACTACATCATGACCAACGATAAAACAATATTTACCAATTGTTCTGTCCTTAACAATTTTAATGTTGGAAGTGACCACCGAATGGTACGACCAAAAGTTAGGATTAACTGTCGAAGAGAACGCGAAAGAATGGTAAGATCAAAGAAGGGCAAAGTGGATTCTGGGAAACTGCTGGAGATTTTGAAATTGCTTTGTCAAACCGGTTTGCTGTGTTCCAAGATCCGGAGGAAGTGGAACTATAAATTCAATATGAATAAATCGCCAACAATGTGCTTCAAACGGCTGCTTCAATAGCACCAGAAGGAAAATGTCTCAAACAGACAAATATGTCCAGTGAGACCATTGATTTAATGAAGCCCTGCGGGAAATGAGAAATGCAGATAGTCCTTTTAGCCGGTTCGAGTACACTAAGCCCTACAAAACTATAAGAAAACGTATCAGAGAGGACACGCGCCGATTCAACATGCAGCTAGTGCAAAAAACCCTTGAAGAAAAGAGAAGAATTAACAAGGCTAAACAGAAGCTGAGAAACAAAAGAACGCAAATATATGCCTTAAGGCGCGAGGATGGTACAGTGTACAGGGCGCGTACGTAAATGTTAGAGGTTGTCAGTAATCCCAGTTATATGAAGATCAGAACCAAAGACAACAATACCTACGGAAGAAGAAATGCCAGATATCCTAATGGAGGAAGTAACAAATGCTATAGAATCGATAAACAAGGGCAAGGCTCCAGGAAAGGACAGTGTAACTGTCGAAATGCTAAAAGCTGGTGGTCGGACGTTACATAAAATATTGGCAAAATTATACTCAAAATGTCTCAAAGAACAAAAAGTACTTGACTTATGGAAAAATGTAGAAGTGATCATTTTATATAAAAAAGGAGCACATGAAGATTTAAAGAACTACCGTCCAATAAGCCTCCTGTCAGTAATCTACAAAGTTTTCACTAAGATGATATGTAAAAGAATATTAAAAAAACTGAATAGCCCACAACCAAGAGAACAAAAAGGATTCAGGAATGGATTCAGTACAATGGATCAGATCCAGGTTGTACAGCAGGCCATAGAAAGGCACAACGAATACACCACGCCACAACACACCAAAGTAAAATACACAAAATTTTGAGGCATTTTTTTTAAAGTTCATTCAAAAACTAATAATTAAACAAAAAAATCTTATTTGGTCAATTTTTGGAAGAGTTTTTTGACTATTTCAAACATACAAATCAAAAGAGGTCGAGTTCAATATATATTCAATATATATATATATATATATATATATATATATATATATATATATATATATATATATATATATATATATATATATATATGTATATATATATATATATATATATATATATATATATATATATATATATATATATATATATATATATATATATATATATATTTTATTAATTTGGAGAACAAAAAAAAAACTTCATAAAATATAAGGACAGAGTTAAAAGTCAGATATTTTTCCGATGGAAATGGAATCAATGGAAAAAAAACGAATTTGATTCCCGACGAACGAACCCTTGATTTGATGATGGCTTAAGCCTGACTGATGACGGCTTAAGAGCAGAAACCTGTCTCGGGAAACGCTTGATATGGTTGACGGTTGACAAAATGAGCGTGGAGTCCGAATAAAATGTTCCATTTTTTCGAATATTTCCATGACCTCACTTGTAACTTTTCTTAATTTTTCTTAAATATGAGTGTTAATGCCAGTCTTTACCACAACTAATTATAATTCTAATTAAAAAATTACAAGAAAATTAACAAGGCTATTTCCTAGACGACATTGCAAATTTCTGTTAAAATATTTACTTATTACTTTACTTTAAACATATCGTAAATTAAACAAGAAACGATATAAATTACAAATAAATAAAAATAAAGAAAAATATAAGAGGAAAACGAAATATTTTCAAAGTCTTTTAATAAAGGGTCTTTCAAATCAAGCGGTTCTTTTAATTCTTGGCACTGTGAATTTGTCTAGGTTTAGACTCATTTCAGTAGTGTATTTATGAAAATGGAGTCGTACACAATACAACGAGTTAAAATTGTTGAATTATTTTATGAAAAGGGCGTTCAGTGCAAAATGTGACAACATGATCATCGCCCATCTGAAAGTACTATCAATCGAATTGTTCAAGAAACTGGTTCGGTGGAATATAAAAGAAGGTCGTAGTGCTCGTTCACAATAGCAGAGTGATTTGGTACGTGAAATTGTTGCTGAAGACCCAGAAATTCCCATTATTCGACGTTCACAACAATTTGGACTTAGTGAATCTACAACATGGCGTATTTTACGACAGGATTTAGCTCTGAAAGTACATTTTGAAATTGGTGGCTGTGTTAATAAACAAGATTGCCGCATTTGGGGTGAGGAAAACCAACGATTTATTCATGAGAAACCGTTACATCTTAAACGAGTCACGAGTTTGATATGTATTATGGTCAGGAGTTTTAATTGGGCCGTATTTATTTTGGAATATTGCTGATGAAGCTGTAACTGTGAATGGTGATCCATATTGTCAGATAATAACTGGATTTTTATGAGCTGAATTGAATAATATTGATCTGGGGCGTCAACAGGATGGCGCTACACTCCACTCTGCTAATAAAACAATTGATTTATTAAGAGAAACATTTCCTGGGCGAGTTATTTCAAGAAATGGTGATGTTAATTGTCTATTAATTACCAAATTGTGGTTTGACACCGGTTAAACTATTTTCTTTGGGGTTACGTGAAAAGCCAGGACTGTAAGAACAATCCACAATCGATTCCTGAACTGAAGGATGAAATTATTCGAGTCATTGGTGAGATAAAGCCACGCAGTGGACGTCTGTGGAGCTACAACAGGTGGTCATTTGGCCGAAATAACTGAACTGAAAATAACTGAAAGTCCTAAAACGCAAATAGCTCTGTTTAGTTCAAATAAAGAAATCAATAAGGTAAGAAGATATTTTCAAACCATACGGAAGGACGAGCGCCGTGTTACCATAGTAGATTCAGAAATTACATTTTACCGTTTGTCGTTACACCCAAAGAATATCAAATATATTTTATAACATAAAAAACAAGAAAATATTTTCGTCACAAATAACAAAAAAACAAAATGAGGAATGCAGAGAAAGGAATATTTCAAAAATTCTTCGGAACAAAGTAAACAAATTATCAATATTCTTTTTTTTTTCTCCCCGTTGAAATTTTATATATTATTAAGTTCTTAAGTTCCCCATACTTTTTCCTTTCTTAAAAATAAAACAAAAAAGTCTCCTCCTATAAAAACAAAAGCCATTCTATATGCCTTTCGAAAAGTTTTCCGCAAAAAATATAATAACGTTTCAGAAGGAAATCTTTAAATATATTAGGAACTATAATTTAAAAAGGTCTTGTGCCAACAAAAGAAAAAATTCTCATTAAGAAAATACGAACCTTAGTAGCTGTATTAGATGTATTATTTTTTTATATAAGTAATATTAATTAAATATAACTCAATTACATAGTACTATGACTTTTTATTTATTCGGCGAAATCGAAAGGGGTCGATTTGACATGAAAGGCCCCATATATATATGGGTGCATATGTATGTGCGTACTATTTCACGGATAGAAAAACATGTATAAAAATACAAATTTAAAATTGAATAAATATTTAAGTAAAATTATGTAAAATATGTAGAAAACAGAATAAATGAACATGAAAAAGCATTAGAAACCTAGAACCAAACGTAACTGTCCTTTCAAAACATGCCGTAGATAATGAACACATTAATTTTAACGACATAACTTTTAGATTTTGAAAAACAACATAAAAAAAGAAATATAAAGGAAATGATTTATATACAAAAAACAAATAATAACATTCATTTCAGAAATGATACAGATCATTTAAGTTGTATATATAATGATATCATTAAATAATAAATTTTCATAATATTTTTACATCCAATATCATTACATGTGAAAAATTAAAAGGTTATAATAAAAAATATAAAGGTAAAAAATATATCAAAGTCAAAAATGTGTCAATTGAAGGGAGGCATAACTACCAGAGAAGAGAGCGACCAAGGAGGCAGTGGATAGGTGCAGTAAGGTTTGGTTTGGTAGTTTTGCTTTTATATATCTGACTATATTCTCTCCTCATAATAGTTCCTCTATTTATGCATTTGTTTTAGGTCTCCTTTCTCCATATCCTTATGTCTGGTCCAAGTATTTTCCTTTCCAGTATTTTTAGGTTTTCTTAATTCTTATTTATGTGGGCTACATATAAATACCAATTTTTAACTTAATATTGGGGAAAAATTAAAACTAACTAATTTTTTTCAGAAAAATCGAAATATCTCTTGACACGTCAGAGATATCGATTTCGGGTTTTCACTAGATGATTCCACTTTAAATTACGTTTCTTGCCATGTAGTAAAAGCTGTACCATTCCATTTGAAAAAACTGAACAAAACTTCAAAAAAACTATTGTTGAATGTAACGCCATCTCGCGGTTTCATTTATAAACTAAATAATTTATCTCCCAGATTATCTGATTGTCCCAGCAATTGCCTTTTAAATTAATCTAAATTGAGGAAAATCGGTTTAGGCAAACGGACATTAGACGACTTTTTATCTAAATAGGTAAAACTCCCCCCACTTCTTTATTCGCGAAGTTACGACAAAATGTCATAAAACAAAGTTGTAGGAGACAGTTTGCTAATTATAACTGAGAATTTTTCTTACTCGGTTAACACTTGAAAATACACAAAAAAAAATAATTTTAAATGTTTAGCTCGTCACGCCCTCTTGCGGTCATTTTAGCAGCTTAAAAATATTTTTGGTGAATTTCTCATGATCATTTTTAGTACAATTTTTTTTCCCCAAAGCTGTGGGATAAATAGTTTTGGGATAAATAGTCCAGGTTTCACTTCCGAATGTCAAAATGGGGTAGAACGCACTCATCGAAGATTGTTCTTTTCAGGCAAAGTGGAAGTCTGTTCTTAAACACTATGTTGAATCTGCCAAATGCCTGCCAGCCACATTTAACACGCCGTTCCCATCTCCCGAGCGGTATTCCCCTCCATTGAAAACCTCGGCCCGAGATATATAAAACTGTCCACAATCTCCAAATCCCTTCCTAAAACTAAAATTCTGCTGTCCTGAGCGAAGCTATTGAACATAACCCGACTCTTTTTCATGTTTATTTTCAAGCCAAATGGTTCGCCAGCTCTTTGCAGTTCTTGTATGCGTCTTTGCAGCTCCTCTGGGTCTTGTGAAAGGAGAACGATATCATCTGTAAATCTAAGATGGTTTAAGTTTGCACCATTGATCTTTACACCATCCTGTTCCTAACCTAGTTTACGGAATACTTCTTCAAGGCCAGCCGAGAAAAGAATAGGCGATATTGCGACACCCTGCCATACACCTCGTTCTACATTAATTCCCACTTCAAGATCATCAAGGTGAATTGTGAATGTAGCTCCATCATATATCGATCCTAATAGGTTTATATATGCTTTATCTACCCCTTGGCTATGCAATGCATCCATTATCGCATGCTTTGGGATGGAGTCAAATGCTTTTTCGTAGTCAATAAAGGCCAGTGGTGTAGCATATGTATGTGTATGTATATATATATATATATATATATATATATATATATATATATATATATATATATATATATATATATATATATATATAGGAGGGAAAGAAAATGAACAATGAGGAATCAGAAAAAAAGCGGGTAAAACAAAATAAATTTACGTTCAGCCCTTTATGTAAGAGATATATTGCAGTCCATCTGTTAACCGTATCTACCAGTTCGTTCAAATTTCACCAATATAACACAAGAGTGAATACAGTTAGCGACTCTCAATTGATCGGCGAAATTCCCAGATTTATTGCCTATAAAGCGTGTATGGGATAGCATTACTAAAATTCTGGAAAAATCACCAGCATCTTTAAAAGAACTTGAAACATCGCAGAATTACAGTTTTCCAATAAGAGTATCAACATTCTGAAATGAGGAAGCAACCCTCGTTTTGGTATATTGATTTCCCTTCAACAAAAACAAAATCTATATATATATATATATATATATATATATATATATATATATATATATATATATATATATATATATATATATATATATATATTAATTTCCCTTCAGTGGAATTCCTTTTACCCCTTTCTTTCCTATTTTGACCTATTGTTCCTTAGTAAGTAAACGCTGATACTATAATTTGTTATGAAGTTTTTTGTTATCAGGTTAAAAATCTTTGGTGATATTGGATCTCCCTTTTTCACTCCTTTATGTATATTGAATTGTATGTTTAATCATATCATCATATCATCTATGTATTGCAATCTAAAGTTAACTAGAATTAAATCGATCAACAATATTTTGACTAAAACATTTTGATTGATGGCGATATAATAATAAAAATCTTTCATATTCGTCTTGATGCCATCATCGTTTTTACACAGGTTCCTTTTAATAAAAATCTCAATTGCTTTTACATAATCAAAAAGTGTCCCCCACAGTCAAGGATGAATTTATTCTTTTTTATATTACTAATGGTATATTTAATGCAGAAAACGTGTGAATGACGATAGGAACGGAATTAATGTCAAATTTCAATGTTCTTTGACAGGTCATCCATTTAATTGAATAATATTTCTTTTTTGCTTTCTTTTTGTCCTTAGTTGTTGCCTTTAATTTTCATATATTATAAATCAGAAGAAAAGCCAAATATTTAATAAAAAATAAATATATTTAATTTTATTTCACTCTTACTTTTAACTGTATTGTTATAAAAAATATGTATATATATATATATATATATATATATATATATATATATATATATATATATATATATATATATATATATATATATATATGAAGGAATATTAATAAATAATATTGAATATTTCTCGGAGAACAAAAAAAGAGTGTCATAACTACAGGTGGTAATCCGATAACGTATATTTTATCTTGAAGAACAGTTATTTCTTGCCGTTAGGCTGTGTAGGCATATTCTGAAAATAATGTTGTTCAAATGTCTCCCTCGTCTTGCTCTGTCATTCCTTTTTCACACTTATCGCGTAGTATATTATAAATGATGGCCTAAATTTTTGGTTTAAGGTCAAAAATTGTTCGGGGTTTGTTTCTGTAAACCAAAAATTTAACATAACCTCACAAAAGATTATCCAAGGATGTGAGATCACATCTTGTTGGCCGGTTATCATTACCATTTTGGTACCATCATGTTAATGTTACCCCTTCAAACCCAAAACCGTACCAAACAGTGACTTTCTAAGCATGAAGAGGTACCTTCTGTAAATTCTTTTTTAACCAAAGCGAGGGTTGCTTCCTCATTTCAAAGTAAGATATCTCATGCTCGTTATAGACATGTTGCAAGTACTTTTAAAGTTGCTGGTGATCCTTCAAAAATTGTAGTAATGCTATCCCATACACGCTTTATAGGCACTAAATCTGGGAATTTCGCCGACCAATTGAGAGTCCGTAACCCAGTCTCTTCAAAAATTATTACTGTATCACTAGCTGTATTCGCTCTTGTGTTATCTTGCTGAAATTTAAACGAACTGGCAGATACGGTTAAAAGATGGACATCAATATACCTCTTACATAAAGAGCGGAACGGAAATTTCTTCTGTTTCACCCGTTCTTTTTTCTGATTCCTCATTGTTCATTTCCTTTCCCGCCTCTGAAAAGCAAATATCCACGCCATAATGGTGTTGCTATGTATATGATGAGATGACCTAGATGTGTTACATTATGATTTGCTACTGATCATCTCAGGAAAAACTGGAACTGATCACTCTGGAACAAAAGCCCTTTACGGACCTATTCCACTGATTTGCTTCAGGACAATACATGGTCACATTCGGTAAAAATTACTCTAGAGGCGATTGGCGAGTTGGGCTGGGAGATTTTATCTCACCCGGCGTACTCACCCGACTTGGCTCCTTCGGATTTTCATCTCTTCAGGAAAATTCTCAATGACTATCGTATTAAAACACATTGTCTCGATGTTGGTGACAGTGTATAGAAAACCAAGGAAATTAATACGAAGTTTAAGTTTGTATTAGTTCTTTCATAAATAAAAGTCAAAAATATTCAAAAAAAAGGCCAAGATCACCAATCTTCTTGCGTCTTGATAAGATACTCTGTTCACGTAATGTCTGGTGTGTTTTAAACAATTGCAGTTTTCTAGTTGATACACGTATGCATACTTCGATTTATAAACAATAATAAATAATTATTTAATTGAATAATTATCAAGATTTTTGAACGAGACGTAGTGAAACATGAAAAATTGTGGACTGGACTGGACTTGTTGAAATGGACTTACAAAAGGTAGAAACTGTAAATATATTTTAAAAAGAGAAAATACCTATATCAACGAAAAATGTGGCACTTAGCATACGGTCGAACTTTCTTCATATATTCTGAACTTCCTTCCCTGAACATATATGCGTTTTATTATATTCCGAAACGCACGTAAGAATTTCAGATAAAGTTTGAATTACTTTGCTGAACTTTACAGGTGACTTTTCGCCCTACGCTTTAGTATATTTTTGACTTTTAATTTATGGAACTTTGTCTCTATTTTTATCCTAAATAGAAATCACTTGAATTCAACAAATATTACTAAGAGTCAACTTTGTGATGGAAAAGATAAAACAAAAATATCCTACTCAAAAGTAATAGAGCCCTTTAATCTCAAAAGTAGCCATCTTCATTATTTCTTTTAGCAATAAAAATTAGCTCTATTAGACACGTCAATTGGGGAAGTTCAAAAACGTTGTTCTGACACTGAAATCGGTTGATCTGTTATCGTAATAGAAAGAGACATAAATTTTAAAAGTTATTTAACGGAATCGCAATGTTCGTTTAAATTTTTTTACGCACACCATTTTTCTTTTCCTGTTATAAAAAGTAAGATATGAGACTTTTTGTTTAACCCGTCGCTCATTTTTGTTTGAATGCATGCGTTATTTCACATTAGCAGCTAAAATTAAAAACACATTTTTCAGAAATGCCGATTTTTAACTGTTTATCAACGTTGTGTCAGTTACAGGGACAGAATTTAGCGATGCAAATATCCGGACAAAAATATGGGAAATCAATACGTAACAAAACTTATTCAAAAATTTGACGAGACAGGGTCCGTATGTAACAATGTGAATAAGCAGCAGAGAGGTCCTAATGAACCCACACACATTGGAATTTTAGGTCATTTCGCTATTGATCCAACCACTTCAACTTCAAAATTCGCTAAGTTAACAAATATTTCCAGTGCTTCCATACACAAAATTTTTAAATAAAAGTTCTTTCCTTACAAATTTAGTATTCTTCAGCAGCACGAGTCAGTTTTATAAATTAATGACTAAGAGAATCCAAAATGATCCGGATTTAACTCTCAAGAGAAGCTCTATAGCAGTTCCCGATTCAGGAGCTCAGGAGTATGTCTTTGATTATTAATATATTTTTATTAAATTATATAATATATAATTTATAATATTATATTATATTTTTTTTAATGTTAAAATGAGGTGTTCTATTCAAACTATCATATCTAAACGAAATTAATATATAAAAAGTTTCTTCCAATGCCATTTAAAAGGTGAATTAATGTACTTTCAGACACTTATGTAGCTTTATTATTTATTATTATTATTCACGTATGGGCCCTGGTGGACCACGCGAAGTACAATTAGAGGCGTTTGTTGTTGTTAGCCTTCCTTTCGCCCCATACTAATTTCATTCTTTCGCTATGAACTTTTTTCCTTTCGTCAGACCAAGCTGTTTCCAGTCTTCCTAAATTTTTCTCTCTTGCCAACCTTCCAAATGTCAACCTTGTGTCTGAAACAGCCTCTATCCTAAATTTCACTTTGTGTAATATTTGCTGATCTTAGGTCCTCTTTAATTGCACAAATCCATTTAGTTATTTCTACTTCAGCTCTACTCCTATTTTCATAAAATTCGACTATTTGTCTAGTGTAGTGTTTGATTTCTTGGTTTTCTCGAAGTCGGTATGTTGTGCTATTTATTTGTTTGGGGCCTAGGATTTCTCTTATGATTTTTCTTTCCGTCTTTTCAATGTTCTCAATGTCTCTCTTTCTATTCAAAATGAGCGTTTCTGCCCCATATAGACATTCTGGATTAATAATTGTAATAAATAATAATTGATAATAAATAATAATTGATAATAATTGATAAATAATAGTTGTAATGTCTCAGTTTTGTGTTTTTAGATGTGTAAGTCTCAATGCCGTTTCCATTTTTTGACATCTACCCTTATTGGCCGCTTTTTCCAACCCATTTTCCATGATTATTTCACCTAAATATTTGAATTTATAGACTTGTCTGATGTTACCATATTTTGTTTTTAGAAATGGTGTTCTTAGTCTGTTGCAGGTCATGTATTGTGTCTTGTCAAAGGAAATTTGAAGTCCTACCTTTTCCGTTGTTTCTTTTATGATTTCAATCTGTTTCCGTGGCGTTAATACATCTTGAGCCAAAATTGCTAGATCATCAGCAAACGCCAGATAATCAATTTTGATGTTGGTTCTCCCCAGTGTAATGAGCTGGTCAATATTCAGGGCCAATTTTTTTTCACGCCACTCCTGTATTACTTTTCCTAGATCACAGTTAAATAAGAGTGGCGAGAGTCCATCCCCTTGTCTCACTCCAGTTTTAATTTCGAAGGCTTCTAAGATGTCACCCATGAATTTAACTTTTGACCTTGTGTTAGTTAATGTTGCTTTAACAATTGCCAGCGTTTTCAGATCTAGTCGTTGTTCTTTCAAGATTCCGAATAAAGATTCGCGGTCAATAGAATCATATGCTTTTTTGAAATCCACAAATGTACAGACGAGATTTTTATTGTACAGTTTTTGATGTCTTAGAATCAACTTTAGATTCAGGACCTGTTTAAGGCAGGATCTACCCGGTCGAAAACCTGCTTGATATTCACCAATTTTAGGTTCTAACTGGCCCTGTGCTCTGTCTAGTAGACATTGAGATAGAATCTTGTAACAAACTGGGAGAAGAGATATCCCTCTGTACTTGTTTACATCCATTCCATCTCCTTTCTTGTGTAGTGGATTAGAGCATCTTTCCAATCTTCCGGAATCCGTTCGGTTCGCCAAACTTCTTGTAGAATTTTGGTTATTTCCTTGATTGTACCTGGACCAACGGATTTCAAAAGTTCAGCAGTAATTCCATCTTCACCAGAAGCTTTGCTATTTTTAAGCCGCTTGATTTGCCTTATTATGTCATCTTCATTCGGTGGTAATGAATCTGGGTTTGTTTGTTTAGAGTTTATTGTTGGTTATTTGTTTAAGGGCTCAGGACAGTTTAGTATTTATTGAAAATATTTCGTAAGTTCTTTGCAATTGTCTTGGTTATTTAGAGCCAATTGTCCGTTTTGCTTTTGGAAGCAAAGACTTTGCGGTTTATAGCCGTAGGTTGATAAACAATCTAATCATTCGTATAAATTATTTAAATACAAATATTTATTCATGAGCTAAATTCAAACTAATACTCCCATAAAAGAAAAATTAAAATTAATAGTAAAGTAAAACGGAGCGTTTAAGAAATTTTTGCTATAATAGTTTATCTTGAATATTATTTGATAATACTGGAAAAACGTCTAGACAGGATAATGAAAAGCCAATAAAAAATAATAAATAATAAATGCTAATACAAGGTGTCCCAAAAGAAAGTTTCTTTTTGATCTATCGATATAAATTAAGGAGAGACCTCTATTAATTAATGGCACTCAAAGGTAAACATTCACGCTCACGACACTCATATAAACGAGCGGCAAAATTTTTTCGGACGGCTCGGAGCACAATCTCTGGAATAGCTGCCATTTCGAGAGGGATATTTTATTTTAACTGCACCAAATAACCCGATTTATTGACACAAACCTTCGATTTTAGATAGCCCCCACAAGAAAAAGTCCATGGGGCTCAAATCAGGACAATGCGGAGGCCTATTTATATCACCTCTCCAGGAGATTAATTTGTTGGGGAAAATTTCACGAACTCATGGCAGAGACGTGTTGGTAATATGTAAGATTGCTCCATCCTGCTGAAACCATGTTGCTTGATTATAACTAGCAAAGTTTTGCAGTTATAATCAAAAAATTGTCCAATATTTCCAAATAACGCTCTGAATTGACATTAATTGCACGTTCCCTGGCGTCTTAAAAAAAATACGGGCCGATTATTCCTCGCGCTGACATTGCAGCCCGTATACTCACTTTAGGCGAATGTAGTGGTTTTTGATATTTGCGTTTCGGGTTCGTTACACTCCAGTAACGACAATTCTGCTTATTTACACGACCGTTGAGATGAAATTAACCTCAAATCATTGTTTTTGTAAAATTCTCACTATCGGGGCTATCGATTGACATGCGCCCCGCGCGCCTCAAAATCGTTGCTTTTGCGCAGCGAGCCAATAAAATAGAAACTTTCTTATGAGATACCTTGAATGACAAACATAAAAAAAGTAAGTGGTGTTTAGCTATTATTGGGAAGAGTTGAATTTGATTCACCCAGCCATTCATCAGCTTTGGTCAATGAATTGTGAATGAAGAAAATTGACGAAAAGAGTCAATTGAAGAAAATCGTCGTTCACAAGAAATTTGTACCCCAAGTTCAAATGACAAACTAGAATTTTTACCCAGGTATTCATGAAAAACTTCAAAAAAGATTTCTTCGTGTAAAACCGACTTCTTGAGACTTCAGTCCCCGACACGTCGTAACATTCCCAAGATTGAAAATTCACCTTAAACAAAACCATTTTGGGACCAGCTATGAAGAGTGCTGCTATCAATTAGAGAAAATTATAAAAAATCGGCCTCATATTATTTATACCCCCTTGAGATATAAAAAATAACAGAATAATAATTACTAAGATAAGTATGTCTTTTTTTTGTTGCAGAAGTAATCGTGGAGACTACGACCGCAGTAGTCAGTATAGTCCAGAAAGCTTCAGGGAGCAGGATAACTGCAGAACCCGATATGAAGTCCACGAATCAGAACTGGACGTGATGCGGGAGAAACGAACCCAAAAATATCTGGGTTCCATAATTACCATGTATGCCATCTCTTTGTTACCGTTGATGATCATGCGACTTGCCAGGTAAATCATCAACAAACATTATTATGCCAACACTCTTATATTGGTACATCCTGAAACATCTGTCAGATCATATAAGCTATTAATGCAGTGACGGCTCGTGAGTGAGAGCGTTAGGGCGCCGCCCCTCCAGCATTTATCACAGTAAACAATTTTTCAGAGCAAAACACTCTGATTCACCTCATGTATAGGGTTTCAATAGCACGGAAAGTAAAAAGGAGGAAGAGGAAAGTAAAAAAAAAATTCTGCAGTACTATTTTCTTCTACGTCCTCCCACTTCAAAAAATTGTATAAATCTTAAGGTAGATTTACCACTAAACACCAAATCACTTTTGAAAATCTACCAAACCAAAAAAGTCAGAAACACACATCTACAGGAAGGTGAGGTTTTGGTTTCCTTTGACGTTTCATAGTTGTTTCCGAGTGTCTCGATTCAACATACCTTAAAATACCTAAGGGAGTTACTCGAGTTAAACAGTTTTAATAACAAGATTGTTTCTGAGTACATCTCCTTAACAAGATTATGTATGAAGCAAAATTGTTTTCAGCTTAATAAAAGGTTTTATGAACAACAAGAAGGAACGGCAATGGGCAATCCTCTGTCACCGTTCTTAGCCAACTTATTTATGAGTGAATTTGAAACCGAGGCAAAAGATGAATTCCGTTACTTTCCGAAGGTATGGTTTAGATATGTGGTTGACATTTTTGCCATTTTCGATTCGAAGAATGAAAACTTAGATGATTTTATTAAGAACTTAAAAAGTAAATCCCAAAATATAATATTCACGCATGAACTCGAAAACAACGATAGTATACCATTTCTGGTTGTTTTAGTCAGTAGAAACAATAAAAATAGGTTAGATTTTGATATTTTCAGAAAAAACACCACCACTTCTAGATACATTCCTAACGATTCAAATGATAGATTCCAAAATAAGATGCCCAGTTTAAATTGTATGGTAGATAGATTAATTAATTTTCCTTTAAATAAAGATAATTATAACAAAGAATTAGAATTAATTATGGAGGTATCTGAAGTGAATGGTTATAATAAGAACATTGCAGATAAAATAATTAGAAAACATAAGATGACAGTTGATTTCCAATTAACAAGAGAGCTAGACAAAATTTTGAAAAAAGTGGATATTAAGGTTGTGTACAAACCATATAATTAATTAAGAGAAGTTCTGGGTAATCGAAAGGATAAAGTAGAGCAACATGAAAAGTCGGGGATTTACGAAATTAGTTGTCAAGACTGTAATCAAAGTCTAATAGGGCAAACAAAAAGATCCATATTGACAAGATATAAAGAACATATTGCCCACATTAGATATGGGAGAAATGAAAAATCTTGTGTTGCCCAACATGCAATCGATCACGACCACAGTATAGATATTAGTAATTTAAGACTAATTAAAAGTGTTAATAATAATATGGCTTTGGATGCATATGAAAGCATTCAAATAGAAAAATGTAAGAAAATTATGAACCGAGATAAAGGGCCTATCCCGTTCAGTCAACTTTTTCAATTATTAATGTAAGGCTTAGTAAACTTCACGGTTCATGATTTTTACATACTTCGTTAGATAGGGTTTTTCATATAAATAGTACATAGTTTAGTTTTAGAATTAGATTAAATCATCTCTTGATGATGCTAACATGGTTAGCGAAACGTGCGTCGAGCAATTCAAGAAAAAAAGTGATTTGGTGTTTAGTGGTAAATCTCATCAAGTTTAGTATTTCACACCAAAGGTTCCAATAGAAGAACTGACTTAAGGTAGATATCGAAAAGTTTATCTAATCAATACTAATTGGAATCCACCGGATTGGAACAGATACATTTAATGAACATAGAATCATAAAAAGTCTTGAAAACGTGATTACATTCTAAAACTTAAAAATTCAAAAACAAAGCAAATTAAATATCATGACATTTTCGATTTCGCATCAGAGTGTCTGTCTTGTTGTATCGACAACAGTTTTATAAAAAAAAACTAAACTAGATATTTTTGTCGTTTAAGGTTGGCTTTAGTGGAAACATACGAAAACAGTAGTCATTTCGACTACACCTACGTTCTGTTCGTTTGGTTGGCATTCCTGCCCACGTGCCTCACACCACCAATGTTCGTTTGCTGGCAAATGAGTCGGTAAGTTAGAACGCTGCTTTATCTTAAAATATTTATATTATGTAACACATCATTCAATAAGTTCGTAGGATGTCATATAGATGGCGCCATTGTTGATAAATTCATATGATTTTTAGGAAGTACTAACCTTCAAATGATACATGTCAAAATTTTATGACAATCTGATGTTTAATTCACAAGTTACAATGGTTTAATGAGAAAAAATTCCATGAGAAAAAATACCGTTTAAGCAAAGCAATGGCTTGACAACTCTGGTTGCCAAAATTCGACAGTTATTCCAGAAAACATAAAAACAGTCCACAAAATAGTTTCGGCCGATCGTAAATTGAAGTTACGTGAGATAGCTGACAATTTAAAGATATCAGAAGGCAGTGTATTCACAATTTTGCATGAACATTTGTCCATGAAAAAGCTCTATTCGAAGTGGATCAAAGAGTGCTTACAGTCAATCAAAACCAGCAACACGTCGACGATTCAGACAATAAAAATGATTCTTTCATGTGGTATGTGACAATGAATAAAACATGGATCCAACACTGTACTCCACAGTCAAATCGGCAGTCAGCTGAGTGGACAGCAACGGGCGAAAGCCGTCAAAACCGACCAAAAACGCAAATGTCAGCTGGTAAGGTTTTGGCATCCGTATTTTGGGATAAGCAAGGTATTTTATTAATCGATTGCCTTGACAAAGGAAGAATCATCAATCGCGAGTATTATAAGGCATTATTGGTGCATTTGAAGTGCAAGTGAAGTGCTCTTTCATATGACAGAATAATACACCGTGTCACCAGTCGCTCGCAACATCCACCGTATTCTCCGGATCCGGTTCCCAGCGACTACTATCTGTTAGCAGACCTAAAAAGAAAGCTACAGAGAAAGAGATTTGGCTCCAATGAAGCAGTGATTGCAGAAATTGAAGTCTATTTTGAGGTTAAAGATATATCGTTTTACAAAAAAGGCATCAAAACGTTAAAAAGGCGTTGGAATCGATCTATCACTCTTCAAGGAGACTACGTAGATGAATAAAATCAAATTTTGCCTAAAAGTGGTTTATTAGTCATCCTACGAACTTATTGAGTGACGTGTTATTAGGTAATAAAATTAATTTTATTTGAAAAAGACCTTTTATCAACCCGAGAATGATTTAATATTTATACTGCGAAGCAAAAAGCTGCATCATTCAGTATACACATTTTGATCGAGAAATTATAGTCTAGGAAGCTACGACGTGTGTAAATGAAGTATGGGACAGGTTGTTCACAATTTTTTTATTGAGTTAAAATTACGACTCAATGTTATCTCCTTCAAATCAACTGCTTTGAGAAGTCACGTAGCCCTGGAGACTACAGTTTGTCCACTTTTCATAGCAGTGCTGAACCTCAGATACTAGAAAAATCTTTAGCTGATTGGTTACGGCCTTCTCAAAGTTCTTAAGGTGTATTTTCAAACTTGTGAAAAGGAAAAAGTCACAAGGACTCAAGTCTGGTAAATAAGGGAGGTAAAGAGCCATACTGTTTTTACTTCCATTCATTAGGTTTTGGCGGGACAGGTTTTGTTTTTTGGCGATAGCATTCAACTACATATTTTTTCTCTATACTGAGTTCTATATACCGTTGGAAAGGTAATGTTCTTGGCTACACTTTTGCCCAACAACATTATCTGATAGCTTCAAAAATAAAAAAGTTATTACCAATTTTTTGAACACTTGAATTTTGCCCAAAAAATTTTTGATAGGTTGGGAAAGTTATAGAAATGCATAAGAGGATTCAAAAAATTAAATAACGCAAGATTTTCAATATTTATTTAAAAGGCCATGAAAAACAGAATAAAGAAAATCAAATACCATACATGCTAGTCTTCGTCGGAGTCGTAATATTGGCAGGTATAGTAGCTGTGAGTCATATTTATATACTTCATATGAAATGGTGGAGTATCCTGTTCACATCTGGCCTTTTTGTGAAGACTGATTACTGGAGAAGTTAGTACCCTATCTTGCCCTTAGCATGGGGCACAACGAGTCAAAAGAAATGTTTCTTTTGTTAATTTATTTTACTAAGAAGAGTTGTTTTTTTGTTTCGTTTGATTAGATTATGAAATTGTAAAGACTGTTGATTATTTAATTAACAGTATATACTAAACATGATTTGATTTAATCATATCCTGATGATGCTAACATTCTCATACAACTGTCTTTCACACCAAAGGTTCCAATAGAAAAATTCAACAGTATAGAGTTTCCAAAATTATATTATAGTCATTTTTCTGATAAAATTTAAAGGCCCCGTCTTACACCACCTTTCCCTATATACATATATATATATATATATATATATATATATATATATATATATATATATATATATATATATATATATATATATATATATATATATATATACATATATATATATATATATATATATATATATATATATATATATATATATATATATATATATATATATACTGACCAATACAACCTCTAAAGTGAAATTTATAGGAGAAATTTCCGAACCCTCTCTGATTAAAACCGTAGTACGCCAAGGAGGTGGGTTATCCCCACTCCTTCTTTGTCCTGGACAAAGTCATAAGGGAATGGGTAAAATAACTGAAAAATCAAGGATACTGGAAACCAATACGACTCGGATGACACAACAGCAACATAGAAATATCATGCCTAGCCTTCGCAGACAATGGAAAAAGGTCAACCAAACAGATAGAAGTTCTCAAGGAATGTGCAGAGAAAGTCGGTCTACAAATCTCCTTTCAAAAAACCGAATTCTTCTGCTCAAAATTAGATGTCCAAAATTTGAACACCAAATACGACAAGATAAATATTTACTCACTTCAAATACCTGGGCGAGATTCCAGCGATCCCCCACGGGAGGAGAGAAGAGAGCACAGAAGATTCGATTACGAAAGACTAAGAGGGCATACGGCAAGACACACAATATCTACAATAAGAAATGCATATCCACACACGCAAAAATAAGACACTACAACACAGTAATCAAACCAGAGGTACTATACGCAAGCGATACACTTACACTCCACACAAAAAGCGGCATAGAAAACATACTAAAAGAAGAACTCAAAATTATGAGAAAAATTCTCGGCCCAAAACTGACAGAGGAAGGATACAGACTACATTCTAGAAAAACCACAGAGAGATTGTCCAACGTAGCGGCGACATAAGAAAAAGAAGGTTGGAATTCTATGGACATATCAGTAGACTCCCACCGACAAGACTCCCCCAACAGAATTCTTACATACATACAAGGAGTCAAGTCAACAGTACCATGGATCGCACACGTCAGAACTGATCTGGGAAAGGCACAAATGGGCCCGACAGAGATTGAGGCTAGATAACGTACAGAAATAAAATACATATGTGGAACATTGCTTCAGAGAACGAAGTTTCGAGGAGATCGGGAACAAGGTGGACGAAGGAGAGAAAGAGAATATTTGTGTTTACTCTGTTTTTTGAGTGTTTTGTCCTCATCAATATTATTTACAAAAATTTAACTAAATTCTGTAAAATTATACTAATTTGTACAACATAAAATCAACAACGGAAAAGTGAAATTAAAGTAAATAAATATCACAAAATCAATTTGCAAATCTGATTGACTTTCTTAAACTGTCTCGAATCTGGTTATTAATATACAAGTAACTTTGATCCGTTTTCAAACAGAATTTTACAAATCAAATTTGATGTTGATGGTATTTCAAACATTTTTCCAATGAGGAAATAATTTATACAATGGGAAAGTTTATTTTTCCGTTCCATGCATAATTCATATCGCCGGGGGAACGAATGAGCTGTCCTTATTTCCTCTTGTCACTTCTGGAAATTCTCGCCTGTTTATAATTCGGGTTACCGAGCTGTTTCCGGAATTAGATCTACTTAGGATGTTGTGCTTTATAAATCTCAAATATATTTTTTTCATTAGTTCATTGTTTAATGGTACTATATATCTGAGAGATATATGTTATAGCTTGGAAAAATTACTAGTAAACGTAACAAAACGTATAGATTTTTCTAATATTTTGAGAAAAACGTTACATCATACAGAAGTTTTATGTCATTTCGGTTGTTAAATTAGACATTTTAGCATTTGTAGTCGTTAAAAAGTTTTTGTCGTCGATTTTTTAAATCATCATCATCATCATCATCAACCCGTATCTATCCACTGCAGGATGAAGGCCTCTTCAGCATGCTTCCAACTCTCGCGGTCCTGAGCTTTCCTTTGCCATTCAGGTCCAATATACTTAATAATATCATCAGTCCATCGTGTTTTCGGTCTTCTCCGTGGACGTTTGCGATCAAGCGGTATCCAGTCCAGGATCGCCCTGGTCCAACTTTCGACCCATCGCCTTACTACATGGCCTACCCACTTCCATTTCAATTGCTTTATTTTTCCAATGATGTAATTCACTTTCGTTCATTCTCTGATCCATGTGCAGGTCTTTTTATCCCGTCTAGTAATGCCAAGCATACATCTTTCCATTCCCCTCTGTGCTACTCGAAGTTTTTGAACTGACTGTGATGTGAGTGTCCAGGTCTCACTTCCGTATGTCATAGCTGGCAGAACACACTGATCAAAGACTTTCCTTTTCAGACAAAGTGGTAGTTTGCTCTTAAACACTATGTTGAGCCTGCCAAATGCCTGCCAGCCACATTTAACGCGTCGTTCCACCTCCCGAACGGTGTCTCCTTCCATTGAAACCCTTTGCCCAAGATATATATAGTGATCCACAACTTCCAAATCCGTTCCTAAAATAGAAATCCTTTTGTCCTCAGCAAATTTATTGGACATGACCTGACTCTTCTTCTGGTTTATTTTCAAGCCAAATGTTTCCCCAGCCCGTTGCAATTCTTGTACGTGTCTTTGCAGCTCATCTGGGTCTTGTGAAAGAAGAACGATATCATCTGCGAATCTAGGATGATTTAAGTACGCACCATTAATCCTTATTCCATCTTGTTCCCAATCCAGCTTACGGAACACTTCTTCCAGGCAGGCTGAGAAAAGAAGAGGCGATATTGCGTCCCCCTGCCGTACGCCCCGCTCTACATTTATTCCCACCTCAAGATCGTCAAGGTGGACTGTCGCTGTAGCTTCCTCATATATCGATCGAAGTAGGTTTACATAGGCTTTCTCTACACCTTGATTAAGCAATGCATCCATTATGGCCCGCTTTGAGATTGAATCAAATGCTTTTTCATAATCGATAAATGCCAAGTACAGTGGCATAGTGTATTCGTTGTGTTTTTCTATGACCTGCTGTAAAACCTGGATATGATCCAATGTACTGAATCTACTTCTGAATCCTGCTTGCTCCCTTGGTTGTGCGTCATTAAGTTTTCTTAGTATTCTTTTGGATATTATCTTGGTGAAAACTTTGTACACCACTGATAGGAGGTTTATTGAGCGGTAGTTCTTTATATCTTCCCGTGCTCCTTTCTTATGTAAAAGAATCACTTCTGTATTTTTCCATAAGCTGGGTACTTCTTGTTGTTTAAGGGCATTTTGTGTATAATCTTGCCAGTGTTTTATGTAAGGTCCGACCACCAGCTTTTAACATCTCCACCGTTATACTATCCTCTCCTGGACCCTTGCCATTTTTCATCGAGTCTATAGCCTTTGTCACTTCCTCCACTAGGATATCCGGCATTTGTTCTTCAGTAGGCATTGCTGTTCTTGTCTTATTCTGGGCCTCATTTGCACTAAACATTTATATATATATATATATATATATATATATATATATATATATATATATATATATATATATATATATATATATATATATATATATATATATATATATATTTCTATATATATATATATATATATATATATATATATATATATATATATATATATATATATATATATATATATCTATATATCTATATATATATCTATATATATATATATATATATATATATATATATATATATATATATATATATATATATATATATATATATATATATATATATATGTATATATATATATATATATATATATATATATATATATATATATATATCTATATATATATATATATATATATATATATATATATATATATATATATATATATATATATATAAATTATTTTTAAATGATGTTATTAATACATTTAAATATCCCCAAAATTGCTCTAAGCGTAAACAACCAGAGCAAAGGCCTTCGTCAACAATTATCAAACAAGTTTCCTTATTTTCCACCGAAAACGAAAATCGGCCACGCGGAAGAACAAAGCGAAAAAGCAATAATTAAATTCGTTCGCCTAGTTTCGATAAACGTTCGCCGATCTAATCCCTGTAGGTTTATAATTTAATATTCGTTATTTAACTGAAAGAAAATAAGAATTGTTTGATTGTAATTTATTAATGGCCACCCTCTCGTCAGAAAGGGGAAAACCCGTTGCCAGATTTTATTTATACTCTTCGGAGGGTCTAACTTGAGATCAAAGTAAGAAATTCCTGGTCTTTCGATAAAAATGAGAGTTCACTCATTTTTGTAATGTCTACTGTCAATATTCCCCCACAGTCCTTCCTCTACAAGTATCTTTTTTGTCAAATTCACTTTTATTTCTCAACACAGTCTCCTTGTAATTCTAAACACTATTCCCAGCAATGCTCCCATCTCTTTAATCGGTCCAAATAGTTCTGGACATCTTGTTCTGCAAAATAATCTATTCCCCGAGCGCAACTTTAAACCTAGGAACCAGAAAAAAGTCGCTGGGGGTCAGATCTGGTGAATACGGTAGATGGTCAATTAATTCGAATCCCATTTCGTGAATTTTTGCCATGGTGACTTTAGAAGTGTGAGATGGTGCGCTGTCTTGGTGAAACAAAATTTCCTTTGTCTTCAAATACCGCCGAGCAGTCTTCACCTTTTTTGGAGTCTATTCACCTGTGCCTTGGTTTCAAGCGTGTAGTGACGTATCCAAGTTTCGTCTATTACTCGATGCCAAAACTCCGACTTATTTTGCTTAAACTGTTTCAACGGGGCTTCGGAAATGTTTATTCGAATAGGTTTTTGGCGCTGAGTGATCAGTCAGCATCAACGCGAGGTTAGCTTTTTCATGTTCAAATGTTGTCTTGAGATGCCCAAAGTCTCTGTTATCTCTCTCATCTTAATTCAATGGTCGTCTAGCACCACAACAACTGAGCATCTTATGGGTGAAATTTTCCATATATCAGAATATTTTTCAATCAATTCAATTCAATCAGAATATTTTTGACCAGTAACGCCATCTTCATATTGAGACTAGAAACTTTTCGGACTACCCTCGATGTATGAATTAAAAAAAAACATATTGAGATACAAAAAACTATGTAGAAACCGAAAGGAGGCTTTTATCTCTGATTTTCTTTCGATATTAAGGCATATTTTGTACATTTAAAACGCACAAATCAATAACATTACGATAGCAATAGCGGATACGAACTAGTATCAAAAATATCGTAAAAATGAAGTGAAAATCGACTTATTTCCAATCCCCAGGAAAGAAAAGCCGACGCATGGTAAAGCTTTCATCATTCGACATCTATTGTAGTGTATGGCTCGAGTTTTCTAATAGAACTTCAAAATAAAAGGATAAGAGATCACCTTTTACAATGCTCGAACCGAACGAAATCTGAAACCTAATACGACTTTATTGTTCAACATGTAAGATGTATTTTTTTGTCGACCTTTCTACAATATTTAGCAATTATAGGACAGACTAAAGAAACTCAAAATTGTTAGTGATATGATTGTAATAACTGTAATTCTGATCAAAGTTCTCAGTGTACTAAAGGCGGGTATCCTGGGCCTTGCAGTGCGGACACTGAATATATATTAAATAACTAAATGAGCAAGGTAGATTACGAAGGCTTAAAATCCAGAACTCGTCGGTTACAGTAAAGTAACCACTGCGGAAGAGTCCCTGATTCTTCAAGATCGATGGGGTGTGCATGGGCCTAGTAGTTTCTAGAGTTTCACCATAGAGAATCAACTGTTGCTACGGTTAACTTGAAATAGTTCGTTTGACTAGACTGATTCAACCAGGAGCATATCAACCAGGAGCTCTAAGTAATATCCTTCAAAGATACGAAAATTTAATTTGGATGTAGTACCACTCCAAGAAATGATAACAATAATAAGATGATATAGTTACTTACTTAATATTTCCTCTTAATACACGGAGGTGTCGAGGTGAAATTACATTTCATCTGTTAATGAAGTTTCTCCATAATTTACGGTCCTTGGCCAGGTTAACTGCTTCCTGCCATGTTTTACCTATTCTTTGGATTGTTTCTGTGATATCCTTATTCCATGTCTTGCACGGCCTTCCCCTTTTGTTCTTTCCCATCGCTCTAGCTTCCCAAACTGTCTTAGTTTGTCTGTCTTGATTCATTCTGTTTAGATGACCGATCCATCTCAGTTTTTGCTCTTCTATTTTTGATATGAGTGCTGGTATTTCCAAGTTATCTCTGACTATATTATTCCCGACTTTGTCTATTCTTTTATTTCCTGTACCTCATAAAGATATCTCATTTCTGCCGCTTGAACTCTATTCTTTTACCATTTCATTTAAGACCCAATTTTCGCATCCATATGTTAGTGTGGATTATGTATATCGTTGGACCGTTTAAGAAGCCTCTGCTAAGCGATTGGAGCAATCTCTCTACTTTCGCCAGTCTGTTGTTCAGTTCGTCGTCCTGGTTTTCCCTATTATTAATAATACTACCTAAGTAGTTATACTTTCAGTGTGTTTGATTTCCATGCTGTTTAAGGTTATGGTTCTCTCTTTGCAATGTTCTTGGTTATTTGACAATATCATGATCTGTGTCTTCTTTACATTGATGTGTAGTCCAAACCTTCCATTGTGGTGAAAGGAGCAGATACTCTATTGTGAGATCTAATTTGGTTTGTTATGGTTTGGTACATGCTTTTATTGGCTGCGATAAGTTCATTGTTTATATTATTCTTCTCTAAGCTGTTCCTGATGGTTTCTCTTTTTATTGCATCAAAAGCTTTTTCCATATCTATGAAGCATAGATATACTGTTCTGATATTCTCTCTCGCTTTTTCTACTATCTGTTGAGGGGTGAAAATATGATCCTGTGCAGAATGGTTTATCATGAATTCGCTTTGCTCGTCTAGTAGTGTATTGTCAATCTCCACTCTCAATCTTTTCTCTAATATAGTTTCGCACTTTTTTACTATTATACGTACTAATGATATACTTCTGTAGTTCGTGCATTCTCTTTTGTTTCCTTTCTTGGGTATGGTCAAGGCTCGAGACAGATAGTGTCGAGCGGTGTGCGGCTTCCGAAGGCAACTATTTCGAAAGACAATAAATCAGTGTGTACTTTATTCACACACCTCGTCCAATACGAAGTAAATATTTAATAAAATAATCTTTACTAATTTGATTTTGTTAATCGAATTCTACTTTGGCATTTTTTCAATATGTTTTAACCCATTTCTTAAAAGGGTTCTACAAAATAGACTGCAAAGTTTAGCCGTCGATTGGATTTAGGTCACTGTAAAACAACCCTCGTCAAAATGAAAAAATCCTTCAGCATCCACGTTAAAAATTTACATTCTTCTTTCGTTTTCCCACGTTTTTTTTATCGTACATATTCATTATTACGTGCCCTTATCATTATCAGAATCCAGAAAATTTCATAACAAGCTCGATATTATTTTTTTTTCGTAAATGAAAACTTGAAAGTATTATAAATATTATGTACGGTATCCTTTATACCTAAATAATAAAATTAAAAGGTTTTTTCATAACACAGTCTGCGTCTACGTTTTTCATACGCAGTCTAAGGATTTCGTTTTCAAAAGAGGTCCTGAATATCAATATTCGTACGAGGGTTGCTATTTATGTATCCGAAATTAACAACAATGCTGTTTCTTCTTTTTTTTTTGGTTTTTCGCCACGATCTAAAACTCAAAATATATCAAAATATCTGTTCTTATGTAAATAAAAGAATCACTGGGTAAAAAACAAAACGGAAACTAATTTCTCAGTGATGCTTTGTCTGTAATAAATTTGCCTAACGAATAGAAATGTAAAATATACAAAATTTTGTAAAATAAATACAAACCTTAGAACATTATTGTTGATTTCTTTCAAATGATGTAAAGAATCGTTAATTAAATTTGCGAAGGATTTTTCTGTTACACCCTGTATACTGGAGGTTGCAATTTTTTGCTCTCGAGTATATTACAAGGCCAGACCATAGTCATAGGAAGTTAAATTAAGCTAATATTTTCAGTGAAAACACACTGAACTATCAATGAAGTAATTTATGGAGATTGTATCCAACAGAAACTTTAACTTTTACAAAATATTAACACTGACGATTTGCTTATTTTCTTGCAGGACCTCTAAGGAGCGCCTTAAAGGCTACTTCCGATTCAGCAACCGAAAGATGCGACATTCAAACGAGACAGTAGTCACAGCTGCAGGAACACCGGCTTCTCGATTTAAGTTCCTTCACGGGTCCCATCAGCAACTGGAGGAAGGGCTCTCCGATGGAACTATCAGCCTTCAGCAGGACAGTAATTCCTCTTGATGCTGAACTCCCAAAGCCCGGAAGTACAAGTAATAATCAGTTTATATAATCAGTTTGCTGACTTGTTAGGATGATGTATAAATTTGTGCGTTTTAAATATTTCTAAGATATACATTGTAAGATAACTCACAAATACACTACACTTTTAAGATATGCCCATAAAAAAATCACAATGAGTCAGGTAAGGGTTGGGGGGAGACACTTCTAAAAATCAATTTTCCCGAAAAAGTCCCCTGAACGACGGGGAAAAGAGATTTGAAGTATAGCAGGTGGCTCTGGCAGATGGAGCATGGATATGGGGCCAGTTAAGCAATGGCTAAAATGGACTTGATAACTACACAGAATGATCTGAATACAAAATAATTGTAATCAACAAGCAAATATTTATATTATATCATATTGTTATTATATGTCCCCTCATATTGTTATTATATGTCTGGAAAAATAAAATTAAAATCAAACGAAATTAAATATGTCCAATCTTTGGATTATTATTACCCTTTTTATATATAAAATTATATATGTAAGAATAATTATAACGCAAATAAATATTAAAGTAGTATCTAATTACGAGATCAATAATATTGCTAGATGATAAATAATCCTAAATTATTAATCATCTTTGTCTGTATCACAATTAGTACAAACATAGGCTAGACCAACGTTCTCCCTAGCTAGGCCAGTTTTCTCCAGGTATGCTCTCAGAAAATCGCTTATAACAAAATCAAATACTCGTTCTCTTATGAATTTGGTTGAAACATTTCCATCCTAAAATGTAATAATAATCATTAATACAATTATCAATATCAGTAATTTTAATTAGTAAACTCTGTGTAGAATCATCACATGCATAAATTAATTGATGGTTATTAATTTATTTATTTATTTTAACTTTATGGTCTGCATAGGACCACTCTAGTCAAGTTATGGTTCAGGTCCTTTTTTCTCTTCTCAGCCCAATACTTCTTCATCCACTCTGATCGTAATTTCCTTTCCTCCTCCGGAATCACTCTTCCTGTCCTCTGTCTGTTGATCCTTGCCTGTAGTGCTGTGTGTTTGTCCTGCAATATCTTAAGTGCATCTGACTTGCACCTTAAATCTTCCATTGTGATGTGCAACTCTCTCATGTCTTCCTTAAGTTCTGTGATCCATCTAATATTGCTCTTACTATTCCAAAATTTCTCTATTATTCTCCTACTGATTCTACTTTCCGGTGTCCTTACTAGATGCCCCAAGAAAGATATTCGCTTCTTTCTCATAGTGCTCGTCACTGGTTCTATTTCCTTATAGACGGTTTCATTGGAAGCCAGTCTCCAGACTCCATTTACTTGATAATTTTTATTCAAACAAGTTCTCACTATTCTCCTCTCTGTCTTTAGTATTCCATCTATTGCAACGGTGTTTGTTGTTTTGAATATTGTTTCACATGCATATGTAATTTGAGGTTGAGTGACCGTTTTGTAGTGTTTTAATTTGGTTGCTATTGAGAGACATCTTTTGTTGTATGTGTTCTTGGTCACATGCTGTGCTCTAACCAGTCTATCTATTCTACTTTGCCATGCTGGTTTTTCATTCAAATTGTATGTGATTATTTCACCTAAATATTTAAATCTTCCCACAATTTTTATCTCTTGGCTACCCAGTTCAATTTTGTTTACTAATGGAAGTTGAGTTGACATGATTTCTGTTTTTTCAAATGAAATTTTCAAACCAATATTCTGAGCTATTTCCTGTAAAGATTTTATTTGTTGTTTTGTTTCCTGAATGTTATTGGCCAGAAGAGCTAGGTCATCAGCAAACCCTAGACAATTCAAATGTATGTTGTCCTTTTTGGTTCCAATTTTTATATTTTTTGGGTTGTTCTTGTACCATTCTCTCATTATATACTCCAGTGCACAGTTAAAAAGAAGAGGTGATAATCCGTCACCCTGTCTCAAACCAGTTTTTACCAAGAATGGTTCAGAACGTTCTCCCCTGAACTTAATTTTAGAAATTGTATTAGTTAGAGTAAGTTCTATCAATTTGATCAGTTTTGGGTGAAGTCCAAAATGTCTTAAAATTTTTAATAATGATGGTCTGTGGATGGAGTCGTATGCTTTCCTGAAATCTATAAACGTTATCCAAAGGGGGTTGTTTCGTTTTCTATAATATGCCATGACTAGCTTCAAAGTAATTATTTGTTCTGTGCAGCTTCTCCAGGGTCTGAAGCCTCCTTGGTATTCACCTAGCTCTTGATCTAGTTGTTGTTTAATCCGATTATATAGTATCTTAGAGAAAATCTTATATGTGCCGTCTAGTAAGGAAATACCTCTGTAGTTGTCTGGATTACTTCTATCACCTTTCTTATGAAGTGGGTTGATTATAGCTGTTGTCCATTGTTCCGGGAACTTTTCTGATATCCAAACCTTATTTAATATCATATGGAGGGAGGTCTGGGTTGCACTTCCGGCGTATTTCCACATCTCTGCAAAAACCTGGTCTTCACCACATGCTTTGTAGTTTTTCATTTCCTTAAGTGCTGTTTCAACTTCTTTTGCTGTAGGTGGGTTTATATTTTCCGGTTTAGTTTGTATAGGGGTCTGTGTATCAATAGATAAAAGTTCCTCAGGTTTATCACAGTTCAAGAGCTTGTTAAATGCTTCTGCCATGATCTCTGCATTTTCCTTATTATTATGTGCTGTTTTTCCATCCATATTTTTCAACAATAATGTAGGGGGGTTGTATTTTTGCAATTGTTTATCAAAGGCCTTGTAATAATCTCTCGAATTTGTTTTATAATAATTTTCCTCTATTGAGTTTATTAAATCTTTTTGATACTGTCGCTTAATTTTTTTAATGATTTTGGTGAATTCTTTTATGACATTCTTGAGGTTAGTGGCGTTTTCTTCTGTTTTGTGAGTTTGAAATTTCAACCAAGCTTGATGTCTCTCCTCATGCATTTTGTCACAATCAGAGTTCCACCAGGCATGTCTCTTCCGCGGATTTAATGGGGCTAGATCTTTTGCATTCTGTTTAAGAATTGGTATTAGTTCTTCTAAATTGTCTGTTAGTCTTGTGGCTCCTGTTCTTTTCTGGTATTGGTCATTCTGGATTAACTGATGGGGGTCGTATGTCCTTTTCTCTCCCTCTGTGTTTTGTCTCTTCCTTCTTAAAGGGGTAAATTTAATCTTGATTTTTATTAGGTAATGATCTGAGCCGGTGTCCGTTCCTCTTAGAACTTTGACATTGTGGATTTCCTTGTGAAAGAACTTGTCCATGCATACGTGCTCCAGCTGCCATTCCCCTTTTGTCCAGTCAGGATGTTTCCAAGTTTTGAGTTTATTTGGTTTTCTTTTAAAATATGTAGACTTGGAGATGAGTCCATGCGTTCTACAAATTTCGATGATTCTTTGGCCATTTCTATTAGTATATCTATGAGGAGCCCACTTTCCAACTACATCTCGATACTTCCTTTCTTTTCCCAATTGAGCGTTAAAGTCCCCTATAAGGATCTTGACATGATTCATATTTACTTTATTCATTGTCTGATCAAGGAGATCCCAGAAATTATCTACTTCTTGCATAGTTTTTGTTAGGAAGTTTTTTTCATTAGTGGGGGCATGGGCATTTATGATGGTGTAAAATTTGTCTGTGGTTTGTAAAGTTATAGTTGCAATTCTCGGTGAAATGGCTTTAAACTCAATTATGGAATCTATGATTTTCAAATTTACTATAAATCCTGTACCAAATTGGGGGCATTGCTTCATGACTCTTTGTCCTGGCCTCCCATTGTAAATTCTATATCCTTGTGATTCAAACGGATCTTCTGTTGAATTTCTCATTTCTTGGAGCCCTGCTAGTAAAATGTTTTGCCTGTCTAATTCATCTGTGAAGTTCTTGAGTTTTCCGGTTTTCAGTAGAGAATTTATGTTATGTGTTGCGATATAGTTAATATGCTTATGTTTGATTCTGAATACATGTGACCTCGAATGCTCCGATTCATTAATTTATTAAAGAAAAATTTAATTTTCTACAATGAACATGTAGTGGGGCTAGTTGAACTCGCGTTGGTTAACTAACCCCGGTTGAGGTAACAAAATAAAAATTAGGTTATATAAAAATCATAAGAGTTAAAAATAAATAACCATCTATAATCGAAAGAACAATAATTAAGTAATCTTTAAATACTTACGTGTACTTATTAGGTGTTTTTATACAAGTATAGTAGAACAATTATGATGACCTGTAATTTTTTTTTACGCCGAAACAAAAACGTTCTCTTATTTTATCGGAGCACCGGACAGCAATTGACAGTCGCGCTATGTATTCCCCTCCCATAATCCGTTCCTTTCGCCATTTGCACTTTTGTTGTAAGTTGCTTAGTTTTCTAGATATCACAGAGATCAATCCTGAGCCCTACTTTGTTTAACATCTCCTTCAACTCTATCCTGAATGACATCACCCCGATGGTTAATATTAGACTATATGCAGACGACATTCTCGTATAGTATTCCTCTTCTAGCTCTAGAGTTTGTGAAAGAGTTATACAGACGTATCTAAACTCTCTAACCAAATGGTCCAATACATCTGGATTCTTTTTCTCTCCCCATTTGTTATACCAGAATTTTGGCCCCGCTCTACCCTATATACGATCGTTAGAAGCTGATTCTAGTATTTAACATCGTAAATTCATCACTTTCCATCTTCTTTGATGTAAGCCGAGATTAACAGACTATATTTTTTCATATTAACGTTCACATCTCCTAATACATCTTAATAAGCGTGTCTCTCTTTGGAAAAAATTACAGGTTTAATTTTCCGAAATTGGGTCATTTTAGCTTTCGTTAGAGCTGAAGGCCTTGAGAGTTATCAAGCATAAATAGCCACATCCAGGAACTTTATTCGGACCGAACAACATCGCCCACGTGTATACGATATCGTCGCAACCGAGCCCCCTTTTAATTATACTAAAATTAAGACACGTGCGTCCAATTTGGTAATTTTCAAAAACTTCTTGGCTTACGGCTACTATTCGGCCAGAACGAGGCAGGAATTAATTATTCGAAATTCGAAGCAGGAGTAGGACGTATTATTATATCCACAATTTCATTGGTTGCTGCGGAAAAGCTTTTTTGAAAAAGAAACTTCAAACTTCGAAGAACTTCAACTTATACTGGGTGGCATAACGAAAGTTTCTCCATTTTATATATAAAATTATTGTCGATTTTGTTGAGAGAGACGTTACTAATACATTTGTTGGTATAGACCCGGAATCTCTAGGGCGCATACTCAGCGACTAGTTTAGAAATTATAGATAATGCTAGGAAAATGAAAATGGTTTTGGTCCTTGGAACTTATTGGAGTAATCAGTATGGTATAGGCTAAATATATATATATATATATATATATATATATATATATATATATATATATATATATATATATATATATATATATATATATATATATATATATATATATATATATATATATATATATATATATATATAGCATTTGGCAGGGTAAATATATGCCATCAAAAGTCAGTTCGTTATTAATTGTCATTGTACAAAGACATAGTTTTTCATAGCTTTGAATATGTCGAAATATGTACCAGGAAAAGACGTTTTGCAGGAAAATTTAATACCCTTCTTTCATTTGAAGCAAGCGTCTGCTGAAATTTATCATTTGTTACTTGAAGCTTATGGTGAACGTGCTCTAACCCAAAAAAACTTGTGAATGGCGGTTTAAATGCTTTAGAAATAGTGATTTTGATATAAAAGACAAGGAGCGTCCAGGACAGACGAAAAAGTTTTGGTGAGGAATATTTGCAAGCATTATTGGATGAAGATTCAACTTATACGTTGAAACAATTGGCAGAAGTGTTGAATGTTGCCCAATCCATCATTTCCGAACATCTAAATTCATTGGGAAAGATCCAGAAGGAAGGAAAATGGGTTCCATATGGATTGAAGGAAAGAGACATTGAAAGACGTAAAACAACTTGTGAAATTTGGCTTGCCAGACAGAAAAGAAAAGGTTCTTTGCATCGAGTGGTGACAGGTGATGAAAATCTATTTTGATGACCCAAAGCTCAAAACAATTATGGGTAGACCCAGGCCAGCCTTCAACATCACAACCAGTGCGCAATATACATGGAAATAAGGATTTGCTGTATATTTAATGGGATAGTAAGGGACCTGTGTATTACGAACTGCTAGTGAAACGATTATTGGCATTCGATATCGACAACAAATGATAAAAGTGAATCGACCATTGAAGGAAAAACGGCCAGAATACGCCCAAAGACACTATAAAGTAATTTTTCAACATGACAATGCTCGGGCCCATGTTACAAAAAGTGCAAAAAACTATTTGGAAAACGTTAAATGGGAGGTCCTGTCCCACCCATTATATCACCGGACTTGACCCCTTCGGACTACCACTTATTTCGATCGATGCAACACTTACATTCTTACGAATAAGTGAAAATTTAGTTTGATAAATGGTTGGCCTCAAAAAAACCAAAAGTTATTTTGGCATAGAATTCATTCTTTGACAGAATCGTGACTTTTGACTTTTGATTCTTTGACAGAAACGTGAACGTGACTGAACTTTGACGTGAAAGTGATAACTAACGATGGCCAATACTTTGATTATTAAGGTAATTTATTTTGTTATGGAAATAAACGCTCGATAAAATGATCGTTAGAGACAATAATTCCTTACGCACAATATAAAAAATGGTAGCCAGATTTTGAAATCTGGACCTGATGTTGATTCTAGATGACCAGATAGACCACACACTAAAACATCAGCTGAAAACATCTAAAATGTGAGGAGAAATGTTTGGTAAACTCAATGAACATCAATTAGACGACGATCTTGTCAACTGAGAAAAAATGAGATGATTCCTACAGCGCAAACAAGATCTCCATATGCATCCATACAAAATCCAACTATTGCTAAGAGATTAACGTTCTTGTCTTATTAAATATTGCACATGCAATTGAAAAGAAATTGTAAATGTTGACAAGACTCATTTTTATCTAAATGGGTTTGTTAATAAACAAAATTTACTGTACTGGAGCGCAGAAAATCTAATGTACAATCGATTCGTGAAAAGCTTCTCCTTTAGTGAGAAAGTCACAGTATCATGTGAATTAAACCGTTTAAAAAAATCGACTTTTTTTTCTTAAAGGTATCGAAAATATTGTTAGAAATGATAAAAAAATACTGTGAAAGTTAGAGCTCTTAATTAATATTAATATTAAGAGGTGCTGCATCCCAAATTTCAATTTTCGATTTAAATAAATTGGGAGTTTTTTAAACTTTGGAATTTGATAGCTTTTCAGCGGAACATTACTGTAGAAAGACTATTACACGTCTTTGTAGGAAATTGAACGTTCTTCAAAAAAAGTCTCTTGTAAATTTTCGATAAATTTACTTTTTCTAAAGTTATTGGATTTTAAATTTGAATGTATAATAAATTTTTACATTTTTTTCAATTTTTCAACAAAACTGTCAATTTTATCGAAAAATGTTATTCAACCTTTTTTGTAGATCATTCCATTTTCTATAAATCTCCATTAATACATTTCTCCAAATTCCGTAAGGATTGTGAGTTATATTAATATATAATAATTTATATTATTATTATTATTAAATTAATATATAATTAATTATATTAATATATAATAAATAAGGGATATTTATTCAGTACAGATTACTATCTAAAATACCACAAAACATAATACAAAATACCAAATACATTTTTTTTGGTTTTTGTGTTTCGCTCGTGTTGACCTTGAAATCATTTCGTAGGAATAAGTATAGCAAATCAGTATTTTTTAACTTAAATAAGTACACGCTTTTTTAACAATTAATTAGATTTAATAAGTAAACAATTTTCAGTTGAAAATTTGAATAATTTTAATGTTATAAACAACCTTTATGACCTTGCCTTGAAATTGGATTTCAAATATACGACAAAACAAATTAAAATATTCGAAAAAGTGGCAAACATTTTCTGATGTTTGTGTACAAAGTGTCATTAAGAAATCTCAAAACGTTCTCGAGATATTTGACCTTTCCATACATAATATTGACCCTGTATATATATATATATATATATATATATATATATATATATATATATATATATATATATATATATATATATATATATATATATATGCTAGACTATTAGTCCGGGAGTAGATCCGGTCGTTTGTGTCCCGTTTGTTGGGAACGTGCGGACGTTTCGCCAAGGTCACACTTGGCATTCTCAATGCTTATCGGAAGACTAAAAACATTGAGACAAGACAAGCATTGAGAATGCCAAGTGTGACCTTGGCGAAATGTCTGCACGTTCCCAACAAACGGGACACAAACGATCGGATGTACTCCCGGACTAATATTCTAGCGTATTCTTCCATCCGCGAAACACTACGTATATATATATATATATATATATATATATATATATATATATATATATATATATATATATATATATATATATATATATATATATATATATATATATATATATATTATATATATATTTATATATATATATATATATATATATATATATATATATATATATATATATATATATATATATATATATATATATATGTATATAAACAATAAAAATCCGATTATTTAAAAAAAATTCCCATTTTTATTTAAATAGCTCACGATCCGGAGTTTCGAAAAATGTATAGGAAATAGAATGATCTACAAAAAAGGTCGAATAACGAAAAAAATTTAAAAATTTATCATACATTCAATTTTAGCCCCGAATTACTTTTGAAAAAGTAAATTTATCGAAAATTTATAAGAGACCTTTTTTGAAGAACGTTCAATTTCCTACAAAGACGTGTCCACGTCTTTCCACAGTAATGTTCCGCTGAAAAGCTATAAAATTGCAAACTTAAAAAAAAATCCTACGTTATTTAAATAGGAAATTGAAAATTGCGATGCAGCACCTCTTAGTATTAATATTAAGAACTTCACAGTATTTTTTTTAATAATTTCTAACAATATTTTCGATACCTTTAAGAAAAAAAAAATTGAAACAGTCTAATGTGCATATTTCGAATATCAAGAGAGAAAAACGAAGGACTGACAGTCAGGCAATTTTTTATGTTACAATATATTGCCCAAAATGTTATCCTCTTAAACAGGATGAAAAAAAGAAGGAAAATGCCCAACACGTGTCTTATATAAATTAGTGTTTTAATTTTGTCCCTTTATTGTCTCTTTCAGGACTTTATCTGCAAACCTATTTCGCGTGGAACAATTAATATAAGGAATGGAAGGACAAAACAAAGTAAGCGACTCGAAGGAAGATTTGATTCTGTAGTTTTAGGCATGTACATTTCAAAATGATTGTCCATATTGCTAAAGGCTTTATTTAAATGGTACATATGTGATTTAAATGTATGTTTTTCTATAGGTGCCAATATTTAAAATATAAAATCTTTATAGGATTGTTGTTTTAGATGAGTGTATATATACACACACGTTATATTGTATATTTGTTATAAGCCATGATGTCTATACAGTAGGACATTTTTCAAGGACAATAAAGCAAAACCAAAGTTAAAACCAGATGATTTTCTAAACGTAATCAACAATATGAAATGTGAACTCAAAGAACACAGGACAAGACAAAGAGTTAAAAAAGTTTTTACAATACTTATTTGTTGTGATAAATTTTGAAAATTCTGTACACAAATGCTTCTAAATAGGCTAATAGTGGTCACCAATAATATAAGAGTGGTGGAATCATATTAATATATTTAATTCAAACCATTTTTATGTTCTTTCTAAGACAATATTAATTCCTTTATAGCATGGTCCATATTCTTAATTACTGATTGACATCTTGTTGGCATTGGGTTGATTAGACGTCGGTTAAAAACCAAACTATCTGAATTTCTTACTTCGATGTCTTTGTGTTTGCTATTTTTAGCCAGCAAGATTATATATATATATATATATATATATATATATATATATATATATATATATATATATATATATATATATATATTTGTTTTGTGTATGTCAACGATACTTACTTTGACAACAATAGATTTTCATGACAGTGACATACTACCAAAAAATATATATAAGTAATGTTTACTGTGTGATTGTTTGTATTGACTGTGCTGTGTGATTGATTGTATTTTTGATATTTTTTGAGTTTTAGATAGTGGCGAAATACCCAAATAAAGTTGCAACCACTGTTGCAACACATGAAACAGATGGTAAAGATTTTTTTATTACGATAGAGGTAGGAAAAGAATTCTTCAAACCCTCACGTACAATATGATTATCCATTTTTCACTCGTTTTTCTTAGACGGCCTACCTTTTCTGGTTATTTTTCGGATAAATCTGATTCTTTCAGAACTTTAGCAATTATATATAGTGACCATTTGATTGCATTTGAAATAAATGCATTAGACGTTTTTCTTCAGCAGAGTCCCTGATCTGACCTGTAGATGGCGTCACTTACAAAAAATGCTAAGCAGTAGTCGATTGTGCCAACCTTCAAACGTAATGTATCTAAATTTCATGACAATCTGTATACTAGTTTCTGAGTTGATGTGCATCAAGTGACGCTACTTTTATTATTTTTAAAACAATGGAAAAAAAGAATTTCGTGTGTGGATTAAGCATTGCTTTTTGATGAAGAAAAATTCCGTAGAAGCAAAACAATGACTTGATAAACATTACCCGGACTTTGCTTCAGGAAAATCAACCATAATTGATTGGTATGGTGAATTCATACGTGGCCGTACAAGCACCTATGATGCTGAACACAAAATTATTTCGCAAAACTGTAAAACAAACAAACAAAACCGTATAATAGCTTATATCATGAAGATATCGAAAGAAAGTGTTTACACCATTTTGCATAATCATTTGGAAATGTGTAAATTGCTATCGAAATGTGTAGCGTTTGCTCCCAGTGGACCAAAAACAACAGCGTATTAATGATTCTGAGCAATGTTTGGATCAGTTTAAGCAAAATATAAAAGATTTTTCATGGGGTATATGACAATGAATAAAACATGAATCCATTACTATATTCTGGAGTCAAATCGGCAGTCAGCTGAGTGGACAGCAGGCGGTGAACGACGTCCAAAGCGACCAAAAACTTAACCGTCGGCAAGGCAAGTTTATGGATTCTGTATTTTGGGATGCGCATGGTATATTGTTCATCATTATCCCAAAAAAGGTAAAACCATCAATAGCGAATATTACATAGCGTTATTGGCACGTTTGAAAGACGAGATCACTTCAAAATCACTTGAAAAAAGACTCAAAATGAACAAAAATAGTACTGCTTAACCAAGACAATGCACCGTGTAATAAATTTTTGCCAATAATAGCTAAATTACATAAATTTCGTCCACCATATTCTCCAGATCTAGTTACCAGCGACTATTACCTATTCTCAAACCTCAAAAAAAAGCTCGCTGGAAAGAAATTGCGCTCCAATAAAGAGGTAATTGCCGAAACGGAAGGATATTTTGAACGCAAATAGAAACGTTTCTATAAAAAAGCATTAGAATTATTGTATTGCTCTCCAAGGAAAATATATTGATGAACAGTTTAATTGTCAGACCGGGCGACTTATTGACCGATGTGTTCCAGTGTCAAGCGCGGCTCGTATTTACTTTAATATATTTTAAAACGGATTATCTTTTGCTGTATTACCAAATTAAATACGTATTTTATCGGGATTGTTAAGCGATAACGTGTATAAAATTAGTATACTGCAATTTTTTTGCCCACTGGAGTACGAACCATTAATAGGAAATAAATTTCTTAAGAAAATAAGCAACAATAAAATACGCTGGTTATATTGCAAGCAAAAAGTTTAAAGGTCTGTTAATATTAACAAGGACATTATTTATTATAATTTATGTAAATAAATTAGAAAAGCAATATTGTTTTTAAAGTTTTTTTCTACCACTCTAATTTTATTGCCCACTTCTGCTATATACATATATATATATATATATATATATATATATATATATATATATATATATATATATATATATATATATATATATATATATATATATATATATATATATATATATATATATCGTATCATCGCAGGCCATTGCTCAACCAAGGGATAGAGAGCATATGTGAACCTACTGAGATCCATGTATGAGAAAGCTACAGCTACAGTTGACATGGATGACTTTGAAGTTAAAATGAACGTAGAACGTGGTGTACGGCAGGGTGACTCAATATCGCCTGTTCTTTTCTCAGCCTGCCTTAAAGTGGTATTTCGTAATCTGGATTGGGAACAGCAGGGAATAAAAATCAATGGTGCATATCTAAGCCATCTTAGATTCGCGGATGATATCGTTCTCCATTCACAAGACCCAGATGAGCTACAAGAACACATACGAGAGCTGCAAAGGGCGAGAGAACCATTTGGTTTGAAAATAAACCTAAAAAAGAGTCCGGTTATGTTTAACAAATTTGCTGTCAACAGAAGAATTTCTATTTTAGGAAGTGATTTAGAGGTTGTGGACCACAACATATATCTTGGGCAAAGGATTTTAATGGAGGGTGATACCGCCCGGGAGGTGGAACGGCGGGTTAAGTATATATATATATATATATATATATATATATATATATATATATATATATATATATATATATATATATATATATATATATATATATATATATATATACAGTGTCTCCAGGATAAGGCCTTACCACTCCTTTAAAATGTCTATTTCCAGACCGATATTCATAAACTTTTTTTGTTGAAAAACTCTCGGAAAACGGCATTGAAAAAGTGTATCACGTTTTTTTTGCTAATATCATAGCCAACTGTGTTAAATTTTATGGGTCCATTTTCGAGAAAACTACTGTTAGGATTTTTTTAGAGAAAAACTAACAATGGATTTTTCACCACCACCACCTTAAACCGAACTGTACCGATTATTATGGTTGTAAATTATAAGGTGTCCCAGATATTTGTGATATTTATATTATAATTATTCTAATAATTACATCTACTTTCTGTTATTAAAATTATGAATGCCATGGATATCAAAAGTTGTAAACTAATTAACCAGTGTCACTTACTGATTGATTTGTAATAATGATTTATTCTTAAGAAGAAAAAGTAGAAATTATAAGACAAGTTGGTGATGGCACGCGAACTTTTCGTGAAGCGATAAAACAATTTAATAGAAGGCATCCAGAACGGAACATCAATCATATTACAGTTTCTTGCATAAACCAATATTTTGATCAAAACGGAACTGTTAATAAACTTCCTAATCAGCATTAATTACGAGCAACTCAATTAGTTCTTGATTATTTTAATGAGAATCCACACTCAAGCGTTAGGGACGCTACTAGAATTTTAAATATCCCGAAAAGCACTATCTGCTTATGCTTGAAGAAAAATAACAGGAAACCTTTTAAACCAAAATTGAACATTTGAAGTTGGTGATACTGAAAGAAAAATGGAATACTGTTTATGGTTACGAGGCATGTACATACAAGATCCTACACTTCTAAAAAATATTTTATACACAGATGAAGACACATTTACGATAAATGGTATCGTATCATCATAAAATATTAAATTATGAACTAAAAAAAACCCACAATGGGTGAACCAATGTAAGAGATAATATTCTACTAAGGTGAACGTTTAGTGTGGTATTTTAAATGACATTATTATTGGACCATATTTTTTTTATGGAAATTTGAATGCAGCTAGATTTCTTAGATTTTTACAAAATGAGTTTAATGCTAAAACTGATGCGTTGCCTCTTAATTATCGGTACAATTTACACTTACAATTTGACGGGGTACCCATGCATCATGCAATTAACGTAAAAAACTGATTAAAAATATTTCCCAAATCGTTGGATTGGGCGAAACAGTCCTGTAATTAATTGGCCGCCGAGATCCCCGGACTTGCCTACGCCTCTTAATTTTTTTCTCTGGGGGACAATTAAAAATGAGGTTTATGTTTCGAGGCACCAAACTCCATATTATCTTTGTGATCGTATCAGGCAGGCTTGCCGTAGCATTACCAAACTACAATTGAGAAAAGTAGTGAACAATATCCGACGACGTATTGAAAAGTGCTTGATAAAAAATGGCAGAATGATAGAAATGTCTGGTATTTAAGTTTATAAATGCCAAGTTAGATCGACCTGTAAATAAAGGAAGTTTTTTGTTAAATCATAGTCCGTAATTATTAAAAAAAATATTAATTATTATTGTAAAAATATCATAAAATAATATCAAAGACATCCAGTAATTTAGAACCATAAAAATCGGCACATTTTGATTTAAGGGGGTGCTGGTTAAAAATCCGTTGTTAGGTTTTCTCTAAAAAAATTCCTAATAGTACTTCTCGAAAATGGGAGCCATAAAAGTTGACGCAGTTGGCCATGATATTAGCAAAAAAAATATGTGATACACTTTCTTAATGCCATTTCAATTTGAAAACCTTTTGAATTGAAATCCTAAAAGAAACAGCAGAAAATGTAGGACTCCAAATTTCCTTTGAAAAGACACAATACATGACCTGCAACAGACTAAGAACGCCATTTCTAAAAACAAAATATGGTAACATCAGACGAGTCTCTCAATTCAAATATTTGGGTGAAATAATCATGGAAAATGGGTTGGAAAAGGCGGCCAATAAGGGTAGATGTCAAAAAATGGAAACGGCATTGAGACTTACACAAAATATTTACAACAAAAAATGCCTATCTAAAAACACAAAACTGAGACATTACAACACAGTTATTAAGCCAGAATGTCTATATGCTGCGGAAACGCTCATTTTGAATAGAAAGATGGACATCGAGGACATTGAAAAGAAGGAAAGACGCAGTTGGCCATGATATTAGCAAAAAAAACATGTGATATACTTTCTTAATGCCATTTTCTGAGATTTATCCAAAAAAGAAAGTCTATGAAAATCGATCCGGAAATAAATATTTTAAGATGGTGGAAAATCATTATCCTGAACACACTGAATATATATATATATATATATATATATATATATATATATATATATATATATATATATATATATATATATATATGTATATATATATATATATATATATATATATATATATATATATATATATATATATATATCTATATATATATATATATATATTACAATTTGAAAACCTTTTGATTGAAATCCTAAAAGAAACAGCAGAAAATGTAGGGCTCCAAATTTCCTTTGAAAACACACAATACATGACCTGCAACAGACTAAGAACGCCATTTCTAAAAACAAAATATGGTAACATCAGACGAGTCTCTCAATTCAAATATTTGGGTGAAATAATCATGGAAAATGGGTTGGAAAAAGCGGCCAATAAGGGTAGATGTCAAAACATGGAAACGGCATTGAGACTTACACAAAATATTTACAACAAAAAATGCCTATCTGAAAACACAAAACTGAGACATTACAACACAGTTATTAAGCCAGAATGTCTATATGCTGCGGAAACGCTCATTTTGAATAGAAAGAGGGACATCGAGGACATTGAAAAGAAGGAAAGAAAAATCCTAGGGCCCAAACAAATAAATAGCACAACATACCGACTTCGAGAAAACCAAGAAATCAAACAATACACAGATATACATAGCGATATGAGAAAAAGAAGACTTAAGTTTTACGGACACATAAAACGGATGAATCCGAGTAGGTTAACTAGACAAATAGTCGAATTTTATGAAAATAGGAGTAAAGCTAAAGTAGAAATAATTAAATGCATTGCTGCAATTAAAGAGGACCTAAGATCAGCAAATATTACACAAAGTGAAATTCAGGATAGAGGCTGTTTCAGACACAAGGTTAACGTTTGGAAGGTTGGCCAGAGAGAAAAATGTAGGAAGACTGGAACAACTTGGTCTGACGAAAGGAAAAAAGCTCATAGCGAAAGAATGAAATCAGTATGGGCTCAAGGGAAGGCTAACAACAACAAACGCCTCTAATTGTACTTCGCGTGGTCCAGCAGGACCCATACGTGAATAATAATAACAATTTGAAAACATTATCAATTATAACTTTTTTAGGACACTGAAAAATTTAGCTATTAAAAAGAGACATAAACATGTCTCTGAAGAAGTCAGTGAAAGTGATCCATATTTGCACAGTTATTTTTTTGAAAATGAAAGTATTTAACATTAATAATTCGGTTATTTTCAAAATTTATTGATGGTATATAAATGTTTATATCCTAAAAATAACCATTAACTTGTCTGAGAAAAAATCTACATTTTATATAATAGTACTCCATGTTAAACACGAACCTCATGGGATCATTATCAAAAATGCTCAAGAAAATTTTTAAATGTAATGTTTATAAAAAATTAGGAATAACGATAGAAAGCAGAAAATTTTAAATAAACTAGATTTATAAATATAAGATAATGCTGTAATAATTTACTATGAAATATTTTAAAAATATAATACTGTCAAAAATAATTCTATATGTAAAAGTATATCGAAAGTTATTTATCCACTGTATGTAAGATTTTAATATGCTACATTTCCAATAATGTTATTAAAACTGTTAAATAACCTAGATTTTTTAAAAACATTTAAGTAAAAGTGTAAATAGAAATATATAATGTCTTGAATAAAATATAATTTTTACATCTTTATTTATAATAGGAAACAATATGTATCATGTTATATAACAGCTACATTATAACATATTCAATTATATATCATCATAATTAATACTAATTATACATCATCAATATATATATATATATATATATATATATATATATATATATATATATATATATATATATATATATATTATTTTTAAATTTGTATGACTATAGTTTCGTAAAACGATTTTACATTCTCAAACACTACTTTCTTCACACAAATTTTAAAAATAAAAGTGATAGATAACAAAGTATAAAATTGTTTTATTGCTTTTATATATATATATATATATATATATATATATATATATATATATATATATATATATATATATATATATATATATATATATATATATATATATATATGTATGTATATATATTTATATATGATACGATTTCCCAGGGAAACAATATATAGGTAAAGTTATAACGTAAAAGCAAAAATATATTGTAATATTCAGGCTTTTAAATGTAGATGGAAATTTAATTATAACAAATATTGAATGTTGAACCGTATAATGTTTCATTAATATAATGTACATATATTTTAAAAATTTAAAAGGAATGAGACATTTGCATGGAATTTTAATTATGTGAAAATTATTATACATATTTATAATTTAATAAATAAGTTGGTTTTGACGAGCATCAGGAAAAAATCAACATCAGGCAAGAGATGATATTGGTTGATAACGTATATCGTGTAAAAATACCACTCGTTGAGTGACACAGATTTCCGTATCTCACTGAGTTACTTTGTGTTGAGAGGCATCCCTTTTTTTACATGGAGGGATTCCCATTAGGCCTACACTATGTAGTCTACTTTCGCCACTACGAAGTTTTTATCAGAGTATTTGTCAAAGAAAAAAATTGAAAAATATATTAAAAAGATCATTTTTTTAGTACAGTGCATTCAGAATGTGATATTAACAAATTTAAACTTTTCAGAACCATTCGGATACATCATTTATAGGCAAACTTTTAATTAGAACCTAATTAATTAGTAATAAACTTCTCTCCACGAGCCTACTTCATTTCTTTTCGAACATACCTGGTACTTACCCAAGGTTAAACGGCGTACGAATGGTCTCGCCCAGTCTGACTCTTGCTACAGGTTACCGCAGGATGGCATGGCTGCATGTGATTGCAGCCTCCATTCGACATGACCAAATTATACGGTCATGACTTTAGTCGCTCCTTCATCCGCTCTCCAGGCGTTCACCTTTAGCCCAACTGATGACGGCTTAAAGCCAAAAACCGGTCTTGGAAAACGCTTGCTGGTGCTTTGGATAGCGCATAAAGGAATGGAAAACACCAACGTGGAGTACGGCTAAACTTCATTTGATGGGCTCCTGGGCTTTCCTCTGCCACTCTGCTCCAATATACTTAACGATGTTATAAATCCATCGTGCTTTCGGTCTTCTTCGCGGACGTTTACGATCAAGCGGTATCCACTCCAGGATTGCCTTGGTCCATCTGTCATCCCATCGCCTCGCTATATGGCCTGCCCATCTCCATTTCAATTGCTTTACGCTTCTAATGATGTCACAGGCTTTCGTTTGTTACCTGATCCATGCGCAGGACTTTTTGCGCGTCTTGTAATGCCAAGCATACATATTTCCATTCTCCTCTGTGCTACCCGAAGTTTTTGAATTGATTGCGATGTGAGGGTCCAGGTTTCACTTCCATATGTCATAACTGGTAGAACTCACTGATCGAAGACTTTTCTTTTAAGGCAAAGTGGGAGTGTGCTATTAAACACAATGTTGAGCCTGCCAAATGCCTGCCAGCCACATTTAACACGCAGTTCCACCTCCCGGGCGGTATTCCCCTCCATCGAAATCCTCTGCTCAAGATATATAAAGCTGTCCACAATCTCCAAATCCCTTCCTAAGACTGAAATTATTCTGTCCTGAGCGAAGTTATTGAACATAATCTGACTCTTTTTCAGGTTTATTTTCAAGCCAAATGGTTCCCCAGCCCTTTGCAGTTCTTGTATGCGTCTTTGCAGCTCCTGTGGGTCTTGTGAAAGGAGAACGATATCATCTGCAAATCTAAGATGGTTTAAGTTTTGCACCATTGATTTTTACACCATCCAGTTTACGGAATACTTCTTCAAAGCCAGCCGAGAAAAGATCAGGCGATATTGCGTCACCCTGCCGCACACCTCGTTCTATACTAATTCCCACTTCAAGATCATCAAGGTGAATTATGGCTGTTGCTCTATCATATATCGATCCTAATAGGTTTACATATGCTTTATCTACCCCTTGGCTAAGCAGTGCATCCATTATTGCATGCTTTGAGATTGAGTCAAATGCTTTTTCGTAGTCGTTTCGTTGTGGCTTTCTATGGCCTGCTGTACAACCTGGATGTGATCCATTGTACTGAAACCACTTCTGAATCCTGCTTGTTCTCTTGATAGGGCGTCATTCAGTTTTTTTAATATTCTTTTAGAAATTGCCTTAGTGAAAACTTTGTACATTACTGATAGGTTAGGTTTCATCATATGTATATCCTAATTATTTGTTTAATTTTTTTCTGATTCCATACAAAATTAAAGTAAAATCTCAACTCAAGATCCACCGTCATAATGAAATACATTTTTGCTCTGTCAAGCAATGACCCATGCTCGTCAAATATGCTCAAAAAAATATTTTTAATGGAGATATTTGTAAAACATATAAGACTTTTGAAGTTACAGTACATATTAAGATACTAGTATAACAATATTAATAAGTATATCTCAATATAATATTTGAATACCTTAAACTGAATGCGGGTGAGGCAAGTATCATGGTACCGTTTTAATTATTTGTCTTTTAAATGAATCACGTCTGCACTACACAACAACCAAACTCAAACTGTCACGAAACAAAATGACACCACAACAAAAATCGTACAGTGGTACTTGCCTCATCTTTTATAAGGGATAAAAAAATATTTGTCTAACGAATGTAAGATTTTACTATGTCATGTTTTTATAATGTTATTAAAATTTTTAAATGATGCTTTTTTAAATATTTTGAGTGTAAATATAATAAGAAAACGTATCGTCACCTGAGTGAGTATTGAAGTGTGTCAAGTCCAGAAAAGTAAAACTGAAGAAAACAATATCTGAAAGTTTAGGGTAACATAATGTCGTTATTGTACAATCTTTTATTTTTTCCCAGTATTAAACATTAACGACAGGAAGTTTAAGAAAATTTAATATAGATTAAAATAAAATATTTCATTTTCTTCGAGATATTTGAAAGTTTAGTTTGGACTTGACGTGATAAAAATAAAAAATAAACAAAATTTTACTTCGTGCAAAGATTGTGCCATGTCCATTTACATGTTACAAAAAAAAATAAAAAGTTTACATCAAAAGAGAATTCATATAAATTTTATCTTTTCCCGACAAATATTTGAACATAGAAGCAACGTCGTTATTTTTAACACCCTATTATTAGTTTAATCTGTATCTATCTATGTAACGGAATCTTTGAAAGGCCTTTTCGCCCATTTCAAAATGTCAGATTAAATTTATAGTTTGCACACTTATCAAGGACCGATGACAATACAATAATTTTATAAGTTCGTCCCATTATTCTGAACAGGATCGTCAGGATCAAGGATTTGCTTTCGAAGAGCCAGCCTGAGGCACGGTTCCTGCCACTGATAGGTAGTGACGAAAAATAAATATTTTAGAAATTAAAAAAAAATACGCTTTTATAGCAGAACTAAAATATGAAAAATAAATTATAGTTTAAAAAAACTAAAAAACACACTTTAATGGTAAACGGAACTAAAAAGTAAAAAATAATTTTTAGTATAAGAATAATGTGATGAACGAGAAAATGAATGTCTTAGCAAAAATAATAGTTTAAAGAACTAAAAAACACGGTTTTATAAACAGATCGAACTAAAATATGACAAATAAATTATAGTTTAAAAAAAACTAAAAAACCCGCTTTAATGGTAAACCGAACTAAAAAGTAAAAAAAAAAATTTTATATAAGAATAAAGTGATGAACGAGAAAATTAATATGTCTTTGCAAAAGTAATAGTTTAAAAAACTAAAACAAAAATGGTTTTATAGCAGATCGAACTAAAATATGAAAAATAAATTATAGTTTAAAAAAACTAATAAACACGTTTTAATGGTAAACCGAACTAAAAGTAAAAAATAATTTTTAGTATAAGAAGAAACTGATGAACGAGAAAATTATTATTATTATTATTATTATTATTTATTTTTCGTTACTACCTACCCGTGACTGGAGTGGGTAATTTGCGCGCCATGACATTTTGAAGTGGGTGAAAAGGACGTTCAATGATACAGGGCTATACATCTTGGAGTATTTAAATGTTCGTTCAATCAGGCTATGGATAGAGTCCAGCTCTTGGATGTTTACAAGACCAGCTTCGAAAGGCTTTTGTTCAATCGATATTATTTGTGGATGATACTTCGTGAAAAAACTCAAGGAACTTGAGATAATGCTGTTCCGATTTTGCGGAACCACGGAATAAGATTTTTTATCCAAATTATCGTAGACTATTTCATGTAGAATGTTCATTTCTAATAAATTATTACTTATTATTAGTTATTATTATTTTAATATTGTTTGGAATTTTTAGTGAATTATTAAATTAATATATTTTTATTGTTTTGTTTCCGTTTCAGTCTAATAACAAACTATCTATATGCAATTGAATAATTAATTTCCCAAACTTTTTTAAAAGAAATGTGACCTTTTTTTTTCAATTTTCAATTTGAAATTGAAAATTTTTTAAATAATATGTGACATTTTTCAATTTGAAATTGAAAATTGGAAAAAATGTCACATTTCATTTAAAAAAGTTTGAGAAATGAATTGTTCAGTTAGATATAGTGAGTTGTTCTGATGATGGTTTGTTATTAAACTGAAACGTAAACAAAACAATAAAAAAATAATTTAATAGTGAACTGAAAATAACAAAAAATAAAAAAATAATAATCCCACAGTAAGGTTTTTCATTAACCGTGCAATGCGCTATTAATTTGAAATCATTTAATTCCGTTTATAAAAGAAGTTGGATTCATTAGCTTTAGAGAGCGCATGCATAGTACCTTTCGTAAAGTTTTTGTCGTTATTTCTTCCGATTTTACATTGTAGTTTCAGTTTTAAGTCCTTTTTGGACTTGAAAAAGGAATATTAAATTCGCTGTTGAAAATTTGGTAGTGAATATTAATTTCTCACGTGACTTGAAGGTGCAGTCTCATTAGGTGTGGACTTGGAGCAAACCAACATTGACACTGTGTTACCGGTGATGACCTAGCATAAAGTACAGACTGAATTTTCACTATTCTATAACTTATTAGGACTTGGTCTCAGTGGCATCTCAGAAATCCTAGAGAACCTTACGAAATTATATTTTTTAAAGAAATGACAAAAAGTGGACTTGACTCCAATATTCAGATGACGATATATTCTATTGATTAGAACATACATTTGTAAATTATAATAATGCTATACGTGTTAATATTCTTACTATACCTATAAATTTAAAAATTAACAACGCAAAAACAAGAAACGCCCTATGATATTCCAGCTTATAAATGTTATTGATTCAATTGTACCAAATATTGAATAGATATATAGAAATGTGTAGTATCTCATTGACTCGATTACTAGATATTTTAATATTGAGAGAATAACGAAGGACAATTTTTATTCAAATTATATTTATATAAAGTGAGGTCTTTAAATTCTTATTACATTGTATAATTTACATTTTGTATTGACAATTCAATATTTATACATTTTGTAATAAAATGTTTGATGTTAAATTGTTGCAGGGCTTTTATTGTAAAGTCACAGTCACAATTTTCCCTGTACCTTTTCCTCATCCCCCAAATTAAATATATTCGAAAACAAAAAAATACTTAAATATAAAAAAATTATATCCATTTAAAATCAAACATGTATACTGCATATATGTAGTTAATATCATGATATGCCTCTTATTAACGGAGAAGCTCTCTAAAATTCCGAAGAAGCTAGGCATATTTACCAGCAATGATACATAGTAAGACCGCTTCGTGCTAGACAAACATTTGTTCAAGTCTCTCCAGGACTATTGTGGGCGACAGAAGAACATATTTTACAGATGTAAAATTTGTTCTTCTGATAGAATCTGGTAGAATGCTCTTCGACAAGATTATTGATTCTATGAAAAGTACTCGAAGTATTGCCCGACAAGTTGGAGTTTCCCATTTAACTATGCTCAAAAAGCAACTACCATATCCTTATCATGTTCAAAGGGTACAAGTACTCCTGCCCGGTGATTTTTCACACCGGTAAAAATACTGTGACTGATTTGTAGGCCAAAATAAAAGAAATCCAAATTTGTTGTTTAATATTTTATCACCCGACGAAGCTCCTTTCTCGAGGAACCAGACGGTGAACCGATGTGAATCGTTTTAAACGTGTTGTGATATGAATTAGTGCTAGTAATTTCAACTTCCACATAAAACAACAATATTATATAAGTTTTCCTTCTTTTTTGCAACAAAACAAACCAAATTAATTTTGAAACGTATAGAATGAATAACTATACAAATATTACATTATATTTTCAAATCATACCTTAAAAGGCTAATGAATAGAAAAAATTGAATTCGATTCAATCGAAATAAACATGACATTGCCGTTGTAATAAACAATAATTTTGGATACACGTTTTAAGGAAACTTTTTGTTCAAAATAATTTAAAGAATGTAATTAAATTTACAAAAATACTTTCCCTTAATAGTAGTTAACTCTGCAACAATCAATATCATAGTCCTTCCATGACCATTCTTACTGATGGAAACGATAGAAGCTATTAGTAAACCCCGCAAATAGCTTCATTAAGATCCTAACAGGAATATTCTAAAACGTTTAACATCATCTTTACGAGAAAAGTTCTGTATTTCTGCATGTTTACTAACGGGTCTAGCAAAGCTAACAAAGAAAAGACACCTCCAAAGCAGTTATACAGATAAACGCAAATTTACGACTACGTTTATCTTTAAAGATAATTTGGTCCTTAGCAATCTTTTTTTATTTCCTTCACATTACATTTTTTTTGGACAATTAAAAGAAAATTAGACGACTTACTAATGTAGTAAGATAATTCGAATATTTTCGATAACCAGTCTGTCGAAGAGGAAGGTTCAATATGAAGAAGGTAGTTCAATATGAAGCAATCGCCAACAATGTGCTTCAAACGGCTGCTTCAATAGAACCAGAAGAAAAATGTCTCAAACAGACAAAAATTTCCATTGATTTAATGAAAAAACGGCGGGCAACGAGAAATGCAGGTAGTCCTTTTGGCTTGTCGAGTACACTGAGCTCTGCAAAACTATAAGAAAACGTATCAAATATGACACGCGCCGATTCAACATGCAGCTAGTGCAAAAAACCCTGGAAAAAAACAAAGGAGTTAACAAGACTAAACAGAAGCTGAGAAATAAAAGAACGCAAATATATGCCTTAAGGCGTGAGGATGGCATGGTATGCAGGGCGCGTACGCAAATGTTAGAGGTTATCAGAAAATTTTATTCCCAGTTATATGAGAACCAATCAAAGAAAACAATACCCAGGGAAAAGCAAATGCCAGATATCCTAGTGGAGGAAGTAACAAATGCTGTAATATAAAAAGCGATAAAAAACGGCAAGGCTCCAGGAAAGGACAGTGTAACTGTCAAAATGCTAAAAGCTGGTGGTCGGACGTTACATAAAACACTGGCAAAATTATACTCAAAATGCCTCAAAGAACAAACAGTACCTGACTTATAGAAAAATGCAGAAGTGATCATTTTATATAAAAGGGGAACACAGGAAAATTTAAAGAACTACCGTCCAATAAGCCTCCTATCAGTAATGTACAAAGTTTTCACTAAGATAATTCCTAAAAGAATATTAGAAAAACTGAATGACGCACAACCAAGGGAACAAGCAGGATTCAGAAGTAGATTCAGTAGAATGGATCACATCCAGGTTGTACAGCAGGCTATAGAAAGGCAAGACACAACGTATACACCATGCCACTGTGCTTGACTTTTATCAACTACGAAAAAGCATTTGACTCCATCTCAAAGCATGCCATAAGAGATGCACTGCTTAGCCAAGGGATAGATAAAGCATATGTAAACCTATTAGGATCAATATATGATGGAGCTACAGCCACAATTCACCTTAATGATCTTGAAGTGGGAATTAAGGTAGAACAAGGTGTACGGCAGGGTGACGCAATATCGCCTATTCTTTTTTCGACTGGCCTTGAAGAAGTATTCCCTAAACTGGATTGGAAACAGGATGGTGTAAAGATCAATGGTGCAAACTTAAACCATCTTAGATCTGCAGATGATATCATTCTCCTTTCACAAGACCCAGAGGAGCTGCAAAGACGCATACAAGAACTGCAAAAGGCTGGCGAACCATTTGGCTTGAAAATAAATCTGAAAAAGCGTCAGGTTCGTTAACTTCGTTATGCGTTATGTTCAATAACTTCGCTCAGGACCGAAGAATTTCAGTTTTAGGAAGCGATTTGGATATTGTAGACAGCTTTATATATCTTGGGCAGAGAATTTCTATGGAGGGGAATACCGCCCGAGTGGAAAAGTCTTCGATCAGTGCGTCTTACCCGTTATGACATACGGAAATAAATTCAAAATTTATTATTATATTACGCAATCAATTCAAAAACTACAGGTAGCACAAAGAAGAATGGAAAAATGTATGCTTGGCATTACAAGACGAGAGAGTCTTACATTACAAACGAAAGTCTGTGACATCATTGGAAGAGTAAAGCAATTGAAATGGAGATGGGCAGACTATATAGCGAGGTGATGGTATGTCGGATGGACCAAGGCAATCCTGGAGTGGATACCACTTGATCGCAAACGTCCGCGAAGAAGACCGAAAGCACGATGGAATGATGACATGGTTAAGTATATTGGACCAGAGTGACAGAGGAAAGCCCAGGACCATGAAAGTTGGAAATATGCTTAATCCCGCAGTGGATCGACACGGGTTGATGATGATGATGATGATGAGTCTATCTATTAAAATTGGAGAATTAGAAGTTGTCACTTCTATCGGGTGGTCATAAACACACACCCATTATCATGCGGTAAATTTATATATGTATATGAAGAATTTCTCAGACTAGCTTCAATTATGAATGCCACAAAAAAGCAATTAATAATAATTCTCAAATATATTCAACTATGTATATTAATAAATCCACTCCAAACGATCGTACGCCAGAACATGATGGGAAACCTTTGTTTAGAAAATCTCGTCGGCTTCTTCTCCTCCGACACTTTCAACTAATTCCCATCGAATCAATTTTAATCTTCTCGCCTTGACGTGTTAATTATTTAAATCACATTGAAATTATTTCGTGCCTTGTCGACTTAATATCTTCGTCGGTGTCGACTTTTGCAGTCCCGACCACTTTTTAGTTCGCTAGAATCCAAACATTGCCTTTTAATTAGTTTTTGATTAGTTTTATTTAGATTCGTTCCAAACAGCCGAGACAATAAGTTTTGTGGTTGTAATTAGACAATTGTTGAAGTGTTTACCTTTTTGACCTGCAGATAGAGTGAGGCAAGTGTCACAATACAAATTTAATTAATTATAGTCGGTACCAACGTAATTCAATGTCGTTTACAAGAGGCAAACGTGAAATAGCGTCCCACGACCTTGAAACAGCTACATCACGCTGGAACCTGCATTAAAGAGTACTCGATTTTTTTTTGCTTACAAACGATGCTAATAAATGTAGTATATACGAAAAATAGGAATGAAATTATTGCTAATTGTCTGTAGTTTGTTATAATCACAAGAAAAAAATGTTTACTCTATGCATATAAATAAATATCGGATAAAATCGAAAATAACGAAGTTGTCGGAAAAAAACGACCCGAACCCAGTAACTACAAATGATATAAATGTTTGTACTAGTACGAATATATTTATAATGATTGTTAAACTCTTGTTATAACTGCAAACAAAAAAATTAACTGATCAAAAAATGATACATATAAATGATACATATAAATACATACATACATACAAGTACAACTGTATGCCAGTAAATAGGTCTTATAAGACTTCCTAAAACAAGGAACACTAAAGCAAAAACTATTCATGTTTTGCGTGGAACTGTTTCCATCCAAAATCGTGGATAGCATAGAAAAAAAACCTCGAAATTTTGTTGATTCAATAGGGAAGTAACATAATCTTCAAAAGTGTAACACCACCCCTTTCAACAAGCGTTCGATTGAATGATTATTAACAATTTATAAACTACAAACGATTATATCGAATGTAGATCCTTCTGTCCATTTTCAAATTTTATAGAACATGTGCTGCTAAAACGATAGTAGTGGTATCACCGAGTTTATTATAGGTGACGTGGCGAATCATTCGTTTCTTAATGGAAATTGTCTGTAGTTGTGTGTAGTTACAGAAAAAATTCACCTATAAACCATGGTACTGATTATGTCTGGGAAGAACTGAAGTTGATAAAGTTTCTGAAGCTCACTACAAACGATTATATCGAGCATAGATTCTTCTGACAATCGTCAAATGTCATAGAACATGTGCTACTGAAACGATTATACTTGGATCAGCCAGTTTATGATGGGTAAGGTATCGAGTCAATCGTTTCTTAATGGAATTTGTTTGTAGTTTTATGTAGTTACAGAATAAATGAACCTACAAACCATGGTACTGATTATGTCTGGGAAGCACTGAAGTTAATAAAGTTTCAGAAAATTGTTATCCAAGAATCTTCAACTAAAAACGCATTTATGAAGTGTGGAACCTTTTGTCCCCTAAAAATCACCAGTTAGTTGACACTACAATGCATATTGCAATAGCAACGATGACTCAGCAGCTAATAAGTTACGAAATCTGCTTATTTCTAACTACTATTGTTTGTAGTTTTATGTTAACGGAAAATAGAATGCTTTAGTGTTCCTTGCTTTAGGCTTATAACCCCTTATAGACCAAGAGAAGTGTACGTATAAAATCCTGATGGGCGACTTTAATGCCAGAATCGGAGAAGCAAGAACTGGTAAAAATGCTACTGGCCCATATGGAAACGGTGAGCGGGACAATAGAGGTGACAGGCTGGTTGGCTTTGCTGAAGGACAAGAACTCTATATTATGAATTCGTTTTACAAGAAAAAGATCAACAGAAAATGGACATGGAAAAGTCCATCTGGACTCACAAGTGAAATTGATTACATCATGTCAAACGATAAAGCAATATTTTGCAATTGTAGTGTCCTTAACCATTTTAATCTGGGAAGTGACCACCGAATAGTTCGAGCAAAGATTAAGAAAAACTGCCGAAAAAAGCACAAAATAATGATAAGATCAAAAAGGGGCAAAGTGAATTCTGGAAAGCTACTGTAGAGGGGCAGAGATTTTGAAATTGCTTTGTCGAATCGCTTTGCTGTATTACAGAACCCGGAGGAGATGGAAATTACAGACCAATATGAAGAAATCGCTAACAATGTGCTTAAAACAGCGGCTTCAATAGCACCAGAAGATAAATGTGTCAAAGAGTCAAAAATTTCCAATGAGAGCATTAATTTAATGAAAACACGCCGGACAATGAAGAATACAGATAGTCCTTTTAGCAGGTACGTTGACCTTTGCAAAACTATAAGAAAGCGTTTTCGAGAGGAAACGCGCCGATTTAACATGCAGCTTGTGGAAAAGACTCTGGAAGAAAACAGGGGAATTAACAAAGCAAAGCAGAGGCTAAGAAAGAAAAGGACACGAATGTTTTCCTTAATGCGTGAGAATGGTACAATATGCAGGGAACGGACGGAAATGTTAGCGGTTGTCCAAAGATTTTATTCAGGGTTGTAAAAGGACCAGAATCAAGCAAGAACAGCAATGCCCACTGAAGAACAAGTGCCGGATATCCTGGTGGAGAAAGTTACTAAGGCTATAGACTCGACAGGCTCAACATAGTGTTTAAGAGCAAACCACCACATTGCCTGAAAAGAAAAGTCTTTGATCAGTGTGTCCTGCCCGTTATGACATACGGAAGTGAGACCTGGACACTCACATCCCAGTCAGTTCAAAAATTTCGAGTAGCACAGAGGGGAATGGACAGATGTATGCTTGGCATTACTAGACGGGATAGAAAAACCTGAACATGGATCAGAGAATAAACGAAAGTGAGTGACATCATTGGAAGAATAAAGCAATTGAAATGGAAGCGGGCAGGCCATATAGCGAGACGATGGGACGAAAGATGGACCAGGGTGGTCTTGAACTGGATACCGCTTGATCGCAAACGTCCACGAAGAAGACCGAAAACTCGATGGACTGATGACATTATTAAGTATATTGGACCCTAATGGCAGAGGAGAGCTCAGGAGAGTTCGAAGCATACTGAACAGGCCTTCATCCTGCAGTGGATTGATATGGGTTGATGATGATGATGATGGTGATTAGGCTTTAACCTTTTTGATCACAACTTTTAATCAATATTTACTGCCTTGAAAAATATTTATTGTTTTTTCTGTATAATTACTGACACTAAAAAAAATGAACTATACTACATTTATTAGCATCGTTTGTAGGCAAAAATAAGCACAAAAAAATCTAATAAAGTATTCTTTAATGCGGGTTTTAGCCTGATGGAGCGCCTTGAAACCGTTGCACTCTCAAAACCACGTCGAAAAGCTCAAGGGTTGGGCTGTGGAAAACAAAGACCGCAATTGGCTCAAGGTGGTCTTTACTGAAAACGGACTTTTAGGCGACCGTTTCCCCGAAGCGTGCTTCACCAGCGTACGCTCAACACCCGGTGAAGATTAATGTTTGGGGATGCCGCTCTCAGCGCGGTTTTAGCTATAAACTCAAAGATATTGACCATTAAACACCGAGTAACTTTTTTTAAAGTTCTCGACGCACGTTTCGTTAACCATGTTAGCATCGTCAGGAGGTGATTTAATCTATCGTGCATCGAGAACTTTAAAAAAGTGATCCGGTGTTTAGTGGTAAATCTCTTTGAGTTTAGTGTTTCACACCGAAGGACCTAGTAGAAAAATTGATCTATTTACAGCTATGAACCGAGAAATTGGACGCCAACAAAATGGTTAAAATTTTTCAGCGTGGACTCTTAAAGTCAATGTTGAAAAAAATAATAATAAAAATAGGTGCTTCAAGAAGATAACAGAGCCAGAGAACGGAGAGTTCTACGAATGTACAGTATTTAACCGATGTTAGCACGACGAATACACTGCTTCGAATGAGCTCTGATGCGTTAGGCCATTAGGCTATTGCGCATCCAAACCTTAGATGCTGAACTATAAATATCACCAGGTAAAAACCGGGCTATTCAATTACAATATGATCTTATCTATTATCGGGGTATTTTGGAAATTTAGCTGATCATTCGGGGTTATCATATGACAATTTATTCAGGATATTTTTATTTCCAATATTTCTAGTAGGTCAAATTTTTTAATTCTATTTTCTGAATATAATAAATTAACATTATTTATATCTATAAAATGATTGTTTTTAATACGATGTGTAAACATTCCAGTGCTTTTTGTGCTTATACATTATTTAATTCAATTTCAATTGAATTCTTCTATTGGAACTTTTGGTGTGAAACACTAAACTTGAAGAGATTTACCAATAAACACCAAATCACTTTTTTTGAACTGCTCGACGTACGTGCTAACCATGTTAGCATCATCAGGAGATGATTTGATCTAATTCTAAAACTAAACTATGTACTATTTATATGAAAAACCCTACCTAACGAAGAGTGTCAAAATCATGAACCGTGAAGTTTACTAAGCCTATTAAGCAAATTAGGGAGGTATCTGAAGTGAATGGTTATAATAAGAACATTGTAGATAAATTAATTGGAAAACATAAGTTCAGAAAATTATTGAAGGAATCTTCGACTTTTCAAAAGGATCAGAACACAAAGAAATTAATGGTAATACAATTTGAAGTGATAGCGCAAGTGTATTTGTGTGTATTGTGCAAGTATAATTATTGGCACCTATGCCAAAATTCTTGACGAAACTACCGATGAGGTGCGAGTAAGAACACAACCGCAGGAGTCTTTCCGAGACAAAAGCAGCTCGTACATCCCGAAAACAACAGCAGGTTGAAAAAACCAGATTTTCGAAGAGTTTTTTAGATCTATATTTATATTTATATAAGAAATTTTTTTTTTGTGTTTTAGATAAACAGAAAAAGAGTGACGGGAGCAGGACTTTTGGACCTCCCACAGAGAATCTAAAATGATACAATTATTTTGAAACATATTTCTGAAAAATGACTCATTTTGAGGCGTCTAAGGAGATTTTCCCCCTTAACATGCTTTACGTGTTTATATTTAATAAATAGTAGACCCTTTTTCCTCCTTTTGTTCCCTACCACTGACCCCCTGTCACAAAAAAATTATACGTGTTACAGGACTTACTTATCTGTGTTATTAAGCTAATTTTATTGTTCGTGAACCGAATAATAGTTTTTTTACTTAAATCCAACTATTCTGGTCTTGTGTCAACAGTTAGTTTCGAACTTCGCGTGTCGCAAATATTTTACCTAAATAGAATCGCCCTTGACGTTTCAAGGGTGGTTTTCAGCAGCTCTAATTATAGCCAGAAACGTGCCATTTATACCGGAGATGGCTCATCAAGTCGCATTTGCGAAAAAGAGGGTTGATCGAGGCGCGTGTGAGGGATGATTCGATTTAGAATGGGCTGAAGCAAAACGCTAAAGCATTAACATGCCGTTATTAAGGTCTAAAAATGAATTTAAGCCCAGTTTACACTGATTTTTTAACGTATTGTCTGACAGTGGCTCGAAAAATTGTCGGCTTAACACAGAGATAGCGCCAGTATGACCAAATAACTCTGATATATATCAAGTATGGTTCGTTACATGACGTGCTGTTAAATAAAGTACCACTAATTGCAACTTTTCGCTTAATCTCCCATAACTTTAACAATACGCATCGGATTTAATTGATTCTTACTCTATTAGGTTCGTAATTTACTCTTCTCCAAAACGTCTAGCGATGTAAAAACGATCCGAGAACAAGTTTACAAGTTATTGTTGGAAATGCGAGAGCTCTCCAAGTTGCTCAACGTACCCCACTAGTTGGGCTAGCTGATCAATGTATATAACAAAGCGTTCTCTTATTTTATTGGAGCACCAGACAGCAATTGACAGTCGCGCTATATAATCCCCTCCCATATCTCCTTCTTTTCGTCACTTTTGTTGTAGGTTGCTTAGTTGTCGATTACACAATTTGCCCGCCCCTATGATCAACTAGTCCCGCTCTACCCTAATATTTATTTACGTATTATTAGTTCCCGTGGAATTTACAGTGTTTACGTTCGGATTCGTTTTGATATACCTTCAGTTGGTCAAGTTGACTTAAACTGAATAAACATTGATACATTTCACAAGAGAGTTTTATTATCAGGAGTCAAGTGTAATCAAAGTTACTTTTCCACGTAGTCACCGCGAAGATTGAGACATTTCTCATATCGGTGAACGAGCTTTCCAATACCTTCTTCACAGAAGGTTACCGTCAACGTATTGAAATAAGGATTCACGGCGTCTTGAAGCTTTTCGATGGTGCCGAAGCCCTGTCCTCCCAGATCTCTCTTCAGCTCCGGAAAAAGATGAAAATCACTTAGCGCGAGATCTGGGCTGTACGCCGGGCGATCGAACACCTCCCAGTAAAACTGAGTAAGAAGCTGTTGGGTTACCGCAGTGGTATGCGGTCTTGCGTTGTCACAAATCAAAACCAATTCCAGATAATAGCATGCCTCTTCTTTTGTTCTGAATGGATCTCCGCAGGCGACGTAATGTCTGACAAGACACGTGTCCAGTGATCGTAGTCGCTGGTTCTATAAACTCCACACGCAGCATACCTTTCTGATCCAAGAAAACGGTAGCCATGGTCTTCCCGTTGCTGAAAGTTTGTCTGAACGTTTTGGGTTTGTTCGGGGAGTGTGTGCGTGTGCATCCATGGTTTGGGTTGTTCTTTCGATTCTGCATTTTCAGAAATAATCCACGTTTTATCCCATGTCGCGATGCATTTCGAAAACTCTTCCCCTTCATCAACGTAACATGTACAAAAAGAACAAGGCTGATGTCATAAGCCATGTTTTGTAATTATCAGACAGCTTTGTGACAACTTTGTGGGAACCGGAAAATCTACTAATTGCAAACATCCGTCTCTCTCGAACCACTTGTTCAATTCGTTGAAGGTTTTCACTAGCGACAAACTTGCGTCCTTGTCCACCTTCATCATGAGTATCAGTTGGGCCTTCTTTAAATTTCCTATATCATACACGTACAACATCGGTAGTCGTACACCGATGCACCGTGCGCAGATCCATCTCCCCTTGTCTGGTCACTCAGCAGAGCGATCCAAGATTAAAAACTCCCGTTTAGTCCTCATAAACTAAATAAATATTTACATACATTATTTACGATTTTCTTTCTCTTAAAAAATCCCTACGAAGTTTCTCAACAATCCTATAATTAGGTAATTATTTACTCTTATGTTATCCAAGAACGGGATCACGGGTCCAAGAACGTTACAATAGATTGCCGTTTAACTTCAGCCCCTTCTGAATTGAATCAACTCTCACATGTACCTCGATTAACCTTTTTTTTCCCAAATTCTCCTTGACAAGTTATCTCCGAAATAAATTGCGCGTTTCCAGTTATAATTAGGGTAGCTCAAAAACCACCCTTAAAACGTCAAGGGCAATTTTATTTAGCTAAAATATTTGCAGCACGCAAGGGTTGAAAAGAACGGTCAGTACACGACAAGAATGGTTCGTTTTAAATAGTAATAAATCATTCATTATGCGGTCCACTGACAATCAAATTATCCTTTATAACCCTTTTTGAAATCTCAGCGTCCAAAAAGTGTTAAAATCTATATTCTTTATAAGTAATACAGTAATTTATTATAGAAATTTCCAGGAAATACTATATGCTCCAGCTGTTTCCAAAATTTAATGTGTTTTAACTAGTTTATTTGTTCTTTTTGTTTTCATATTCTCTTTATTTCAATTTTCATTTCATTTACTCGATATTCTTTTATGTATGTGTCGCTCCAGGAGCTAACCATATTTCAATCGTGACCAAAACGCAATTTCCGATTATTCTACGAAGTTTCGTCGCTAGATGGTGCTAGGCGATGAGAATTGCTTTGTCTGCATGCACAGATTGAATATATATATATATATATATATATATATATATATATATATATATATATATATATATATATATATATATATATATATATATATATATATATATATATATATATATATATACACACATATACATATACATATACATATACATATACATATACATATACATATACATATACATATACATATACATATACATATACATATACATATATATATATATATATATATATATATATATATATATATATATATATATATATATATATATATATATATATATCATCATTTAGCCATTGTCGATCCACTGCAGGATGAAGGCCTCTCCGAACGAAGAGAGTTCGGACTCGCGCCGTCCTGAACTCTCTGTCATTCGGGTTCAATATACTTGATGATGTCATCAGTCCATCGTGTTTTCGGTCTCCTTCGTGGACGTTTATGATCAAGCGGTATTATCACGCAGAGAAAGTATTGAATGGTTCATTGGCGATAACCAAAGGGATGCAAATTTTTTTGTTCAATATTTTATCAACCGATGAAGCTGCTTTCACCAGGAATGGCATGGTGGACACTTTAAACAGCCAATTTAATAGAACAATTAATCATGTGCTCCTTAATGTGACGTAAGTCATTTAAAACGTACTATATTATAAAAAATTAGTACAAGTAATTTCAACTTTGACATTAAACAACAATGCTGTGTTAATTTTCCTTTTTTTTGTAACAAAACAAAATATACACTAAAACGCGTGAAATAAACGGTTATAAAAATATTCCATTTTATTTTCAAATAAAACAATCGAAATAACAACTGCGACACTCACATTGCCTATCAACTAACGATTGATTTTCTTTAAATTCAGTGTGAAGTTTCTGGAAAATCCAATAAATTAAAAAATCAGCTTCGAGTTCATTTGAATAAATTTTCTTTGACCACAACTGAATAATTTTTATACATTACCATTCTACTCCAGTCCTTTTTAAATCGAGTCAACTTACACGTCCCTCCATCAACCGTCTTTTTTCCTAATTCGGTTTGGCGAGTCACACCCGGAAAAAATTGCACGTCTCTGATTATAATTAAGGGTGCTGAAAACCGCGTTTAAAGGGGGTGTCAGTCAAGGGCAGCTTTGTTTATGTAATATATTAGAATCACGCCAAGGTTGAAAAGAGTAGTCAGAATGATTTGTTGTTTAAGTGAAAAAATGTTTGTTTTTGGGTTCATAAAGTGGTAGGTCGATCTTTATTCGCTCCGAAGTTGCAGACCTACGAAATTATAAACAGTCAATAATGAGATTTACATTCGTAAACCGAATAAACACTTGTCTTTCGTGAATGTTTATTTTGAAAATCTAGAAATCGGATGTCCGAGAAACTATCGTTATATATATATATATATATATATATATATATAACAGGAAAATCAAAGACATTCTTCCAACCGCCAAAGACAAAATTCCCTTAGAAGACCAAGGCGTGTATGAAATTCCGTATCAGAACTGTAACCTGGCATACATAGGCCAAACAAATAGAAAAATAAGCGCCAGAAGGGACGAGCATATTAACGCCGTCAAGCAGAAAACCACCGCTTCCTCTCTAGCCCAGCATGTGCTCAACCCTGGACACAAAATTAATTTTGGGAAAACAAAAACCGAGAAATGAAAATTTCTACACCAGGATTATTAAAGAGGCGATAGAAATAGAAAAAAGGCCCAACAACCTAAACAGCCGAGATGATTCCCAAAGATTACCACATGCTTGGAAACACATTTTATCGGACTTTCGAGTGGGATCAGCAGAGAGCCCAAGACAGCGAGATCCTTCTCCATCCAGGCAAGCCGTGCTACTGAAAACGGGTCCGCAAACATGGGCTCTCAATGGTTATATATATATATATATATATATATATATATATATATATATATATATATATATATATATATATATATATATATATATATATATTATCAAGTTATATATAACTTTTAATTGTTCTATTAAATTGACTTTTCAAAGTGGCGCCATTCTTGGTGAAAAAAACAATTCAATACTTTGTACGTGTGAAAAAGCAGCGGGTAAAACTGATTGTACCCTTTGAACATGATAAGGATAAAGTTACAGTTTTTTTCGGGAACCCTTAAGTTTATGATTCTTGTTATAAGAAACTTTTTTCTTCAAAATGATGCAAAGAATCGTTGATTAAATTAACGAAAGTATTTTTCCTTATACCCTGTATACATGTGGAACGTTATACTAACATTTTTATCACAGGGAAAATGAAATGACCATTCCAAAACAAATTTAGTATCAAGAAATTGACTTAGACGTACAACAAATCACCTGTAACGAGAGAAACCCGAAATATAATGGATACAAATGTTCATTTTCCCATATCTTGTTGTCACTCGTGTCTCCACGCTTGGAAAAAGGTAGCAATCAATATATTTTATGCGACCAACAGTGCTTTATATTTTTTTATTTTTTTCTCCCGTTCACTCCATTCCAATGTGGCAACGAATTTATCCAATTAAAACTGACATAACCAGAGGGGTATTTTTTCTACCGAATGCTTTTCCGAGCTCGCACCTGCCAGTCTGGATCAAAAGTTGAGGAAAACTCGTCATGGAAAGCAAACCAATAAAAGATTAATCATTTGGGCCAAGGCACGTATCCGCAGAGTTAAATTAAAACGTTAAAACTCGAAAAATAACAAAAGTTGAACATATTGAAAATCCCAAAAGGCAATGACTTTAAGCTTCTATGGTTAAAAAAAAATGTATTAGATACAAGGGATCGAAATTAATATAAATTAAAAGTACGAGGCTAAAACAAAAATAAGAGTACTATTTAGAAATCATAAGTCAACATAAATCAAAATCAACGAATAAACTAGAACAGTACATTTATATATACACCAAATTAACTAATCGACTAATATATAAAATTGATAAAAATACATAACTTTCAATAAATAAGAGTTTGGTTAGAAGGGACAAAAATAAGAGTGTATAGAAATAGCACTTCCGAGCATAGTTACTTCCGAGAGTCTCAGTTTCAAACTGGTAGTAAGGACCTGTCTGTGGGGTAATAGTTTCTTTAAACCAGCATAAGCTATTTTGAGTTTAGATGTTATCAAATTGCTAAATTTTAAGTCAGCGTCTATCTCCATTCCGAGACTCCTGGCACTGTGTACATTCTACAATACAGTATAACCAACCGTTATAATCATTTCCTTCTCTATCCTATGTCGATCCTTATCAAATACCATAACACTACATTTTGCTCTACAATATCTTCGTTAATCTTTATGAAAAACATAAGACAGAAAGGAATAGAGTAACTGTGTATCATCAGCATACATATAAGGAGTACAATATTTTAAGCTTTTAGAAATGGCACATGTATAGATGCAGAACTGTAGAGGCCCCAGAACTGAGCCTTGTGGAACTCCACAGTTGCTATGCCCTCTAGGAGATTCACCGTTATCGGTTTTTACAAACTGATATCTGTTACTAAGATAGTTGACCATCAATTTTCTAACATTCCGCGATAGGCCTACAAAATGAAAAATAGCACCCATAAGTTCAATGTTAACTCTATCAAATGCTTTAGAGTAATCTAATAGCACTTGTACAGATGTTCTACTGATATCATTATTTCTTACTATATCATCAATTAGGTCCAGCAAAGCAATAGTGCAACTATATCCTTTAAGGAAACCAGACTGCCTCAAAGGAAGAATGTTATGTTCATTAATATGCTTCGTTAACTGTTCTGCTAAGATTTTTTGCAAGAGCTTTGACAGTATTGACAAGATCGATATTGGCCTAATATCATTAAAGATATTATATCTGGTTTTTTTGGAAATGGCATTATTTTAGACATTTTGCTGAAGTACCCTTCAGCAAACATGAATTAACAATATGCACCAATAGTGGAAGAATACATGGACAACACATACGAGTAATTTATCCCATCAGATTCAACTGCGTTAGTCTTTATTCTTTGTAAATGTTTGGAAACAGTATATTAAATATCATTTATTAAATATCCCCACTGATTTATCACTAAAACCTAGGAGCCGCAGATGTACGTCTATAGCATTTCACGTCTTGATGTAAACTCACACACACACACACATATATATATATATATATATATATATATATATATATATATATATATATATATATATATATATATATATATATATAGACTTATCTTCAACTGTTTCGGAAATATTAAGTGTTTTCAGATTTATTGCAAAAATTAATTGATTTTTTGGATTTTTTTTTTGAAAATTATTTGATTACAAAAATTCGCTATAACACACAATAAAAGCAGGGTATTGGCCTCTGTTACATGACACACCCTGTATAAAAGGTTTTCGTTGGAAAAAATGCGCAACTACACTTTTTTTTAACACTGTAAACAAAATTGTGGAAATTTCAAGACTATTTAATTTTTGTATAATTTTTTTATTTAAAACATTTAATGTAACAGATGCTCGAATTGTGAACCCTGGACGTCCTGGCAACACCCCAACCTCAAGTAAAGCTGATTCCTGACATTATTTAATGTTTGTGGCGTAATTGACCTAATGCTGTCGGTAATGCGTCCTCTTATATCATTCAGATCTTGTGGCTTGGTTTTGTATACGACGCTTTTGAGATATTCCCATAAAAAAATCCAACGGAGTGAGGTCCGGGGACCTTGGTGGCCATTCTAGTGGCCCTCTTCTCCCAATCCATTAATTTGGAAACACATTATCGAGGTACTGCCGCACATTAACTTGATAATGGGGGGGGGGTGCTCCATCTTATTGGAACCAAATTGTGTCGGCTAGCAATTGAGGATTTCTTCTATTAGGGTACAAATTTATAAGATTTGGAATGAGCTGATTTTGGAGAAAGTCTAAGTAATTTACCCCATTTAAATTTTGATCGAAAAATATTGGACCAATTATTTGATCTCGTATAATACTTGCCCAGACATTAATCTTTTCAGGTCTTTGTGTGAATTTCCCGCATCCAGTGAGGATTTTCTCTCGACCAATAACGACAGTTCTGGCGATTGACATGTCCATGAAGAGTAAAAGTAGATTCATCAAAAAATAGAACGTTTTCCACTCTCAGAAGGTTGTTGTCTATTCTGTGCATCATTTGTTCGCAAAACTCCATTCTCCTGTCGAAGTCGTCTCCACTAAGCTCTTGAGTAGGTTGTAGCTTATACGGATCCATTTTATTCTCTTTCAATATTCTAGCAACCGAAGAGCGACCAACATTGTTTTCCAAGGTAACTTCTCGAGTTGAGGTATGCGGATTGTCTTGGAATGCAAGTATTACATCCAATTTTTCGTTATCGGTCAACGACAATGCTTCCTTCTTAATTTGTCTCACGTGTCCCAGTTCTCTAAATTGTTTTTCAACTTTACTTACTGTACCTTGGGATATGGGTGGTAAGTCAGGATATTTTTCCCTAAAGAGACGAATAACTTCGGCTTGAGTTCGTGTCCTATCTCCATAACCTATCATCATTAAGATAGATATTTTATGACTGTCTGATAAATACACCATGTTTAAATCAAATGAATCACACACGTCAAAGAAAACTAATTTAAAAGGCACGTTGATTTTTTTGAAGTTTCATACAACAAATATCTACATTTGAAAACCTGATTTTTTATCTTTGCCTATTTGCTGATAATGTTCGAAGAATTACTTAATATTTCCGAAACAGTTGAAGCTAAGTCTAGGATATTTTATATGAAATATGTCTAGAATTTCCTGAAGAATCCAAAAATTAAATAATATATAGGGTGTTGTATTTAAAATAAGAAAGTTGGTATTGGCCACTGTTACATGATACACCCTGTATAAAAAAAAATTATTGAAAAAAATGCGCATCTAAAAATACCAATCGACGTGTTCGAGCGTTTTTTCGAACACGCCCCCATTTATTTATTAACGAATTTATTCCATTTGGCATATATATATATATATATATATATATATATATATATATATATATATATATATATATATATATATATATATATATATATATTTGTGTGTGTGTGTGTATATATTTTAAGATATTAGATTTTTATATATTAAAGAAGTTGCATTAACAGTTACAAAAATTGTTCAAAATTGTCACAATTTGTTCCGTTAGCACAAAATCTTACTCGATGTACCCATGCGTCACTACACATCAAAAATAAAGTCCCGGTGTCTACGAATAGCATCACAAAACTTTTTACGATGCGCCGTTGTCGTTCTTCGACAGTATTTACTTCTTCATCGGGATAAACTATCTCTTTAAATAGCCCCACAGAAAGAAATCGCAGACAGCGTGCAGGCCAAGAAATTGATCCCTTGTGTCCTAACGATCTGTTAGGAAATGCATTATTTAAATGTTCGTAAACGTCTCGTCTAAAATATGGCCAAGCTGCATCATGTAAAAACTCCAGGTTGTTGTGGAACTTATTTACCATCCATAGTTCCATTACATATTCTGTCTAATATTTAAAAGAACATCTTGTAATAATTGTGGCAGATTATTTTGAAGCAAGTCTAAATAGTTTTCACCTGACTATTTACTACGCCAGCCCAAACATTTATTGAAAATATGTGCTGAAAATGGATTTTTTTTCACAGCATACGGATTTTTTACTGCCCAAACATGGTTGATGTGGAACTTACTTACTCCATTTCTTGACCTCGTCGGTAGCCAAAATAAATATGGTCAAATTTTCATTTCTATTGTATTAATGTAAAAGTCACTAACAAAATGCAATTCTTCTAGGATAATCTTCGAGTTGTAACGCTTGTATCCGTTGATAATGATGGGGATAAAAGTGTTGTTGCCGTATAGTCATCCACACTTTACTATAACCAACTTTAAGTTGACCTGCTAGACCAAGTGTTCGTTTTTGATATTTTTTGAAATTCCTTCCTCAATCTCTACCATTTCGCGTGGTGGAGGTTTTCCAGCGTGACCTTCTCGTTGTGCCTTTAAGCACCCTATGTAGCGAAGTCTCCTAACTATTTCTTAAAGAAAACTTTTACGCGTACAAAATGCATTTTATTTGCACTCCCCATAACTTAATATTATGTCTAGTTCATTATTTTTAGAAACGCGTCGCATTTTAATCGCAGAGAGTACCCAAAAATGAAACACGTTCGATTAAGGAATTTTTACTACTGGTCAAATCGAACAACGCACTCGAAAGAAATATCGTACAAGAATACAAAAAACTAGTCATACCCAGTATCAACAGTAAACAAATACTTCGACAATATCAATAAGTCAGGTCTGGTTCGGACGAATCACCCTAAATATGCAAAGGTAGGAAATAATGAAGCATGGGAATAGGAAGGCGTCGTAGAACGTTGTAAACTCATGGCATACATATTTACAAACACAGACCTCCACGCTCAGACAAAAATTCGAACGCAGGACTCGTCGAGCTTGTAACAAATAGTTGGAAAAAACATTGCCTCATTTTTCGGTATAATGTTTGCTTCCGCGAATTCAGTTTTTTCAATTTTGTTTTTCTCGGAACAAAATGGCTAATGATTCGTTTGTGAAAATTATGGTGGATAAATTAATGTTATAACTTCCAGGGTTAAAGCGGTAATTTATCATAATAATGCCCGCCGGAGCCTTATTTACTAATTTTGCATTTCGAAATTGTTAAGATTTATTTTCACAATTTTGTTTAATTATTCTGTGGCGGAAAACCGTCGGATGTAGAAAAACTAAGCCACTAATACATAATAAAATTATAATATACACTCGCCGATATAGAAATGAGTACATACAGAATGTTTATGGATATTAAACAAATTTTTAAAATAGTGTTTTAAAGTATGCCTTCCTCCTTTTCACTTTTCGTGCTATTGAGCTTTTGAGGAGGTGAACCAGGAAAATGAGTTAAATGAAATAAACTGAACGGAAATAAAATATGGTGTTTTGCTCTGAAAAATTGTTTACTGTCGAAAACGCTGGAGGGGCGACGCCCCAACGCCCTCCCTCACGAACCGCCACTGAAGAAATGTAATTACGATCTAAACTATCCATCGACTTAATAAAACTATAAAAGATGATAGTAGAGAAACACATTTTTAGTAAATATCAACAATACCAGTAGATAATTATAATAAAGAATTGAATGGTATCAAACAGATCGCAGTAAATAGAGGATACCAACATTATCCAAACATTATAAATAAAAAAGAACTAATAAAAAAATGTTATAATAAAGCCATTAATTTTGACACATATCATGTTAATAATATTAAAAATGAAACGTACAAAACAATTACATATACAAGAAAAGTTACCAAATTAGTTTCTAAACATTGATCCTAAACAAACATTATAAATATTGCTTTCAAAATCAACGATAGTCTTGGACGATTCGATAAAAACAATAAAAGTCAATCAAATAAACTATATAAATCAGGAGTTTATTTAATTGAGGGTGGATCGTGTCCAAAAGTTTATGTTGGAGAAACAGGAAGGTCTTTCTCTACTAAGCTCAATGAACATAAAAGAAGTTATAAGTACTAAGCAGCAAAATAATTCTCATTACGCTAACCACTATTTAAATATTAAAAAATCATATGCAATAAAAATAAATCTAAAAAATTAAATCTTTCGAAATCTTTTCGTTTTTTTAAACTTACATTCTGTCAAAAAAATTACGGGATATTGGTCAATAAAACACAAAATGTTTATTATTTATGCAAATTTATTGAATCGCCTTCAAAGTAGGCCCCTTCCGAAATAATACGCTTATGCCCGCGAATAATCCAATTGTCATAAAATGTTTTAAAAGCATTTTCCGGAATCGACTTCCGGAATCGCAGTTCTTGCCGCGAATTCTCTTTTATGTCTTCTATCGACTGAAAACGGTCGCCTCGAAGTGCTAATTTAAGTTTTGGAAAGTGAAATTCGTCAGCCGGAGCCATATCAGGTGAATACGGTGATTGTTCCATGGGGTTTGCTGAGTTTTTGGCCAGAAATTAGTTCACAATGATACCCTTGTTAGATAGCTCTCTCAAACGCCGCATAACGCTCTTTATTTACCGTCTGATCTTCTGGCAAGACACAACACCGCGATAATCAAAGAAAACAGTCAACGTCACCTTAACTTTCGACGTGGTTTTTTCGGTTTCGGTTCAGTTGAAAGGCCCCATTCCGAAGCTTGTTGACTGATTTGCATGTCAAACTCGTATACCCATGACTCATAACCAGTTACAATGCGTTTATGAATGTGCGGTCGGAATTGACTCGCTCTAGCATGTCTTCAGCGACCTCTACGCGATTGAGTTTCTGAAGAAAATTCAGGTCTTTCGGCACTAGTCGAGCGGTAACGCGTTTCATGCCCAAACAATCACTTAAAATTAGGCACAGAAAGATCAGCGGTTATCTCCCTCAAACTTAAATGACCAGTTCCAGTCACCATTTCCTCCACTTTAGCAATGTTAACTTCAGTTGAAGACGTTGATGCCCGACCAGAGCGAGGTAAATCTTCCACCACATCTCGACCGATTTTGAATGCACTGTACCACTTATATGTAAGTCGGTTCGATGTAAGCCTTACAACGTAAGCCCCTACAACCTTGCCATCGACTCGGCAAACGAAATTCCATACAATGCAAAATTTAAAGAAATTTGTTGTTCGATGTTTTTATCCATTGTAAAAATCGCGTTCAAATTTCGCGCCAGTACAGAGGACAGTTAAAGTTAAGCGATAAAAAGAATTTTGACAATCCCTTTAAACGGGCTTTTCAAATGATCAATTCCAGGTCCTTTTTTGGATAGAATGTATATTACCCTCCTAGACGTTGAAAAAATGGGTTTCCTCACTATCATCTTTTATGGTATTATTAAGTCGATTGATAGTTTAGGTTGTAATTACTTTTCTAACTGTTAGTTTCACATAGTTTGTATTTGAAAGCGGCACTGTATGTCGAAACAATTGTTATACATACAGTTTTAAATCTAGTGGAAATTTTATCTTTGCTTATTTATTTAATATGATTTTTTTCTTTCGGGACGCCTTGTATTCACAAATAAAAAAAACTTTGGTTAATTTCGTCAGGATTTCTGATACATCCCTGAAAATCAGGCTGTGCAAATACATTTTTCGCCTAGTGTAAATAAATTTTAACTTGTTCGGTGGTGTAAAAATTAATTTCAGTCAGTTTATTCAGCGTCACGGTCTACATACATTGTTTTTTTGTTTTTGTAGTTTATTAGCTATTGTTCATTCATTCGAGGCATCAATTATAATTGAAGTTGCTTATTAATGGCTATAATAGCTGACCTTACCATTCATCATTTCAAACTGTTCTGTGTGAGACAAGCCATCGATTAGGGAAATAATGATAGATCAGAGTTAATATACTGTCCAAAAATTTGTATCATTAATAACTCTTAGCATTAATTGACAATTAAACAACTTTAATAATAAATAAATGTATGTTTGTGCGTACTGTTTCACGGATGGAAAAACATGTCTTGGGTTTTTTCCGGGAGTACATCCGGTTGTCGAGTTGGTCCCTGTCAGGAGCTTGCAGACGTTTCGCCAATATCTCATTTGGCATCTTCGATGCTTACTGTCGCGAGGTTCGTGACTATCACTTATTGGACGATAATATTCAATTTTATATCTGTCGCCTTTTTTAAAAATTGGAACAACTAAAGTCAGCTTCAACTAACCAGGAAATATGCCATATTTAAAGGAATTATTTATTATATAGCACAGAGGTTTGGCTAGTAGGTCTATTGTACATTTTATTAAATTCATCGAAATTTCATCATAGCCTGGATTACCCTTATTTTTCAGCTTTTTTTACACAATCAATCAACTCACCAGTATCCACCTGTTTTGTCTATATCGATGACCAATAACTTTGTATTTTTATGGAAAATGAAACCTGTAAGTTACTGTACGCTGTTTACTATGCTGCATTTACAAAATATGTCTTAAAATCATTTACTATTTTTTCAGGATCTCTTTCAGTTTCTAGTTTGTTATTTCGCTGAAATGTTTCTTGTATGTTTTTTACAATGACCAAGTGGTTTTAGGTTTATTTTCTGATGATTTTATTATGTTTATATAACTATCCTTTTCATGTCCCTAAGTATTTTATTGTATTCTTTCTTTTTTTCATTATAAGGAGCTCTGAATTATTTGTATTTTGCTTTTAAAACATACAATACATCTAAGTATTTCTTAGACCTTTATAGTGTTGGATTTCTTTTAAATCGTTTTGTCGAGATACTGTTTTTAGTATAATAATAATAATAATTATACAAGTGTAAAATGTGTATTGAAATGAAAAAACATTACTCTTAGAAAATTATGTCATTAAATAATAAACTTGAAGAGATTTACCACTAAACACCAAATCACTTTTTTCGAACTGCTCGACGCACGTTTCGCTAACCATGTTAGCATCATCATGAGATGATTTAATCTCCTGATTAAATTATCATCAAGAGATACATCTAAGTCTTTGTTAGACCTTTATAGTGTTGGGTTTCTTTTAAATCGTTTTGTCGAGATACTGTTTTTAGTATAATAATAATAATAATTATACAAGTGTAAAATGTGTATTGAAATGAAAAAATATTACTCTTAGAAAATTATTCCATTAAATAATAAACTTGAAGAGATTTACCACTAAACACCAAATCACTTTTTTTGAACTGCTCGACGCACGTTTCGCTAACCATGTTAGCATCATCATGAGATGATTTAATCTCCTGATGAAATTATCATCAAGCTGCTGATGATGATGATAATGATCATATATATATATATATATATATATATATATATATATATATATATATATATATATATATATATATATATATATATACACATATACAAACTGAGCCCGGTAGAGAGGTAGAGAAATATATTTTTCATTCTAATGTAATATTATTGATATGTAATTAAAATTTTCCTTGAAACAAAAATAAACACTGGTTATTTTCTCACCTAAAATATCTTTCGTTCTCCTTTTCGTCAATGAAATACTGATTGCCAATTTCAATTGCATGTTCACTGATTGTCCATTTCCCAGCAAATGCGGTATCGTTTATTACAAAAACTATCAAACGTACTTTGATTCGTTTTGTGTCCGTGTTTCTCTTTGTTGTATACGAATCGGCACATTGATCATTGACGATTGATATTGCATCCACCAGTTGGATGTTTGTCGGTAAAAAAAAGCGACAAGAACGATCAAAACACAAAACATCAAACCAGTGGCGGCAGATAAAGGAGGGCGTCGGGGCGCCGCCCCTCCAGCATTTATCACAGTAAATTAATTTTTCAGATATTTTATTTCCAGTTTCTTTCCTTTAACTCATTTTAAGATAATATTTAAAATCAAAATTTCCAAATGTAGAAGAACGTCTGTCAACCCGTCACAACAAATATTGTGGATACTAATTCCATCCTCTCCAACAATATTTACTTCGTTGGTCGGACGTTTACCTCCGGCGACCGTACGCCACGTCATCTTATCTCGTCGTTGTCATTACATATTTTGTTGGTCGCCAGAATTCCAAGGTTTAAGTGCTTTTTAAAACATGCGATTTGGACGTAGATTCCCTACGACCACGCGTATCGGTAATTAGTTTTAAACGTTGGTTTGACGATTGCGGGTCGTTTGATATGTCTCGCGTCGCGTATTTCGTTCGCCTCGCGAATACTTGTTTTGATTTGGGATTTGCTACGTGTGTACACACTGAATAGTACTTTTTAAATAAAAATAATCAACTTTTAATTGCAAACATGACCGTGTCTGATTTAAAACAGTTAATAACGACTAATTTAAGTTTGGAGGAGAAAGTTGAATTAAAAACTAACGGTCGTCCCACGCCCGTGTTACATGTAAAAATAGGGCAAGTTTTACGCGAAAATTTGACAGTAAACTATACAGTAGTATTTTGTGGCTATGTGGTTATGAGGACACTAATTATCTGTTTTGTGTCGTGTGTTTATTGTTTGGTGGTGAGCATCAATGGACTCGTGAAGAAGTAAGGAATCTAAATAAAGACATTAAAGACTGTTTAAACACATTAAATTTTATTTTGAATATGAGTGTATACAGCTTTTAAAGAAACCACTAAAGCATTGAGAATACTGGTGTCTATACTGATGACTAAACCCGAAACCGAGAGGTGCTTAAACTTGATTAAAACATATTTAAGAAATTCAATAGGGGAAGGTAGACTGAATCTTTTAGATATGTTAAATATTGAGAGTGCTGTAGTCGAACTAATTCCGGACTTTAATGAAAAAGTTATTGAAAAATGTATTTTGGACAAAAACAGTCGAATGGAATTTAAAAAATCTCTATGGATTTGCAGTTACAATAAACTGTTTGAAGATTTACTCTTCGGGAAACGGTAAGTACCTACTCTTCATTCCTTTATCTGCGCAACAAGTAGCAACCCATCCTCGAATGTCCTTGTAAGTAGTGACAATATAAAATTTTAATGTATCCTAGTTCACCTCCGGTATAGGGTTTCAATAGCACGAAAAGTAAAAAGGAGGAAAGGGAAAGCAAAAAAATTTTTCGGGCGGCATTATTTTTGTCTACGCCCCCCCAATTTAAAAACCCACGAGTCGCCACTGTTAGTAACCGAAAGATCTATTAAAAAAAACGGGAGGTGATTTTCTGTTTTTTAGGTCAAACTTTACCCAAGATACGCCATGTTTTGTCACGAGTCGCAAAAAATAAACTAATTTTTGTTTACCAGCATAATTTCTCTAGAGAGCAATATTTGGTTAAATATTAACTAACAAAATTATCTAATTTAAATGCAATGGCATAATTATTTCTGAAAGTACATTACGAACCGGGATGTTCAGTTAAATATTACGGCAATTAAAATGAAATTACGTTCAATATTAATTTAAAGTCGGCTTTATTGCTTGCAGAATATCAAAAGTTGAGAAATAAAAATGTTACGAGTTTTATATACTTAAAACAATATAATTATTTTCGTAATAATTCCACCATTAATACAAAATGCAATAGAGAAACGGGCGTAAAGCGACAAATTTGCAGCATTATAGCCATAGTAAAAAAAATAGCCTTAAATCTGCAGTCCACTTTTGTCCAGGTTAGGCAAAGAATATTTTCTGTAACAAATTATTGCTGGAGATGCAGAGACAATCTTCACAAGAAAAAACAGTGCTAGTCCTAATGAAACATTGAGTACTGAATATTATTGTGCTCAAATGGATGGATTAAATATCGATATTAAATACATTTTTAAGCTTCTAAAACGACCACAAGAGGGCGTGACGAGCTAAACATTAAAAAAAAAAAAATTTTGTGTATTTTCAAGTGTTAACCGAGTAAGAAAAATTCTCAGTTATAATTAGCAAACTGTCTCCTACAACTTTGTTTTATGACATTTTGTCGTAACTTCGCGAATAAAGAAGTGGGGGGAGTTTTACCTATTTAGATAAAAAGTCGTCTAATGTCCGTTTGCCTAAACCGATTTTCCTCAATTTGGATTCGTTTAAAAGGCAATTGCTGGGACAATCAGATAATCTGGGAGATAAATTATTTAGTTTATAAATGAAACCGCGAGGTGGCGTTACATTCAACAATAGTTTTGTTCAGTTTTTTCAAATGGAATGGTACAGCTTTTACTACATGGCAAGAAAGGTAATTTAAAGAGGAATCGTCCAGTGAAAACCCGAAATCGATATCTCTGACATGTCAAGAGATATTTCGATTTTTCTGAAAAAAATCAGTTAGTTTTAATTTTTACCGTAATAAGTTAAAAATTTGTCTTAATATTTAGGTCGCAATCGCAATCGCAACAATTTTATTTAAAAAATAAAATTATCTATTCAGTATCAATCATCATAAATGTTCTAATCCTGACCTTGATAATATTTTCTAATTTAATTACATAAGCGGAAAAAATGCCTCTCCCCAATTGTTGCATTTTCTTTTTTGTGATGCTTAAATACTACAGAATATTGAAATCAGTCATTAATAAATATACCTACTCTTTCTTTTAAACTAAATAAATGGATGAATGAAATTATGCGTTTTCGGGTTTCCAAATAAACGCAATGAGGAGCAAACGATGGAGGCGTTAACGTACATAATATGCACTACTGAGCAGTTGCTAATCCACACTGGATGTTAGAAATCAACCACCAAAATAGATGGAGTGTGAACGTATGGTGTGGTGTTTTGGGAGACAAAATTATTGGTCCCTTTAATTTTAATGGACATTTGAATAGTGAAACATATTTAAATTTTTTACAAAATGGACTGCCAGAATTAATAGAAGATGTTTCGTTGGAAACAAGAAGACAAATGTGGTACCAGCATGATGGATGCCCTACCCACTTCTCGCAGGTGGTTCGAAACTTCTTGGATGCTTCATTTCCAAATCGTTGGATAGGACGGGGTAGTTTATTTTCGTGGCCGGCACGCTCACCGGATTTGACAGTCCTCGATTTTTACTTGTGCGGAAAACTAAAAGACCTTGTTTTTCAAACTCGTCCTACCACACGAGAAAACATGATTGAAAGAATTCAAAATTCAATAACCAGCATTTCAAGAGCGGAAATTGAAGCTGCCGTTTTTAGTACTCGTCGAAAAATAAATCTTGGCAATTCTAAGGATGGAAGGCATTTTGAACATTTAGAAAGGCGTTAAAGTTCAGATTCTGTTAATTATTAGAGTGTTATGCTGTTAATTTTATTTGACTGTTGTTATTATTATTATCTTCGTTGTTGGCCCGTTGGCCTTTAAACACGCTCCAAATTAATATGGCACGAAGAATTTGGATCAGTCCTAAGCCTGGGTAAAGTGTGAAGGAAGGCAAACATTAGGTTAATATTTTTTTAACTTAATGCAGGTAGTAGTGAAATAATAACTGATTTTTTCAGAAAAATCGAAATATCTCTTGACATGTCAGAGATATCGATTTCGGGTTTTCACTGGATGATTCGCCATGTAATAAAAACTGTACCATTCCATTTGAAAAAACTGAACAAAACTTCAAAAAAACTATTGTTGAATGTAACGCCACCTTGCGGTTTCATTTATAAACTAAATAATTTATCTCCCAGATTATCTGATTGTCCCAGCAATTGCCTTTTAAATGAATCCAAATTGAGGAAAATCGGTTTAGGCAAACGGACATTAGACGACTTTTTATCTAAATAGGTAAAACTCCCCCCACTTCTTTATTCGCGAAGTTACGAAAAAATGTCATAAAACAAAGTTGTAGGAGACAGTTTGCTAATTATAACTGAGAATGTTTCTTACTCGGTTAACACTTGAAAATACACAAAAAGAATTATTTTAAAAAATGTTTAGCTCGTCACGCCCTCTTGCGGTCGTTTTAGAAGCTTAAAAATATTTTTGGTAAATTTCTCATGATCATTTTTAGTACAATTTTTTTTCCCCAAAGCTGTGGGATAAATAGTTTTCAAGATACTGCCGCGATCCATCCTTAATGGGACACTGAATATATTTCTGAATATATATATATGCTATAGAATCGATGAAAAACGGCAAAGCTCCAGAAAAGGACAGTGTAACTTTCAAAATGTTAAAAGCTGGTGGTCGTACGTTAGATAAAAAACTGACAAAATTATACTCAAAATGCCTCAAAGAACAAAATGTACCTGCCTTATGGAAAATGCAGAAATGATTCTTTTACATAAAAAAGGAGCACAGGAAGATTTAAAGGACTACCGTCCAATAAGCCTCTTGTAATACACTGCGGGTTTGGAACCTTTGACGTTACACTAACAAACTTTTATTACAAAAATGTTTTCACAATACACCAAAACACTATTTTTATATTCTGGACGCACGTTTCGCTAACCATGTTAGCATCATCAGCAGATGATTAAAACTCCTTGGACCTCCTTGGATAAACTCCTTGGATAAAGCCTCTTGTCAGTAATATACTTTTCACTAACTTAATATCCAAAATAAATTAAGGAAACTGAATGACGCACAACCAAGAGCGGGCATTCGATCATTCTTTGATGGAAATATGTTCTTAAACTGGATATTTGTTTTTCGTGTAGGTTATATATATTTATATTTCCTCTCCCTCCTTCAATTCTTGGTAAAGTAAGTCGTTTTTTACTACTGTGGGGTGGTGTTTCCTATATTTTGTTAGTGTAGTTCTAATTATTCGTTGTAGCCTTTCGATATCTGTGTTTGACCAAGATATAATTCCAAACGAATATGTCAAAGCTGATATAGCAAAAGTGTTTATAGTTTTTACTATATTTCTACTGTCTATATTTCTACTGTCTTAGTGAGTTTATGCTCAACTCTGTTAGACTGTTCTAATCCCAGATATATATATATACTTCGCCCTCCAGCATTGGCTCTATATATTCTTGTTCTGCAGTGACAAACCCTGTCATCTCTAACTTAGATCCCCTCTTTATGTTAATGGTTCTGCATTTATCCAATGCAAATTGCATGTAAATATCAGCTGTAAAATTCTCCACAACCTAAATGAGTTGTTGCAATTTCGGTGGCGATGCATACAATTTTAAATCATCCATGTATAGCAGGTGTGAAATATTTTGATTTTGGAGTTTGTATCCGATTTGCGTCCTTTTAATTAGATTAGAGAGTGGATTCAGTGCCAGGCAAACCCCCAGAGGGCTCAGCGAGTCCCCCTGAAATATACCGCTTGTCACCCTGATTTCCTTCCATTTTGCGATAAATGAATAGTGGTGCGCTACTCTTTTATCAGTTCTTGAAGTGTGTTTATTAAAGTTGGATGAAATTTGTATATTGTTAATATCTTAATTAGCCAAGAATCGAGTCGAAGGCCTTCTGATAATCAATATAACAGCATGATATATTTCGATTTTTCTTATGAGCGTGTTTCATTATAACTGAATCTATAATAAGTTGTTCTTTACACCCCTGCTGTTCCATTCTACAACCCTTTTGCTCTTCATTTAGTAAATCATGTTTGTCTATATGTCCTTATACCCTGTTTGCCTTACACCCTGTATATGTCTCGATTTATTCCCAACTGAGAAAAAAAAATGTTACCGAAAAAAATCTGTAATAAAGACGTGTTATGTTGCCTTTATAGTTGACCACTCCACTAAGAACGACTACTGTATTTTTTCTTTAACTCGAGACACCGTTTCTAACGGCGCCAAATATCCATTTGTCACCCGGGGGTTTATTCTATTATGCGAGCCAGTAGAGCTGTCGTCTCCAGGTCACCTAAAACTCTAATTTATCAAGTTGATGTTGGTGTGTCGTCGGAAAAATTTTATCAGGGTAATGCAGGTTCGTTACCATTATAATAGTCGTCGAGTGCAAGCTCGAAAGTGCTCAAACGTTATGAGTTTAAGTGAGAGAAAAAAAACAACTATTTGGACGAATAATTTACCAGAAAATTTAAATATTCCAAAAATGTTTAGTGCAATAAAATAATATACAGCTCATTCAAAGAAACAATAGTTCAACGTCATCAATCTAGACAAATCTATTGCCAATTTAAATCCATAAGAAAGAAAAAAATATTTAAAGTTTAAAGCACTCTGTTTCCTTCTTCCTCTGATCCTATTAGAATAGGATAAAAATACGGTAAGCCGGCGGATTACATTCTGTGAATTCGCTGTCAAGATAACATTTAGGTTTGTGGTTCTGGACAATGTTGCCGACCTTACACAACTTTTTCGTAGAATCTGTCATTTTCATGTTTTGATCCTTTTGAGTTGTGCCTTCAAACGTTTCTGAATTATTTTTACTGAATTCTTTGTTGTTTTAGCTATTTTCTGGTTTAGTTTCTGCTTTGTGAGTTCTGTAGTAAAAAATCTGCGATTATAATTGCAAAAAATACCAAAACCGTTATGCGATCAGTGTAAGCAGCTTGTCTCGTCACTTATCAGTTATTTTGAACAGGAACGAGATAATGGGGCTCTTCTTTTGCCATTAAACGCTGTGAGAGAGGTATGTATTAATAACTTAGTAGGTCTCATGGTTAATTTGATTTTTTTAGCGAGTTTCAGCTGCACTAAATATTAGTATTGGTACAGTTGGTGCAATTTCGAAGAAGTTGAAGAATAACGAAATGTTAAAATCACCGAAGAAAAAGCGTCAACATCCAAAACGAGTAACTAATCTAGATCATTTCGATGTGGGCTCAATTCGCAATCAAATCTATGAAATGTATGAAAAAAGTAAGTAGATTTACATGGTAATATTGTATTTTTATCAAATTTTATTGATTTATTTCAGAACAAACGGTTAATCTTGAAAGTATTCATAAAAAACTAAAGAATATGCAGCTCTTTGATGGATGTAAAACTTCGCTTCATACAGTTCTAAAAAAAATTGGTTTCAAATAGTAAAGATAATTCACGTATAGGCCTGATGGAAGTTCCAGATATTACCTTTAAACGAATTCAATTTTTAAAAATGTATCAAAATATCAAAGACGAATCTCTGTTTGATTTTGTTTATTTGGATGAAACATAGATCTTTCAAAATGGTTCCTTGAGTCACTCATGGCAAGATGATAACAAGAGGAGTGTAAAGACTACAAAAGTTGATGGAAAAAGGTGAGTGCTATACGTAATTCTTAGGAGCCATTAAAGTCATGTCATAAATAATTGTCTTAATACGTGTCAATAATAACATGTTATTGCCGATATATTGTTCTTCATGCTGGGAACAAGAATGGCTTTATTCTAGAGGCCGAATTAGTCTTCTCTTCTAAAACAAAAGGCGATCAGACAGATCTCGACGAACAGCATCAGACATACAGAAGAAGATATTCAAAGATGGTCGAATCGCGAAAGAGTATTTGATAGACTAGAAGTTAATCCTTTAATAATTTACTTGAACAGCGATTCAGATGCTGAAAGTTGTCTTAGTGACACAGAATAATTAAACTTTGTGTGAACTAAATGAAAAACCCCTATGTTCACAAGCAGAAGTTTCGAAACAGATTTTTGATTAAAACTTTTAAAGAAAAACTTTTCGTGTTACTTTTTCGTTTAGTTTTATCGATCATACAAATCCCAAGTTTGGGTATTTTGGTGTTGATGTGGCAACATAGTAACGTGAGTGCGTCATAGATTTTGATGACGTGCAATCATTGTTTCTCTGAATGAGCTGTATATTATACTCGATCAAAAAATCGACTATTTTTTTTAAAAGGGATACCAAAAATATTATTAGTGATGATAAAAAAAATATTGTGAAGAGCCCTTAATACTTTATTATTAAAAAGTGTATCATCGCGACATTCGGTTTTTTTTTGGAAAATAGATCAAAAGAACAGTCGGATAATGTTCAATAAATTTCCTGAAGACAAAAGGAATTCTATTTTACGAACATATTTCCGAGTACGACTTGTTTTCGTCAATGTCCCACTCACTTTCCACGAAATACTTGATGACTGGACCACCTCAAAAGATGTACAGGTTTTCTAGTAGAGCATCCACAAATTTCCAGAGAGATAAGAAAATGTACAGCTAGCGATGGCGCATATTTTGAATAAACCATTTTTTACCTTTCTCCCAAAATTAAACGTTTTTTTTAATTGGGAATTATTAGCCGAAACACCTGGTATGAATTTGGCAAACTCAGAAATATATTCTAAAATAACTCTGAAATAATTTGGTTTAAAAAAAGTCCAACACTCAGTAGATACTTTTGAATGGAACCGAAAATATACTCACTATTTGGCATCTTGAACTCAAAAATTCATTCAGTTTTAATTTTTGTTCCTTTGTTTCTGTACGCGATCACACAAAATGGTACACAGTAAACTATCAAAAAAAAAAGGTTTTTATTATTTTTGACTTTTCAAAATACTGTTTCTACCACTATAATGTTTAATGAAAAACTTGTCTAGTCTAATTTCCACTATAAAATAGTTATATTTGAAACTGATCGACGCGTTCCGCTATGACCCTACCTTCGTCGGAATAATACATACAAACTGAAATATTTTCTTTGTTAAAGTAGGAATAAATATAAATCATCCACACAAAAAATAACTATTTATTGGCGAATTCTTCTCGTCGAGGAGAGTTTTTGTATGTTTCAATCTGTTTATTTCTAATCTTACAGGGTGGGTCAATTTTGTTATTGGAATCTTCGGTGTAGAATACAGGGTGGTCCAACTTTTTGAAATGAAATTAAAAAAAAACAAGTTGATTAATTTTAACAAATTTATTCTGAATATTACATTGTCTAAATGCGCTCCATTTCTGCCCTGGCGCTCTTAAAGCCGACCTCTAAAATTTGTCATCCCATTAAAAAAATCACACGAAATCAGGTTTGGGCTTCGGAGGAGCCCACTGAACGTCTCCTCTTCGAGAAATCAATTTTCCCCGAAAAAGCGCCTGAACGACGGGCAAAGAGAGATTGAAAGTGTAGAAGGTGGTTCCATCCTGTTGGAACCGAGTGTCCTCAGTATATTCTTCAAATGCTTGAAAAGCAGGAGTGAAAAAAGTTTGAAGCATGTCGACATAACGCTGAGAATTTGAAGAATAACAACTCTTTGGACTAATCTATACTAAACTCGAAGAGATTTACCTCTACAGTGGCGTGACGGTTTCGGTAAACTTGACTTTTATGACATCCCCATAAAAAATCACAGGGAGTTAGGTCCGGGCTTCGGGGACTTTTCGGAATTTTCGGAATTTTCTCCGAAAAAGCACCTGAACAACGGGGAAAGAGGGATTGGAAGTGTGACAGGTTGCTCCGTCCTGTTGGAACCAAGTGTTCAATGTTTATCCTTCAAATTCTTGATGAGCAGGAATGAAGAAATGTTGAAGAATGTCGATATAACGCTGAGAATTTGAAGAATAAGAACTCTTTGGACCAACCTATATTAAACTCGAAGAGATTTACCTCTCGAGTAGAGTGGCGTTTTCGGTAAACTTAACTTTTAAGATATCCCTATAAAAAATCACAGGGAGTCAGGTCCGGGCTTCGGGGGGGCACTGAATTTCTCCTCTTCGAGAAATCCCGAATCTTCCCGGAAAAAGCGCCGGAACGACGGGCAAAGAGAGATTGGTAGTGTGGCAGGTGGCTCCGTCCTATTGAAACGAAGTGTCCTGAGTGTATCCTTCAAATTCTTGAAGACCAGGAGTGAAAAATAATTGAAACATATCGACATAACAATTTATCGAGGGAACAATTCGCCCAGAAAATTATTTCGAGTAACGGACCAGTTGATTGCCTATTTAACTGAGGTAGCCTATACTTAATGGAAATTCATTTTAAATAAAAACCCAAGATTAATATCTAAATTTGCACTATATTTAATATGTTTACTATATTTACAAAATATAGTGAAAATTTAGATAGTAATCTTGGTTTCTTATTCAGTTGATTGGCCACCAAGGTCACGTGATTTAACACCTCTCTATTATTTTCTTTAGGTTGTTCTTTATGTTGAATATTTGATCCATGTCGATAAACCGGTAGCTATTGATGCCTTGAAAAACAACATAACTCGGAAAATTGCCAACATAAAACCCTAATTGCTTGAAAAAGTGGTCAGAAATTGAACTGGCAGAATGCGCTTTGTCAGAAGTAACTGCGGGGGACATTTGTCCGAAATTGTTTTTAAACATCAACGCCACATTTCACATTAAGTAAATAGTTTCATAGCATCTAATTTAGTTGTTGTCTTATTTGAATTTAAAGTTGGGACGCACAATAAAAACTATCCTTTTAGAATCAAAACATTTCACGCTATTTTTTTACTATTATTTTTACATTGTTATTTCCCGGGATACCAGGAAACCTAATTGTTTTTAAGGGATAGTAGATAATTATCCCGCTAAGACCATTCATTCCATTTATGATCCAATTAAACTAGCTCCAAACAACGTTCAATAATCCTCCAAAAAGTAATTTAAGGTGGAAAAGATAATGAAGGAACTACGTTTACCAGAAACAATCGTATTTTTTACGATAATTTGAACCTTAGAAAAACATTGTGAGATCCATTAAAGATCGGGTTATACTCATCTAGTAATAACCTGGCAAGGGGTTTGATATTGGAGAGAAAAGTTTATTATAGACCAATATCATTGTTATCTAATATTAATAAAAATTTTGAGAAAATAATTTACAGCAATTGATAGACTTCTTAGAGAAATTGATATATTTTATGTGATATATTTTATTCCTAAGATATAAATTCTCGAAAGCCTACAATTAAGTTTACTTTAGAGATGGAGAAGGAGAATAAATTGCCATTCCTCGACACTTTAATATTAAAAGACATTAAAAACTACCGTTAGAAAGCCGACAAACACAGATAAGTATCTAATTTTTTTCCAATCACTCAAAATCAGTCAAAATAGGAGTCAAAAATGTTTATATGACTTGTTTGTACCGACAGTGATACACTACAAAAAGAAACAAATCAGATCAAAGACATTTTAATAACAATCAATTACCCAAAAAATTTCATAGATAAATCGTTCAAAACTTTTGATATCAGACAAAACAGGCACGTTATTAATAACATTAATAATAAATCTCCAACAATTAACCTCACAATTCCTTACATCCGCGGTATTTCTGACCCAATTAAAACAGTAGGAAATAAATACAACATACGAACGGCATTTAAAACAAAAAATACTCTTAGATCTATATTAAGAAAAACCAAACCAAACAACACACAACAGTATACCAAAAATGTGGTTTATAAAATTCCCTGCGAATGTGGCAAGTTCTATATAGGTGAGACATCTAGACCGTTAGATGTTATAATAATTGTCACGGTAAGTATCGTTGACATACACAAAAAAATATATTTACTTCCTATCTTTACTTTATATATAGAAATTAATATAATTTGCTTTTTAGATTCGTTTTGAAAACGGGGGGAGAAGACCCTCCGAAGCGTTAACTCACTGAGGAATTTGTCTCCGTTTGGTTTTTTTTTACCCAGTGATTATTTACATAAGAACAGATATTTTGGATATTTTTTGAGTTTTAGATCGTTGCGAAAACCCCAAAAAAAGGAAAAAATATATGAACACGCCACAATCACTCAGACATTACATAATTGGTGATAATCAGATCATCATGGTTTTAGTATGTATTTCAGGCAATTACATATATCTCAAATTCACTAAAGGCCGGTTCTACAATGCTATACTTGGAATAAAATTCCAAACGGGCCTAACGGGCGTTTATTCCGGTTATAGCTTATACCTGGTATATTCTTGCATTGTAGAACCGGCCCTAAATGAGAAAAAGATCATTTTAACCACGTGCATAGATTTGTTCAAGACTTTTACCAGCGTTAACCGTAAGATTTTATGTACAAAATTGGACAGTTATGGTATAAGAGGTAATACCTTACATCTAATAAATCATACTGGGATCGTTCTCAATAAGTTGTAGAGAAGGATGCTTGTGGCAGGGTTATTTTATATAAAAAATACTATTACAAATGGTGTTCCACAGGGATCTATTCTGGGGTCGTTATTGTATATCCTATATACTAATAATATATCTGTATCTCTATATATTATGAATTCGTTCTATAAGAAAAATATCAGAAGAAAATGGACATGGAAAAGTCAATCTGGACTCACAAGTGAAATTGATTACATCATGACCTACGATAAAACAATATTTTGCAATTGTACTGTCCTTAACAATTTTAATGTTGGAAGTGACCACCGAATGGTACGAGCAAAAGTTAGGATTAACTGTCGAAGAGAACGCCAAAGAATGGTAAGGTCAAAGAACGGCAAAGTGGATTCTGGGAAATTGTTGGAAAGGGGCAACGATTTTGAGATTACTTTATTAAACCACTTTGCTGTCTTACAAGATCCGAAGGAGATGGAAATATTAGTTCAATATGAAGAAATCACCAACAATGTGCTTCAAACGGCTGCTTCAATAGCACCAGAAGAAAAATGTCTCAAACCGACAAAAATCTCCAGCATACCATTGATTTAATGAAGAAACGGCGGGCAATAAGAAATGCAGGGAGTCCTTTTGGCAGGATCGAGTACGCTGAGCTCTGCAAAACTATAATAAAACGTATCAGAGAGGACACGCGCCGGTTCAACATGTAGTTAGTGCAAAAAAACCTAGAAGAAAACAAAGCAATTAACAAGGCTAAACAGAAGCTGAGAAGCAAAAGAACGCAAATTTATGCCTTAATGCGTGAGGATGGCACAGTGTGCAGAGAGCGTACGCAAATGTTGTCAGAAAATTTTATTCCTAGTTATATGAAGATCAAAACCAATCAATACACCCGCGGATGAACAAATGCCATGTATCCTAGTGGAGGAGGTGACAAGTGATATAGAGTCGATAAAGAACAGCAAGGCTCCAGGAAAGAAAAGAGTAACTCTCGAAATGCTTAAAGCTGGTGGTCGGACGTTACATAAAACACTGCAAAATTATAGTGTAAATGCCTTAAAGAACAAAAAGTACCTGACTTATATAAAAATGCAGAAGTGATCCTTTTACATAAAAAAGGAGTACTGGAAGATTTAAAGAACTACCGTCCAATAAGCCTCCTATCAGTAATGTACAAAGTTTTCACTAAGATAATATCTAAAAAAATATTAAGAGAATTGAATGACATAAAACCAAGAGAACAAGCAGGATTCAGAAGTGGATTCAATACAATGGATCACATCCAGGTTGTACAGCAGGCCATAGAAAGGCACATCGAATACACTATGCCAATCTGCTTGGCTTTTATCGATTACGAAAAAGCATTTGACTCCATCTCAAAGCATGCCATAATGGATGCACTGCTTAACCAAGGGGTAGATAAAGCATATGTCCTAACCTATTAGTATTGATATATGATGGAGCTACAGCCACAATTCACCATGATGATCTTCAAATGGGAATTAATGTAGAACGAGGTGTACGGCAGGATGACGCAATATCGCCTATTCTTTTCTCAGCTGGCCTTGAAGAAGTATTTCGTCAACAGGATTGGGAACAGGATGGTGTAAAGATCAATGGTACAAACTTAAACCATCTTAGATTTGCACAGGGTATCGTTTTCCTTTCACAAGACCCAGAGGAGCTGAAAAGACGCATACAAGAGCTGCAAAGAGCTGGCGAACCATTTGGCTTAAAAATAACCCTGAAAAAGAGTCAAGTTATCTTCAATAAATTCGTTGAGGACAGAAAAATTTCAGTTTTAGGAAGGGATTTGGGGATTGTATGTGGGTCACTTTATATATCTTGGGCAGAGGATTTCAATGGAGGGGGATACCGGCCGGGAGGTGGAACGACGTGTTAAATGTGGCTGGCAGGCATTTGGCAGGCTCAACATAGAGTTTAAGAGCAGACTCTGGACTGGACACTCACATTGAAATCAATTCAAAAACTTCGGATATCACAGAGGATAAATAATGGAAATATGTATGCTTGGCATTACAAGACGAGACAGAAAGCCCTGCGCATAGATCAGGGAACAAACGAAAGCTTGCGACATCATTGGAAGAGTAAAGCAATTGAAAGGGAGTTGAGAAGGCCATATAGCAAGGCGATGGGACGAATGATGGACCAAGGCAATCCTGGAGTGGATACCGCTTGCTCGCAAACGTCCGCGAAGAAGGCCGAAAACACGATGGACTGATGACATCGAATGACAGAGGAAAGCCCAGGACCGTGAAAGTTGGAAGCATGCTGAAGAGGCATTCATCCTGCAGTGGATCGATACGGGCTGATGATGATGATATCTAGTGTAATGGATGAATACACAGTTATGAATGCCGTTGATGCAGCCCCGATATTTAGTGAGGAGAATTCTGGCAAAATGTTGGTGAGTGTACGTGGGTCTTGTGATACTCTCAATCGATATTTGACGTGTTCACGGTCTTCTTTCAAATGTGCCAAATCACAGTGTCTTCTGTTTAGAAAATGCTAGTACGATATCTAAACTTTTTCATACACTAATATAACTGAAACGTCAGAAGATGTATTATTTATTGGAGTGGCAATTGACAGGAGATTGGATTGGAAGCCCATATTGAGGGACTTACAGCAGCCTGGCAAAATATTGTTATGCCTTAAGAGTAATTTCTAACAATATTGGTACTGATGCAGCATTGTCGGAATATCCTGCATTTGTTGGGTCTAGGATGAGCTATGGTTTAATTTTCTAGGAAAATTCTTCTGAAATATCGAGATCATTTTTGCTTCAGACGACAGTTGTTGACAGGTTTTTAAGAAACAAAGCATACTGATCTCGATCGGTACGTACACATATGTCCAAAAGTTTAGAATATTTACAACAATGAGATATATACGCCTATGATACTCCAAAAATTGTGATGGATATTTATTTTAGACCGTTTTTAAATGAAAATAACAAAAGCATTGTTTTGTTGATAACCCAGGCTTTTCGATTTTTGTCCATTCCGTTTATACTGGTATTTATAATTATTTCAGTTTATTTTCAATTTTCAATCAATCCGTTTAAAAATGCCTAGAAACATATCTTATATTAACAGATCAAGAGTAATTGCTTTGTTACAACAGGGCTTTAATCAAAGCGATATCGCGGAAATTGTAGGTGTTTCAGTGGCGGCTTTGTGAGTTTTTAAAGGAGGGCGTAGAAAAAAATAGTGCTGCTGAAGAACTTTTTTTGCTTTCCCCTTCCTCCTTTTTACTTTTCGTGCTATTGAAACCCTATACCAGGTGAACCAGGAAAATGAGTTAGAGGAAAGAAACTGAACGGAAATAAAATATGGTATTTTGCTCTGAAAAATTGTTTACTGTGATAAATGCTGAAGAGGTGGCGCTCCAACGCCCTCCCTCACTAGCCGCTACTGGTGATTTTTCTAGTGTCACCGAACTTACGATAACGGGCGCTGTCAAACGAACTGTAAGTCTAGTGTCAAAAATATTTAGTATACTCTGGAAAATCGTTATGAATCGTTTAACAGCACAACAATAACATCGTAACATCCTTTCACCAAGTAAACTGAGTTAAAATGTCACAAAATTTTGTTATATGATCCAAACTCTTTGTGGTACTGATACAATAAGTTGCAAGAACATTTCTATGTGGTTCGCAAGATGGATCACGACCTGGTTTATCAATATCAGTTCAAAATAAGAAAAACGTCTAAAAAAATGGATGAAATTCTTTAAACCGATCATTGTGTGTCTGCCAGACTTATCCAGGAATTCAGTGGCGTTTCTAAAACTAGTGTTCATCTCATTTTAATGGAATTTCTGGTGATGCGTCTTCTCACTAATCCCAGTACGAAAACTGGTGATGAAAAAAACACATTTCGGTGTCATTTTAAACTCTCAATAAACTTCGACTGTAGCTAATTCTCAAAAATTAGTCCCATATGTATTAATCTATGCATATTGTAAATAAATTGAAATACATTGATGAATACAACACATTAATAATATTGAAAAATACTGTAAAAATGAATGTCCTGTGCTTTAGTCCCGGGCCTTATAACGTTCGGTGCGATTTTTTTTTACTGACTCAGGTAATCATTAACAACCGATTCCAGAAACCCTAAATCTCCTGCAGCGATATAACGTAATTATCCAGATACACACATTCATTGAATTTATGGTTCAGTTAAATTGGTTCCAAACACCATTTAGTAATCCGCCACCAAGCAATTTGAGGGAGAAAGATAGTGATCGAAATACGTTTACCAGAAATAATCGTAAAACAAACAATCCAAAATAAATACGAGTGGAATTATACCGATCAATTTAAAATACTTCCCTCTCTTTAATTAAGTCACTGTTAATAAAAAAAGAAGGTAGGTAGTCATGGGGACAGCCGACAGAAGTGAAAACTTCAAACTTTGGAATAACTGTATGTTTTTGAATTTTTAAATGAATTATTCTTTAAATGTATAATTTAAAAATGTATATTTTTTTTTCACGTAGGAACAAATATAAAAAATGGACATTTAGAAAAACTAATTATATTACAATACTTTTTTTTAAGTTCTAATGGTGAAATTGAATGATATAAGTTTATAAATAACCATTTTGCAAAAAATAACAAAACGTATTTTATTTCTGACAATTTAAATCAATAAACAATAATTTTTAGAAATTAAATTTATTATAAAATCCGCGACAAAAATACTATCGAACAACTAGAAATCTGTTTTACTACGCTAGTAACATAATGTATGAAGGGTTGCATAAGCACCAAACTATTTCTTGTTGACGTTTGAATACAAATCTTTAATAGAAACGTATTTTATATTGTTCGTGACGCGCAGAACGCAACTCACCTTCCACCCACGGGCGTAGCCAAGGGGGGGGTTTTGGGGTTCAAACCCCCCTGACATATTATATATTTTGATATATATATTTTATATATATATATATATATATATATATATATATATATATATATATATATATATATATATATATATATATATATATATATATTTATATATATATTTTGATATATATATATTTAAAAGAAAAAGCCGAAAATTTCTTCTTTAATGATTTTAGATTTAGCGCAGAGGAACGAAATTAATTTAACCATATCATTTAAAGTTAAGAACTTTATAAATATGTCGTAATTTTTCCGATGAATATATAGATATTAAATTTCATGTAAGTATATTTTTGTTGTTTTATTTACTTCAAACTAACCCCCTCCCAAAACTAAATCCTGGCTACGCCCGTGCTTCCACCCGAAGTTATTTTCTAAGGTAGATGAGGCAATGATCTCTCGTGACACTGGGCCACTGCGACACCATTGCCTTCTCTTACTTGGTGTTTCCGCAGTTCGATCCACGACGACGATTTGGGATAGAACGCTTCGCACTACTCTCCTCTGCAGGACAAGTAACTAGAAGAGGGAGAACCTTAAGATATTGTTTTATGTATGTCATTTGCCGAACTCACTTAAGGTGGTTCAACTGTATGTCATTTTACTTACGTACACCTACCATATATTGTTGTTGATCCTGTTCTTGAAAGAAAAACTCACTTCACTTTGCCGCAATTTCTTTATTTTTTCCAAGCGCCGGAACGAGTTGATGATCCCATGTGGTGTATCTCACGCTGGAAGAAAATATGAAATGATCCCGCGTTGAACGCAATTAGCCTAGTCCCCCAACAACTGGAGTTACGGCCTTCTGCGCCTTCTGCCACCCCGTTCTCCGATTTCATCCGAACGATATCAGTTGTCGCAGTTCTTGATTGTAGTAAGCTGCAATCTTCAGGAAGGCCCTTTCTGCATTCTCTCGGATGTACTGCTATAAGGGAATCGATCCTCTCTCTCGGTGTATTTGGTCATTTCTCATGAACTATGGGGCGCCCAGAGCCGTCTCACTGGTCTATTTTCCATTTGCTCTAGTGATTTGGTGTAGGATTTTGCCGCGTAGCCCCACTCCTAGATACTTCACCGTATCCTACCAAGTCACATCCAGGTTAATTCACATCCATCCAGTTAATTAATAGGCAGCGAAATTATTTTTTTCGATTTGACATGAGATCCCGTAAGTATTTATAAGTATATCCCTCTAAGGCTCTGTCAATATAAAGGCGAAGTATAAACCTTTTATAATTAGCCATAAGACTGCTCTAAATTTATTTTAGAAAGAAATATTTAAATAAAGCTAATGTTAAATCACAAAACAATCTTTAATTGTTAAATTTAAGCGGTTGCCTAGAACCTCCGCCATTTCTAAAAGTTGCTTGGTATGTATGTTTGGTTGCGTAATTGAAATTATAAACATACCTTAAAAGAATTCATTATATAAAAACCGAATATGAAAAGGTAGAAGAAAATAGACATAATTTTACGTTTATTATACAAAATAAATCAGTTATAAAATTAACTGTAACGCTATCAGATGTATTAATAAAACCAGTTTTCTAATACTTACGTCGGAAGTTTAATACCCTGAATTACCTGTATTAAATAAAATAGTTATTTGGAATAGATTTAGGATAAGATAAGAAATCTACTGATTATGGAAAATACATTATATTCTTAAGCTTTTTTCAATATTTTCAAATCACTCTAGTTTTCAGGATTTGTTATAAATAGGTTAATTTTTTATTAATCCTGACAGGTTGATGAATTACCACATAACAGATGAGCCATAACATAATAATGTAAACTGTAGAGGCTGATACAAAGATCGACCATACTATTTTTATTAAAAAACAACAATATAAGCTGGATAATTAGAATATTCTTGTAAATTAAAAGTATAAAAGGGTAAAACAAAGTATAAAAATATGAAAGAATAAAAGAAAAAAGTATTTTCGTAAAAAAATCATCTGGCTCTTTGACCAATTCCTAAATAGTATTTGAAGTTGCATAACCTAAACTAAATTTTGAAAAAATATTAATTATTTAAGTTCGTTTGTTTGATTTTTTTATAGACTAACTTGAAACCTGCTAATTAAAGCAAACACATGTCAGACGCTAAATGAAATTTTGTGAATGTGCTTATCTTGAAGAGATATTCACAGACCTTATAAGTTTTTTTAACTTTCAATTATTTATGTTAATAATTATAATTGTAGCAAAATGGCAAAATAATTATTTGTAAAATGTTTTGTTTTAAACAATAACATAATTAAAATTAAATGTAGAAGATCATCAGGAAAGTAAATACAAAATAAATATTAACTACATACGTGTTTGACAAAATGGTGAACTCGTCAAAAAAGTTATTTTTTCGCCCAATTTTCGAACAAAACTTGAACTTAGCTTACCTTAACATTTCGCTGGAATTATATAATAAAACAAAAGAAAAATTGCAATCCAGGCAACGCGAGGTTTAAATGCTCAAATGCACTGCAGGATGCCTCCTATGTCAGATCCTTTCAATAAATTACATTTTAACACAGACAATTCATTTGCGCTTGTATTAATGGCAAGAGGGATATCTTCTTGCATCTCAGGCAATAAATGATAAACTCTAACTCTAATAATAATAATAAGAAACTTTATATAAGAAACTAAAAAATGTTATACTCTAAATGAACTTCTGTGAATATGCTTATTTTGAAAAAATATTTATAAACTTTATCAGGTTTTTCAACTCGCAAAATGCAACTGTTTACAGCAATAAATCATTACTTTGCTTTGCAAAATGGCATTAAAAGCTTACCCATCTACCAGGTCATACCCACTAAAAAACTACTATGTACCACAACATATCCTACAACTGCTGCCAGCCTACCATAATGTCTTCAATGTATATAATATGTATATAATGTTCAATCAATAAATGAAATGTACCAAACTCCTAAAAAACACTAAATATTTTAACTGTTTTGTTTTATTTAGAATAGAAACATACCATTTTCTTGACTTTTTATTTGCATAGTAGGTTTGCTTCTCTATTTTTCCTTCAGACGTTTGTTTTGATCCATGGACTACTGGTTTACAGCTTCATTTACAATAGTATTTAATTTAACTAATTGATGTTCGTATACCCCATTACACAAATCTCTGTACTCTCGGCCTTAGATTATCCTGTAAAACTTTCATAAGCATAAGACTTTTCATATACGATTGCCTTGTGCTTTATGTCCAAATTGGTAATCGAATTTATATCTTATTGATTTTTATTAAAATTTTAATGCACATGAATATTTAAAAATGTATTATGTTTTAACTGACTTTTGTAAATATTTTTGGAAAGCAGTTTGTCCTTATTTTAAAAGTTTAAAGTAGTGTCTTTAGACTCCATAAACTTTGCAAGATTGACCTCATTCAATATCCTTCTCGTTTTTACCTTCATCGCTCCTCTAGCTTCCTTTTCCTTTACTTTTGTTGTTCCTTGTCTATTCCAGTGCATAGAAGCCTCTGCGTCCTGTTGATTTTCAGCCTTTAGCGATGCGAGTCAGTCTATGCTGCAAGTTTCTATAAAGAATCTTTAGCTATCGAGACACCTTTCACCAAATCACCGATACCTTTTCTCTAATATCGCTTCACCCACCTCGAAATGAATGGCTTCAATTTTCCCATGCACTTAGCAGCAGCTGCCTAAAACATTTTTGGACCTTTCTCTTATACAGTTAAGAAAGTCAAAGAGATTTACCACTAAACACCAAATAGATTTTTCAAACTTCCCGACGCGCATTTCGCTAACCATGTTAGCACGATCAGGAGATGATTTAAGCAGGCAGACTAAATCATCTCCTGATAATACTAACATGATTAGTGAAACGGATGTCGAAAGTTAAAGTAAACAGATTTGGTGTTTATAGATAAATCTGTTCAAGTTTAGTGTTTCACACCGAACGTTCCAAAAGAAAAATTCGAGCCATAACTTTTACTATCTACAAATCAGACTATTAATGACATAAATATACTCCAACTGATTACTATTTGTTAAAGCATTGGAGGTAGAGGGTCAGTCAAGACAGTCATGTAAGAGTTAGGACGATATCTTTTACTTTTAACAAATTAGGCTCATCAACCTTTCTCTGCCGACTGTAGGAAAACCAAATAAATTGTAGCTAAGATATATTGAGAAATGGATAATAGATAAGATCATTATATGTATATGTATATTGGGTACTATTAAAAAAGTTGGAGGCCCATCTTTTAAATTAAATCGAAAATCAGGAAAAATTTACAGAAAAGAAATTTTTTTCGTTGCTAAAAAAGAAATTAATTTTGAAATAAATGTAAAAGAAAACTCAGAAACGTTTCTTGTATATAAAATACAGTTCCTTAATATAAACGTATTTTACAATGTTCGCGACGCGCAGAACGCGACCCACCTTCCACCCGAGGATATTTTCTAAAATAACCCCGAAACTACACATCAGGTAGATGAGGCAATGATCTCTCGTAACACTGGGCCACTGCGACACCATTGCCTTCTCTTCCTTGGTGTTTCCGCAGTTCGATCCACGACGACGATTTCGGATAGAATGCTTCGCACCACTCCCCTCTGCAGGACAAGTAAACAGAGGAGGGTGAATCTTAAGATATTATTTAATGTATGTCATTTGCCGAACCTACTTAAGGTGGTTCAACTGTATGTAATTTTACTTACGTACACCTACCATATATTTTGTTGATCCTGTTCCTGAAAGAAAAACTCACTTAACTTTACCGCAATATCTTTTTTTCTCAAGCGCACGAAGGACATTGTAGTCCCATATATAATGATCACACATGTTAGACGTTGAATGAAATTTTGTGAATGTGCTTATCTTAAGAAAATATTCATAGATCTTATCAGTTTCTTCAACTACAAATCCTTTACAGCAATAATTACAATTATAGCAAAATGACAAAATAATTATTTGTAAAATGTTTGGTTTTAAACAATCACATAATTAAAATTAAATGTGGAGGATCACCGGGAAGTAAATGTAAAATAAACATTACCTACATACTTGTTTGACAAAATGGTGAACTCGCTGAAAACATATTTCCCCTCACTTTTCGAACTTGAACTTCTCGATGAAGAAATAGCTTACCTTTACAGCCATTTCCGCGTTTATCTGTAATTAGGAAATAACACAAAGAAAAAGTGGCAATCCGATGACACAATGTCTGGAAAATAAGTTAGATGTAACAAACTATTACAACATAGATAGATAATACTTTCCCATAAAGTATAATCTAATAATTGGTATACTTACCTTAAAAAAGATTTTACATCTTCATATGGCTCAAAGTTTCTTATTATTTCACTAACACAGATCACCCATTTATCAGATCGAACGGATTACTACGCCTATGTGCACTTACCTAAAACAACAGAGAAGGACATTAATTTAAAACTCTTTTGTTTTTGTCATCGAGAGAAAAAAATTAATGTTTTTCATAGTTGAGAAATTTTTAAAAACAAACTACATCTGATTATTCTAGACTGACAGAGATATTTTACATAGGTTGGTTAAGTTTTATTGATTTTAGATATAACGGTATCTACATCAACATTTCAACCAATGTATTCATTGGTCAGACGCCTCGACACTGATAAGGCAGTGGATTTTGTCTTGAAATATCTCACTTGATGTCCTAGAGGTTCCAGAGTTTGAGAAAGAATTTGATACAAACAAAAATCCTGACCATGATCTCTCTTACAAGTTGAATTAGTGAAAGAACTGAAAATGGCCAAGGTAAAAGGTAGACTCCAAACGCCCCTAAGAAATTTAGGGTTACCCTTGCGATATTGGGGCGCACATTTTCGTGCTGAATGATCCGGAGTATCTTAAGGTGTGGTAAAAGATTTTGCTGCAGGATTTCCTGAATAAAACGTTTGGCAGTTGATCAAAGGTGGTCCACTGTTATAAGCAATAGTTCCTCACTGTTATCAGCAATAGTTCCCTTCCCAAGAGACTCATGGGTACTTAGGATGGGAACAAGTAAAAAGTTTTCCAGTAAAAGTGTGACACTTAAATCACTGTTAAATATAAATATACTAAAGTGGAAATTAGAGAAGAAAAATGTTTCAATAAAGGATGTAATGTTTGTATATCTTGGAGAAGTAATAGCTGAGACAGATAAAGAAGAATTGGAATCGACGTCTAAACTAGCAAGAGGAAAGAAGAAATATTGAAATATGTATCGAAGAAGATAACTGTGAGAAAGTTTAAAATAGTGATCAGACTCACAGTGACACCTGGGTTCTAAAAAGAGAAGCTGGAAAAATGGTGAAAGGGTGGGAAAAGGGATACTAAGAACAATTTACAAAGGGAAAAATACAAAGCAGGACAAATGAAGAAGTGGAAGAAATTTTTAAAGAGTCGAACATGAGTACCTACATCAAGGCACAAATAATAGGGTGACTGGGACATATCCAATAGTTTGGAAGAGAGTGTTTACAGAAACCCTATCGACAAAAAGAAGCGGAAATCGAGAGAGAGGTGGCATGGCAATGTAATGGAAGATTTAGTGGGTGTTGGAAACTGAAAGGGAAAACGCACCAAACAGGGAGGGAAGAATGCAGAAGAATAATATCGGAATTAAACCTTACTGCATGGTCTGTAGAGCTTTTAATAAATAAAATATCGACGACTAAAATAAATCAAGAGGGAACAAAAAATATTGAAATATGTATCGATGAAGATAACTGTGAGAACATTTAAAATGGTGATCAGACCCACAGTGACACCTGGGTATTAAAGAGAGAAGATGAAGAAATGGTGAAAGGGTAGGGAAAAGGGATACTAAGAATAATTGACGAAGGGAAAAATACAGAGCAGGACAAATAAAAAAGTGGACAACATTTTTAAAGAGTCGAACATGAGGACCTACATCACGACACAAATAATATAGTGACTGGGACATATCAAACAGTTTGGAAGAGAGTGGATGTCAAACTTTAGCTCTTTACTGAAGCCCTATCAAAAGAAGGAAGCGGAAACCGAGAGAGAGGTGACATGGCAATGTAATGGAAGATTTAGTGGGTGTTGAAAACTGAGAGGGAAAGCACATTAAATAAGGAAGAATGCAGAAGAATAATATCGGAATTAAACCTTACTGCATAGTCTGTAAAGCTTTTAATAAATAAAATATAGGCGACTAAAATAGCAAGAGGGGGCAAAAAATATTGAAATATGTATCGATGAAGATAACGGTGAGAATATATTTAAAATGGTGGTCAGACGCACAGTTACACCTGGGTATTTAAGAGAGGATCTGAAGAAATGGTGAAAGGGCGAGGAAAGGGGATACTAAGAACAATTGACAAAAGGAAAAATACAGATACAGACATGGCAATATAATTGAAGATTTAGTGGGTGTTGGAAACTGAGAGGGAAAACACACTAAACAAGGAAGAAAGCAGAAGAAAAATATCAGAATTAAACCCTACTGCATAGTCTGCAGAGCTTTTAATATATAAAATTCTTGGCTAATATACCTTATACAAATTTTTTTTTATAATATTATTCTGAAATGGATTGGATGTTCGAATTTCTATGCCAGTCAGTATATATTTCCGACAAGTAATTTGAAATATTTCCTAAATCCGTGAACAAAACTCTACCTAGAAAGAAATGGGGCTTTTCAAAATATCTCAATTTATTAAATGTTGGCTATTCACGTAAGGAAATTTTCCACACAATACCAAGTCGCTTTATTGAAATTTCTGGACACGCGTTTCGCTAACCCTGTTACCATAATCAGGAGATGATTGATGACATGATGATGCTAACTTCGTGATTAGCGAAACGTGCTTCAAGAAACTTCCAAAAATTGATTTATGTTTTCACACAAAAGGTTCCAATTGAAGGAACTTAAAGTAGTTGCAAAAACAAGTTGAATGAACATGGAAAAACATAAATACAGACCTTGTTAAATGAAAAGAATTAAAGGAGCTTACCTGGTGCAATCTGGATGATGGTTCTAATCCTGCTTGTGTCCCAAACTTTATCCATTCCAGGCCAATACCCATGAGTTTTTCTCCCTCACAAAGCCTAAAAACTACATGCCCTTTTGGCATTCAACCTAAACCCCTATCCCTAATATAGTTTCTCATAACTTTCTACATTATTATACTTGTTGTTGCATGTTACGAAATAAAAACAAACATTTTTAAAAATACTTAGCAAAGACAAACTTTTAAACAAATATTAGCTCTTTCTGATTAATAAATAGCTATATATGAAACATAGGAGAAATGAGGAAAAAAAGTATGGCCTGGAATCAAACTGAATCTGGAACCTTCCTGCTTTTCATTCGGATCCTCGTGCTCCTGAAAGGGAAAAACCTGGAGTGACAAACTGTTTGGGTAAACATGATGGTAAACTCAATCAAAGACAGAATTTTAGGTGTACAAATTGAACTTTTTTTTTAATAAGTAGATATAAAGTTATCTCAATTACCTGATAGGAAGGAAGAAAGCCTTGATGCTGCAGAAGTTGTTTGTTGTTGTTTCAACACTAGCACTGCCCTCTCCCTCACTCCCGAACTCGAGTTACTACGCATATGCGCACTTACCTAAAAAAATAGACAAAAACATAAAAAAATAATAATTACACAAAATATGGCAAATTGTTCAAAGCAAAAAAAGAGAGACAGTTTAGATATTCACCACTGAACACCCAATCACTTTTTTTAAACTCCCAGACACCATGTAAACACCATGTTAGCATCATCAGGACATAATTCAATCTTTGAACTGATGGAAAGATTGAATCGCCACCTGATGATGTTAACACGGTTAACGAAACGCGCGTCGAAAAATTTAAAAGGGTGATGGGTAAATTTGTTCGAGTTTAATGGTTCACATGGAAAGTTCCCAAACAATTGAACAAAATTATTAAAACACAAACGTATAATCTAAGAGGTTTACCTGGTGGCATCTCGAAGATGGCATTAATCCGGCTGATGTCCCCAACCATCTTCATTCCAGGACAGTACCAATCCCAGTCTTTCTCATCGACAAAGCCCAAAAAGCAAACGCCCTTTGTACCAACTTGACTGAATGAAAAAAACTGCAATTGAGGCGTTCCATATCGGACACTATTCGCGTTATATTTCTTTAAAATTTAACAAACACTGAAGAAAAGTCGCTGTAGGAGAGGTGACCATAGTGAAAATAATAAAAGTCGAGTCCAAGTAACAAAGTAATTGCATTAAATATGTTTAAAATATAACTTGCAGTGGAGGCCAGACAGTAACGAATTAAGGGGTAGATCAGAGAATGTTTGAAGACGAAAAATATGACCATTCGACACTGCCTGTTAAATCACTTTAAAAATTTAAAAACATCAAATGAGGGACATTATAGGTAAGCTGGATGAGGATTAATATAAGCCCAAAAACTACACAGATAAAATACTGTATAAGATACCAAAAAGTCATGTCGTGTAAATCAACACTCAGAGGTAGACCAGAAGAAACTAAAAGAAAATAAATGGGAATATACCACTGGAAACAGCATATCCTAACTACAAGAGAGTCAGAAGCAGACCAGAAGAGACTGTAAAGAAAAAATGTGAGAATATACCAATGGAAACAGCATCTACGAGACAGGAACACACAGTGTTCCAGTCAGTTAAAAGACGAAAGCCAGTAATAGTATAGTAAAATCAACAACGAAGAAAGGATGTTAAAAATTAAGTCTCCCTTGGTTGCAAAATAAAGTTTTAAATCAAATGTTAGAGAACGATATTAAATTAAAGAGAATACACGATCATAGTGCTATGGAAACGCCTAAGTACAGGCTGGAATCGCGCCCGACGCGATTATCTTCCTCCTGACTGGTTGATTTCCTGAAAAGGGTTATTCTGAATCACAATAACGCCAGGCGTAATATACAATAAAAAAAGAATTAGTCGAAATATCGAAACTGTATAAATTCATTTAATATTTACTTAGAATAAAAGATTGAAAAACTTACCATAAGTTCCATATCCTCTGTCCGGAGATTCTTCTGTCCCTTCTATAATTTCACGCCGAAAAAACAGTGTGGCGCACTGTTCCATCCCTTCGACAAATCGAACGGGGTCTTCGGGATGTCTCAGAGAGGTGACAAAGGGCTCGACGATGCCCTGCAAGATCCGAAGAAAGGACAATTCACCCACGTAACACGCCTCACTTCACTCATCTGTGAACTTTGATTTATAGATCACTCACTCGCGCTGCGAAATTGTCCTGAAACAACAATCATCTGTACTGTAGGTTTTTGAAAAGGTTTTTGTTAAAAGATGTGACTTACCTGTTTTGGTTTAGTTAAAAGCTGGGATATGCTCGCCCCCATACATAAATGTCTTCTTGTGTGACGTGCCGAAAAAAGAGAAGTTAAAAAAAAATATGGATGACTCTACCGCGCCGTGTCTCCCCATAGATTCGACCATTTACGACAATAACAGCCTCACACCGCCTTCCGGGTAAATGTGAAACCGGGATTGTCTGGTTACCAAGCACGGGTGCCGCTCAAAACTACCACCAAGCTTAAAAACGGTGAGCACGTGCAGTCCATATTTAAAAAATTAAAAAAAAAAAGAAAAAAAAAGAAAAAAAAAAGAAAAAAAAAGTGAGATTAAAAGAGTGATGATTAAATGATTGACGTAAACCCTTCGGCTTTGCGTCCCCGTTAAAGTAACAAAAAAATGAGATAATGGATCTGCAACAATCCCCCAACCCCCGCCCCGCCCAATAATGCAAATCACCGTATCCCCTTATACCGAAACCGTCGTACACACGACAGACAAAACAACACCATTCCCACCGGCCCAAAGGCAAGTGGTCCTGGAGAAGCTCTGTCTTCGTATGAAGAAAGTAGCGGCATGAGGGTACCCTCGCCTGCTACGAGTGTCGTTGATGGAAGCTGGACGCCTAAACAAGGACCAAGTCTCCTCCAGGATTGACCGCGACCGACTCCCGTTTGAATTTCACATGTTGACCAATTTTCGCGCCTGAAAAATAAGAAATAAATACTATAAGATATCAAAATATAATAAAATATTTCTCCAATAATTATTCAAAAACATCCCGTTTTCATTTTTGGTAAGACTCAAATGTAACAAAAGCAAAACAAAATACAGTAATATTCATAATAATTATTATTAAAAAGCTCAACATGTTTAATATGAAATGTAAATAAGTTACACACAAACATAAATGTTTAGTAAGACTTTTTGTCATCAAAGTTTCCACTTTGTTATTAATGTTTAACACGTTTCCCTAACGCTGTAGTTTCTCCTGAAATGAATTTTTTCAAATCCACAGCCCCGCAACTTTATTCCTTAATTAAACTTCATCAACTAAATTATCCAATAAGACTAGTTGTATCATATCTACCGCCACCTGTTTATAAAGTGTCAAAACACCTAATAGATATCATTAAATCGTTTAGCAAATTTCGACCGAATTCATAGTCGACAAAATAAAAAAACATTACAGTTCCAACTAATGCAAGGTTAATATTATTTAATATTCAGAATTTATTCCCCAGCTTCCCCCATCAAAACACAATAACATTATTAGAAAAATTATTAATTAAAAAGAAAGTCAACCCAGTTTTCAGAAGCAATGCATAAAAAATCACTCACCCACAATAAATAAAGATCTAAACACCATTTGTTTTTAAAATATATCCACAAAAAAAAGAAAAATACTATTCATTAAAATCAGTAACATGTTTTGGTAGACTTTCGGAAAAGACTGAAAAATTCTTATATAAAACCAATACAAAAGTAGCCTTTAAAACAAACAACAACCTAGGAAAAGGCAACAAAAACAAACAAAAAGATAAATCAATTATATTGTAGTTCATGTTTGAAAACGTATACACAATAAGTAGGAAGATCTTTAAAGAAAAGAATTACAGAAGATGAAATAAGTTTTCTTAATCAAAAACATATTTCTAAATATGTCGCGCATATATTATATAAAAATAATCGGTCTAATAGTGCTTTTAAAATACTGCATATACAAAACAAAAGCAAAAAAAATAAAATATATGTAGAGTTTAGAAATAAACCGCCTCAAATATGCGAAAACCCTTCTGAATGACTAAATAGACCTGACCAAATCTCCTTTATTAAAGTTGTCCTGGCAAGAAATAGCATCTGAGTGGATTTATTCAAAATATTTATTTTATTATAGAAACTTTTTGTATTTATACCCATTATTATTTAACCCCAATAGGCTACAGTGTTGACGACACACGTCAAACAGTAATAATAAAGTGTACATTTTGATAAAAAGTCTCTTATTAAACATCTTTAATGAATTTCCATCAAGTAGAAGCCAACACAGTCGAAAAGACAAAATATAAACATAAAGATAACCAAACTTCACTGTGACAGTGACGTATCGACAATAATATCGACGTTGGCTTTGCACGGCGCGGGCCGGCTTAGAATAGGCACTTCCCGAACCTGAGATTGGCGTCTATCGGCCATGTTGATTCGCAAAATTCAAAAAAATTAAAATTGTGTTTAACATTTAAAAATATTCAAATGAGGTGCAAAAACTTACTCGACTTGGGGGCAAAGCGGTACACTACACATCGGAATAGAAGAATAGTAAATAACTTGCAAATTTTTCAAGAAAAATCGGAAAAGAGTCACGAGCAGAACGGCGCACTCATTACGGATGACTTTCAGCTCGCAACTGACCCTTAAAACTCACCGAAAAGAAGGCCGTGGATGGTCCCGTGAACAGAACTACCCAATCAGGAATAAGTATGCGTAGTACGTAGTAGTCGTTTTGACAATATCTTCTTGGTTTTTTTATATCAAACGTATAAAAAATATTATTTACATTTATAAATAAACGGCTATAAAATAGAAATTAAGACTTTTGTTTCATGAATTAGTAGGTTTTCCTTATTAAATATAAAATAAATATGTATGCCATGGTCAATTAAAATAAAATAAATGTAAAAGTGGGTGTTTATTTTCAAAAAAAAGTACAAAATATCACAAAAAATATATTGGATATTTTTTAAAGTCAAGATATTGCACTTCATTTTTAATATTCCAAGCATTCAAATTCAAAAATATGATACAGGTTGTACAAATGACAAAATATTATTTGGAACTTGAAAAATATGGTTATTTTAGGCAAAATCATGATCTGAGTGGAAAAAAATTATATTTTAAGATGTATCTTATACGCCTACAAGATATAATACTTACTTTTTATTATTCAAGGAGTTAAAAAAGAACTAAATCTGTTCGTTTCGTACTAAAAATAAATCGATATAAATGGCTTTAGAAAATGTGTTTATTTTACACAAAATCCTGTCTAGATTAAAAAAACTTAATATTGTAAAGCATATTTTATGAATATGAAAGAGATAATGTCTACTTTTTACTATACAGGGCCTTAAAATTGAAATAAAACTATGTATTTAAACAAACGTCACAACATTTAAAACCTTAGAAAAACTACTTATTTTATACAAAAACATAGTACAAAATAAAAAAAATACAGATTGTAAGATATTTTCTGTATATACATAAGATATTTAATTTTTACTATAAAGTGTCTTAAAATTGAAAGAAACTATTTATGTAAACAAACGTCATAACAACATTTAAAACATTAGGAAAGCTGTTTAGTTTACAAAAAAAAGACATAGTATAAAATGAGAAAAATACAGATTGTAAAGCAAATTTTATGAGTATACATGAGATAATGCTTAATTTTAGGTATCGTATAGCTAAAAATTGAAATAAAATAGGGCTTCTGAACAAACGTCACATCAACATTTGTAACCTTAGAAACTTATTTTAAATGTGTAAAATGACAAAAACCACAAATTGTAAAGTATGTTTTATGAATATACAAGAAATAATAGCAAATTTTTGCTATACAGGGCCTTAAAAGTGATATAAAATGATGTATGTAAACAAACGTCACAACAACATTTAAATAATGTCTGAATGATTGTGGCGTGTTCATATATTTTTTCTGCTTTATTTGGGTTTTTCGCCACTGTCTAAAACTCAAAAAATATCAAAAAAAAAATATATAAAACTCAAAAATTTCTTTAAATAAGAACAGGTATTTTTGATATTTTTTGAGTTTTAGACAGTGGCGAAAAACCCAAATAAAGCAGAAAAAAATAAACAACATTTAAAACCTTAGGAGAGCTGCTTACCTTACAAAAATAGAATAGTATAAAATGAGAAAAATATAGATTGTAGGGCATTTTATGAATATACATGAGATAATCCTTAATTTTTACTATACAATGCCTAAAGATGGAAATAAAATTAGGCTTCTAAACAAACGTCACATTAACATTTGTAACCTTAGAAAGTTGTTTCTTTTACACAAAATGAAGCATATAAAATGAGAAAACTGCAGCTTGTAAAGTATATTTTATAAATATACAAGAGATAATGTCTAATTTTTATTATATAGAGCCTTAAAATTGAAATAAATCTATGTATGTTAACAGACGTCACAACAGCATCTAAAACCATAGAAAAACTGCTTATTTTACAAAAAAGCCTAGTATAAAATGAGAAAAATAGAGATTGTAAAGCAAATTTTATGAATATATATGAGATAATGCTAAATTTTTACTATACATAATATATTATCTTCGACTTCGACTTCCTCAGCCAAGTTTTTTAGTTATCCCAGAGGCTCTTACTAGTTTACAATGAATTTACGACCCAGAAGTGGGCACTTTTTAGTTTTTGGGGGTCTCTAGCTGACCCTTGTAATATATTATTAACGGTATGGGGTTTTTATTTACTTTACGTTATGCAACTAATTATACCCATACAGGCACCTACCATTAATTTTTTACATCATTTGGCTAAATGATGGCTTAGGTCTTGTTAAAGGTTTCTCCGAATCTACATTACCAAATACTAGATTTATTTATTCGAGAATTCTTGGAGAATTCTTTTTGGAAACATCCAAAAAATCAAGTGCTGTTTAAGAAAGCGTTCTAAATTTTCATGTTTTTAATGAGAAATTGCAAAAAAGGAATTGAAGGAAATTGGAAAAAAAACATATATCCTAGCTTAATCCTCGGAAAATAATAGTAATTTTAATTTAAGTCATCTCCTGATGATGGTTACATGATTGGCGAAACGAAACTTGTGTAAGTGTTTTCTGGAAAATCTTCTCGAGTTTAATAAAAGCACAGTTTTGAATTATAAATATAAACGCATTGAAGGTAGGTCTCAACTATCATCAAGAAACAGGAGATTGTTTATAAAATACATAAAACGCCTAAGTTAAAACAACAGGAATAAATATTATAAAAATGTACTTTTCTACCACAACTCAATTTTTTTATTTTTATCTAATACACGTAGCGCTATCAGACGAAATTTTATCAAACTAACTGAAGTCAAAGTTCAATACTATGCGGAATCAATATACTTAGACGGGCTAGACAGATTCGTTTCCTATGTATTAGTGTCTTAGGTCGTGTATAGATGGTGCACGATGTTGGGTGGTAAAGCTATGCACATGTTGTTCGACTGTCTACAAAAAAATTTGTCAGTTAACCGGCTCCCTTCGACAGTTTCTGTTGTTTCTCAAGCAGTCGATAGATTTTCAACCATGTCATACTCAGTAGTTGAACGCGGTTCACCTTTCTCTGCCGATTACAGAGTATATATACGTAAGTATCGCTTCTTATCAAAGTTCAAACTACTTAACCTAATACCCAATATTATAACATTACCTTGAACTTAACACTACTGTAAAAAAGTCAAGTTTAACACTAAATAATTCATGATAATACAACGTGACTTAAACCCGATATTTTGTATTTCGTAGAAGACCAAAATGGACCTATTTCACCCTTACATGACATCCCTTTGGTGGTTGATGCTGAAAAAAAGGTATTCAATATGGTTGTTGAAGTGCCCCGATGGACAAATGCTAAAATGGAAGTATGTGATTTTCATTATCATTAACAGCACCCAAAAATTAAACTTTAATTTTATTTTAGATTACAATGAAAGAAATTCTCAACCCCATTAAACAAGACGTGAAAAAAGGCAAGCCACGATTTGTGGCTAATTGTTTCCCTCATCATGGATATATTTGGAATTACGGGGCATTACCGCAAACTTGGGAAAACCCAGAACATCTGGATGATGCAACAGGATGTAAAGGAGATAATGATCCAATTGATGTATTAGAAATTGGGTATAGAGTGGCCAAAAGAGGAGAAATCTTGCAGGTTAAAATTCTAGGAACTATTGCTCTTATAGATGAAGGTATGCCTAATTTTAGTTTTTATATAAAAAGACTAATGTTAACAGGAAGCTTAAAATCAATATTTGGGGTAATTTCAATGTCATTTTTTTTACCAGCTTGCAATTTATAGTTATAAAGACTGTTATTTTAAGTTTGCATGTTCAAGTTATGGAAAAAAAGTAAATTAATATTTGTCATGGTTCAAGATATGAAGACAAGATAGTTTATTTTGATCAATAACAGTGTCATAGTTTGTACTAGAGCTGTTGTAGAAATATATTGTGAAATATAAAAAAAAAAACAGTTTTTTAATAAAAGTTGGGAATAACCTTGTGTTTGATAATGAAATATTTTTTTTTTACATTTTATAAGTTTGTTTAATAATTTACAGTTATCTTTGTGATTTAGAATTAGATATCATGATAAAAGTGATATCTGATGTCAGAAAAAAATCGTATGTTGTTACCTTATTAAATATAATATAATTTTCATTAATAAAATAATAAATTATAGTCATTGAATAGACTAGCGTAGGTCATACTTTCACTTCGATAGGAAATGAACAGTTAACCTTAAATATCAAGCTTGGTAAAATACTAATATAATTTTTTTTTTATTCAATGCAGAATTTAGTTGTCATTGATAAAGTATGTTTGATATAGTTTCAAAGTTCGATCAGGTTGTCAATGGCTACATTTTTTTTAACATTTTCAAGTGGTCTTTGTCCATTGTGTATTAAAATTTATGTCATTGATGTATTTTTTTTCATTTGAATTATGATAATGTTATTAAAATGATTAGAATACAATTTCTAGTGCACTTGAAACAGTAATCATTTTGGCATATGATAAATCTTTATAGTTTAAACTAATTGGATTTAAAGGAACTATTTGTATTAAATTGTTCCTTTAAATTCAATTTGATGATCTCTTGATGATTTCATCTCTCCTGAGATTAAATCATCACTTGATGATACTGACATGGTTTTTGAATAGTTTTTTTGATGTATATATCATATATATGTATATATATAGATACATACATTTTGACTATCAAAAAATAAAAACGTTAATTTATTTTCTACAAATATATTTTGCCATTTTTCCTTTCAATAACATGTTATCTATGGCCATACTTCCTGAAATCTATAAATAAAAATTTAAAAACATTTCATCAATCGTTCTTCGGACCAAAAATTTATCGAAAATGTCATTTAAAAGTGAGATATATTTGTTTGTCCTATAAATGATGATTTTTTGCTTTAAAGTTGTTTGCACTTTGTTCAGTTGATTTAAACACCGTTGTTTTGTGAACCATGAAGTTTTAAGCTTTATGGCTAATTCCTGGATGGTTTGTTTGTGATCAAGTTCAATTTCAGCCAAGTACAAGTCTTCCATATTTTGTATTGTCGAAAAAATTGAAATCCACACTTGGCTCTTTCATTCTTACAGCCTTCACCCCATTTTTGTCAAAATTGAAGAATAAGCACATTAAATATCAATATATTTATTTAGAATGTATGATATGTTATATTGTGTGTCTGTAGATGGCAATGTTTTTAAAATCGACATTACTAGTGAGGAAACTACCTTTCTCCAGAATCATTCCTAAAGGAAAATTGTTGTTTTTTATACAATACTGGATATAAGAGCATCATGATGCTTTGATTTTTAGGAGAAACCGACTGGAAACTGGTAGCAATCGACGTAAACGACCCATCAGCTGAACTGGTCAACGACATCGCGGACGTAGAAAAGCATTTTCCAGGTCTATTGAAAGCCTCTGTGGAATGGTTCAAAATATACAAAATTCCCGACGGCAAACCCGAAAATCAGTTTGCTTTCAACGGGGAGGCGAAATCTGCTGCTTTCGCCCACAAAATCGTTGATGAGGCAAGATGTTTATTGATTTATCTCAAGTACACACCATCAATAAGCCTAATTTCTTGTATTTTCTAGGTCCATAAGTTTTGGAAGTCGTTAATTGGTAAGGAAGTTGATGCAAAAGGTATTTCCTGGTAAGTTTACGCAAATTTTGTCGTATAATTTCGATGAACCATCTGTTTTATACAGTGTTAACACCACCTTGGATGGGAACTCGTTTAAGGTACCATTAAGCGAAGCAAAAGATGTCGTTGATAAAACACCTGAATATTCTGCACCACAACCACTTGATCCCATCGGTAAGAAATATTTTGTTTCATTACACGAGACCAGATTGAAAACGTTTCGTAATTGTTCTGATAATTTTTTGTCGTGTGCAGTTTAGAAGATTTTCAAATATCTTATGAAATATTTGATGCAGGAAGGAGATGTTCACAACGTTTTTAAGCAAGCCAGATGTAGAAAAGGTCCACAAATGATCGAGAAATGGTTTCCTTACGATAATACGAAGGTAGTCAGAAAAGTTCCCAGCCTCAACATGAAGATGTCGTTACTCGAAATATTCATTATAAGGGTAATAAAGTACTAGAAAGGAATACGAAAATTATAATCCATAGCACACTCATTTGGCCAGAAGTCACTTATGACTGCAAAATCTGAACCCGCCACAAAGAAAATAGCAGAGATGCCTGCAGTATTTGATAATCAGAAGAATTTTTAGTGTCGTGAATGATTGGAAACTGGAGGAGCAGGTGTAACTTCGAAACTCAAGTAGTAATAGAAAGATTTGGATTGTGGGCCATGGGAATGTGTAGCAACTCAGATAGTCTCCATATATTAAGCAGAATCAGGGAGGGATAACAAAAGGAGAGGTTAGATCAAAGACGCGAAAAGAACTACTCTACTTCAAATATTGGCAAGGGAGTGCACTACAGAAAAAAAAAAAGATAATCCTTATCTAAAAAATCCTATCAGTGAGAAAAACTTATCTGATACAAAAACATTCACCAAATTGCTCAGCAAAATAAAGATGAATTGAATAATTGCTACAGAGATAAAATGCTAATAAGAAATCAATTTTTTTTTAGTTTCCTGAGAAATCAAAGGGAGAAGATAGAAAAAATTGAAAAATAACGAGGCACAACATAAAATTTGATGAAACTTATTCATTAACATTCATGAAACTTTTCCATCTGGCCTCGAAAATTGCATAATTTATTTACCACTGCTGTTTTTCAGTTCATAAAATTTACTTTTTGGACGATTCTAACTCAGAGTCCAGTTGCAAGTGTCGACTGTAAAAATAGTCTTTTTTTGGTTAGTAAAAGTTCATATTATTACTAAAATTTTGGGATGTGCACATTGAAAATTGCTCAAGTCTTCAACAAAAAGAAAATACTTCCATCAAAAAAGCATCATAATTTACAGTAAGGCAAACAAATAGTTGCTCACCTCCATTTTTAGAGGTTTATCACTAATCACGGAGACAACTTTAAAAAATATGTATTTGAAAAGATAAGAAATGAGATGGATATTTTATATGACAATTGCCTATCATAATTATCAGTCCATATCCAACTAAGTCACTCTCTGTGACGAAATAGTTTTTATTGAATCATCCCATGGTGATTAATCTATCAAATTGTTTGTTGCAGTTGACAAATGGCATTTCATCCAACTGAAGTGAAGCCGATCATACTGGAATTTGTTCCTCCACCAAAACCACCAGTGCATTTAAGATGAATTGTTAAAATAGTCAACGTCAGTGTACACTAGACACAAAATATCATTGTACATTAAAGTTACACTTGCTTTATAATATATTTATTACAGAAAGAAATATACTTTAGAAAATACGAAAAGTTTTATTTTATTGAAAACTGCAGATCATTCAGAACAAACCACTCTGTTACAGTTTTCATCCCAATCCCTCCTTTCTTCCCACTTTGTAGTTCTTGATTGTCCAGAGACTTGTGTCTGCATTGTTCTCTACCACTGGCTCTCTCTTTGTCACAAGGTGTCAATTGATTATCCATTTCCTTAAATTATTCTCTCTAAGGGAACTGAAGATTGATCTTAGAGTATCTCCAACATTTCTTTATGCATTGCTAAGGAATCCTCTGGTCTATCTCTGCCAAAAAAAATATCCCATCAAACTTCAGGTACTATGCCAGTCCCAGTCTAGTTCTTTTTGATCGTTCAGAGTATTTCTTGAAATGTTATCTACATTCTTTGACTCTATTCCAGTCTTCATCTCAATCTGCTAATTTATTACACCATTTCAATCTAGGGTTATACTATCAAGTGCTGAGAAGCAGTGCCAATCTTGAATCAAAGCAAATAAGCTCATAGGAACAAAATCGTCTGATCTATCTCTGTAAATAAACCGGCTTTAAATAACCTGGCGCAGAGGCTAAGGTAATTGGCTGTGACCAGCAGAGTAGCTGTTTCGATTTCCGTGCTCAGTCGAAAAATAAAAAAGGACTGATTTACAGCACCAAAAAGATCCGAAACATCTCTAAGAGTGACTCGAATTCCGCAGGAATGTAATGATGCACTCTGGAAAAAAAAACATCAAAATCCTATCGACCTTAAGACGGTGTGTCAATGACCAAGGATAAGCAACCTCTGCCGCAATCTGCCTTTCTGAAACCAGGAATAACGACCATTGATGATCCTCGTCAATCACTTGGTGATAGTCTGGTTGCCTGCCATCTAAACATTTTACTTGACTGAATAATTCAAAATTAAAGGAAAAACTGAGACTGAGATAGGAAAAACGACACTTTTAGGCACTTAAATTGAATTAATAAACATCATTAAGTTAAAATGTAAAAGTTCACTACTTCAATTGAAATTCGGCTCTGGTGATCATAGATTTGGACCCCTCGGCTCTCTCCACATCTCTTTAGGTTCTCGCCATCCCACGAAAAACTGTACATTAAATCTTTGTTTCACATAAAGTGTTTGCAATTTAATAGAAATAAAAAATATTTTTAATTAGAAATTAATTTAGAACATTCTCAGCAATTTAAAAATCTGTCAAACTGACAAGAAGAAAACTGTCAAAATTGACAAAATGTACCATTATTAATTAAACAATTAACAATATTTTAAAAAATATGCATAAAAAAACTATTCTGTTATATTTTTTGAGACTGGGTGTATGCATTTGAAAATATCACCCCACTATTTTTTGTCGGTAAATCACAAAGATGTTCCTCCCCCTCCCTAACCCCTCGCGCATCACTAGGGAATTCAGTAGATGGCCAGATTTCTGATTTAATTTTGCCAAATAACCCATCTAGCGATTTTCAACTCCTTTCATTCTTCCTTATTATTTGTGATACCAGTTCGTTTTTGATTTTTATCTATTTTGTGTAGTATCTCGTTGTGTGTGACAAATTAATAGTGTTGTGATTAGTGAAATATTTTTTTTAAGAATAATAATGGCTATTGTTGATTCAATACAGGAGGTAAGGTAATCAAGATCTCATATGTATTAGAAAAAGATGCGTCTTCGTACTAGATTTATAGAAAGCCTTTATAAAATACTCTATTTTCTGTGAAATTTACTCCTCAAACAAACTGATATCTAAAAATGAATATAACCATGATTAAACTTATGTCCACCATTTATCTATCATAAAAGATGGTTCCTGAAAATGTTTGGTCTAGATATAACGCAAGTTATTGTTTATTTCTTTGCAACAGTTCTGAGTTACGACTTCAAATGTCACAAAGCGAATATCTTTCGGCATCGCCAAAGTTTATAAACAATATTGGCAGAATTAAGTTACATTAGATATATCGTATTATATTGGGCGCATATTAAAAAAACCAAAGTAAATGTTTTTAAGATTATATTAGAGGATTTGTCAAAATTGAGTGAATTAATCATGAGGAAAATGTTTTTAAAACGTCAAAAACCAATAGAGACAAATGAAAAGGGACAAAATATTTCGTATTTAATTTAATTTTTATATAAATAAATGTATTTAAACATAAATCTAAACCAAATATTGATGGATAATAAGAAAAAATATGTTTATTCAGTAGGGTAACTTTTTTGTATTGGAGAATAACATATATTAGAAAAAGAACATGTTAAATTCCCATCTTAAATCTGATATCTGACAAAACGTCAATTAGAACTCTATTTTTTTTTGTTATATTTATGATTTGTTTATAGCCTTTCCCGAATTGTTATGATTTGGATGATCTCTCCGTTAATATCCTTCAGAAACATTCAATAAATTCCCTGTTACATATTCAGGACGTTTTAAATTGCGAAGGTAAGTTAACTAGGTAAATTTGCAGATTATTTTTGGGGATGCTTGAATATTAGCCACAGTTTTATTTTCGATATGAACGTACGATAATGCGCACGATATCTACATTCCTCAGCAGGAAAAAAGTTTATCGTCAACGAATGCCTCCAGATTCAGCGTTTACATTTTTTGGGCATCGAGTCGACAAAAACTGCTTGAAAAATTTCCGTTTTTTGTTAAGTTGGCCATGTCCAAGACGTTGATTCTATTGCGCCATTGTTGTTTTGTGCTTCTACCGAGAACGTAAAATTTTTTGACTCGACTTTTAAACGTTTAACGATAGTTTTCTTACATTTTTAAGAAGCTTTTTTCTTAGTTGTGTTAAGGGTTGATTTTTTCCGTGTTTTTAATGGCAGGTGAGACAATGTCCATATCGGATTTGCTCGGTTTAAATTCGCCCCGCGGACTTCTCAACTTGAACACTTCAGAGGGTTTGTGTACCCCCCCTGCCAGTCCCCATAACATGCAGGTATGTATTTAGTTTAGTTTTTTCTTTTTTAAATTTTTTTTTTATCCTTCTGTCATTCTGTCAAATTGGATTAGATTGCATATTCTTTATATGATGCTTGTTGACTGTAAGTTTCAGACATTATTCCATGTAATTTAGCTGTGGTTTTCACTAAAACAATGTAATGGAGAAGTTTGTACAGGAAAAAAAGTCGATTAGTCATAAGTATTTTTAGTTCTCTGTTAACCTTGTTTTATCCCGTTTTTACTTATTTTTTTTAACAGTTTTCTTTCCATGCACACACTTGAATATAGTATAATTTTGAATACAGTTTTTCAACTTGATCTCACGTAAAGAAAAGGAGTTTTTCTTCTTAACCATGTTTCTTTTAGTATAATCAATCTACGTCGTTAGTTTTTAGAATTAATTTCTAACTAAATCACCATTAAAATGTAGATTAATTATTATCCGTTGATGTTCGGAGAGACTTCTTTTTAAGCATCTACAAGTTTACTCTTCAAATATCTCAATCCAAAAATCTAAATGTGTAATACTGTCATTAAACGTTCCTTTCTTAGCCAGTTTTGAGTTTTGGGAGCAGGAAATTGTTACATCGTGATAAATCAGGCGAATACGGAGGATGTTGAAACGCACAGACTTATTTTAGTGGTAATTTGCCCCCTCACACCAACAACTTTTATGTTTCTGGTCATTCACATGAGTCTGTGGAATTCCTTAGCTACCTGGGTAATTCTCATTGACTTAAATGGCATCAGGACTTGGAACTCTTTTTGGAAACCTAGCACATATATTCGTTTGCGTCTACGAAGCATTCATGCCGTTCCGAAAATAAAAAAAAAGTATATCCAACATGCTCCGTATTTTCTGCTATTTATGTATCCGGAATAATAAATAAAAACAAATATTTATCATTGAAAATGGTTTTCATAGGACTTTTTCCATTACGATTGAGGTATCTCCAAAACATGTATTTGGACGCGTCAACCGCTTCTTCTGGCATCGACAATCTTTGACTACGTAGTTTATTTTGCACGGACGGGAACAAATACAAATCAGTGGGTGCCAAATCAGGAGTGTACGGCGGATGACGCATCAATTCGATGTTTTGACCGGTCAAATGTTGAGTTCTTCTATACAGTCAACAATGTCAAACTTTACGATGTATATGTCAGATGGCGCCTAACAACAGCATTGTTTCCAATTCCGGATACATAAATAGCAACCCTCGTATCAGAATTTTTTCCCAAGTACTCTCTGAAATTTTGTTTCCTTCTAAATAATTCAGTTATTCTGCAATAACCAAAAACCAACGGTTCCTCCAGCACATATTTAAAAAGAAAACAGGACGAAAGCAAATAGCGTCGTTTTTCTCTAACAGATAGCAATGATTTCATCTTTATTACCCTTCGAGACATATATCGTTTTCTTTGTATTTTCTAAATATGTTCAAATGCGTTTGACCCTATTTAGTCTAATAATGCCGGGAATAATGCCAACGATTCGCAACTAAATCTCGCGAATTTATTTATGCGAAATTTATGTATGTCTGTGTAGATCAATTTCGATGATGCTAGACATCAGAGCGAGTCGCTGCGCGGCAGTTACTTGGCTGCTAGTCCAGTCAAAGGTTTACAGAGGAATCTTTCCATGGGCAGCGTGGGATCCAGTCCTTCAACACCAAATTATTTGTCGAGAACTTTGAGAAGCACATCATTGAGGTAAAACTTTCCACGATTACATTGTCGTGGGGCTTAAACGCCAGTTTTTTTTTAAGCGATTCTTGTGGAAGCAACAGTCCAGCCATATCAGATCACTCATTGCTTTTTAGAAATAATTCCCGATCTGATTCGTCAGATTCCGAGTTTGGTGTCAGCATAAACAGTCCCGAACTAACAGATTTACTGGTAAGAAGAAAAGATGCTGCGATGGGGATATTAAAAGGCTTTGTTTTAGAATTCGTTGAGTATTAACGAAAATTTTCCTCGAAATCCTTTAAACAGCAGTGCCACCAACGTTGACTTGGACCTTTCAAATTTACAAAACTTACAGGCAGTTCATGCTCTGAAATATTTTCAACAACCTCCCACTTTACTGGGCTCTTTGTTGCCTCCTTACAATACTAATAACAACCAACAGGTGAGTAGTATTTCTTTATATCTATTTCATTCATTTCCAAGTCTTTTATTTTAAGATAAGTGTACAATTTTTATGTTTACCTCACTCTAAAAGTAAATATTTAGGATTAACCCCGGTCAGCAGTTCTCTCGATGCTTCACCTTAAGCCTGGCAAACCCCAACGTACAATACCTCTTCGAAGGCATCCGGCCTTACCCAGCCTCGAATCGGCATGAATGAGGGACAATTCCTCATCGGATTTTACCGTTCTCTTGTTGATCCTTTCAAGAAGTATGAAAGAACTGGAATCAACACTGAAACTGGGGAAAAAGAAGCGAAATGTTAAAGGGTTAAGGAGACATGAAGAAAAAATTAAATATGTTAACGAAATATAAACGAGGGAAGACTAAAGGGCTATAAGACATTTTACTGCAACCAGATAAAAAAAACCAAATTAAGAAACTACAGGCCGTTAGTAAGAACAACAGTAACATATTCAAGAGAAACAATGACACTGACGAAGAATGAAGAAAAAAAACTTAAAGTGCTAGGGTTACTCAGGGGTCCAACGAAAATAAGTGAAAACAAATAGGCAGTGAGTGGACTGCAAAATAGAACAGATAAGGGAGTAGAAAATATTGTGAAAATCATTATGAGAAAATTAATATATGAAGAGAAAGATGAAGGTAGAAGAGCGAAAAAGACAAATAATGACGAAGAAATTGCATACCAGGCAAAAATCCACTAGACCTTATAAGAGACCAACAAAGACTAATCCACCCTGAAGTTGGGATACATTTTTTGAGCTCTTGAAATCTCTCTTCACCCTCACAGATGCCAATTTATGAAAATCTCTAACAGTATCAATGAAAACCATATGTCACTTTTTATATTTTTAAATCGAATTGCAATAAAACTACATCAAAAAGTTGCTTTAAACTCTGTCAAATGTCAAATTATTAATTAGATTTCCCCCAGTACAAAAAAATCATGCAAATATTACCTCGCTCTTTTATCCACCATGTTTAAATTCTTATATGGCTCTCGTGTATTCGTCAGAATCTCGACCAATAAACTTGAGGTACGTGCAGACCCTAATTGAAAAATATTTGATCTTTTTCGTTCAGGTAGTCATTCATCCATGGTGTACACTCACGGACAAAAGTCCCACGCCTCTAAAAACTTAACTATTATTCTTTATCTTCAGCGATTATCTCATTGTCTGTTCTGTTTTTAAAAATACCCCATAAATATTCTATAGGGTTTAAATCCGGAGACTGCGCAGGTCACTTTATTCAAGCCATCTTGTCTTAATTTTTTTCTTCTATACGCCATCGTAGAAAACTTGAAACGTTGTTGGTAAAAAATAAACATATTGCCTATGTAAACATCCACATCATAAATGCACTATATTATTCATCAAACCCAATTTGTAGTTATGAACTTAAACTTCCGATGGTGACTCCATTTTTTCGCATTTCCAATCCATTCATTGCTTCTTATTTGCCTATTATTGTGAGATACAGTATTAAACTTGAAAAGATTTACCACTAAACACCAAAACGCTTTTTTGAACTGCTCGACGCACGTTTCGCTAACCATGTTAGCATCATCAGGAGATGATTTAATCTAATTCTAAAACTAAACTATGTTCTATTTATATGAAAACCATACCTAACGAAACGTGTAAAAACCATGAATCGTGAAGTGTACTAAGCCTTACATTAGTAATTGAAAAAGTTCTTTTAATTAGTCTTAAATTATTAATATCTATACTATGGTTATGTTCGATTGCATATTGGGCAACAAAAGATTTTTCATTTCTCCCATATCTAATGTGGGCAATATGTTCTTTATATCTTGTCAATATGGATCTTTTTGTTTGCCCAATATACCTTCGATCACAGTCTCGACAGCTAATTTCGTACGATTTCGTTCGTACGTGTTGCCTAGTGTTCGTACGTGTTGCTTAGTACACTTTTAGAATTAGATTAAATCATCTCCTGATGATGCTAACATGGTTAGCGAAACGTGCGTCGAGCAGTTCAAAAAAGCTTTTTGGTGTTTAGTGGTAAATCTCTTCAAGTTTAGTATTTCACACCAAAGGTTCCAACAGAAGAATTGAGATACAGTCTTCTCAAATCATTGGATGATATATTGTATTGCTCTACATGACCAGTTTTGTCAACAAACAGAAAACGCGTTTCGCTAACCATGTTAGCATCATCAGGACATTGAGATTCAATGAGGATATGATTCACTTTCCTGATTTAATCATATCCTGCTGATGCTAACATGGTTAGAGACGTTAAATAAACTGATGTTGTGTTCAGAGGTAAATCTCTTCGAGTTTAACCTTCCTAAGTTATCCATTACGAAAAATGTCTTAAGATCTGCCACGAGGGTAAAATAAAAAGTCATATTTTTTGAATGAAATGTCGTTTGTTTGTTCAACGTCAACGTTTACAATTTAACACAACGGTACACAAGTCTGGTGAATGTTCTGGTGAAATAGTTTGTCTATCGTGTATCTTTCCATAGGGAATTGATACAATGAACTGATCACAGCAGTCTGAGTGACATTTTCGTTTCAAACAGTGTTGCCACTATTACGTTTCAAAGTGCTGACACTCTTATTGGAAAACTCTTCAGAAAATGAAAAATTGTTAACAATTAATGACCTTTTATGTTCGATATTCAGTGATAATGCGTGCATTATTATTCTAGATGATCGATAAATACTTATATTCTTCGTCTATTTTTAATTCAACATCCGAAAATTTCCACTTGGACAAGGCAGCCAAGTTTCACCGATCAGCCGCATGTAAGACTGTCATATAGCACCCCGTTTACGGTTCAGCCGGCACTTTGTTGATTTTTTCAGCCGTGTACGATGCAGTTTGCACTTGGAGTGGTGTGTTGCCCCCTCGCGTAGATAAAGCTACGGGATACTCCAGCAAAGTGTTTTTGGGCGGCGTTCCTTGGGATATTTCAGAGCAGTGTCTCGTACAAGCGTTCAGACAATTTGGACCCATCAAAGTTGAATGGCCTGGCAAGGAAAGACATGCTTCACAACCAAAAGTAAGTCATCTCGTGCATCTTCGACTTTATAGACGTGAAACTTATTTTTAGGGATATGTGTATATCATATTTGAGTCAGAGAAGAATGTTAAATGTTTATTACAAGCCTGCACTAGCGACAGCTACAATTTCTATTACAAAATTGGTTCGAAAAGGATGAAATCAAAAGATGTAAGTGAAAAAATCATTAATACGTTTCGATAACCATGCCAGTATCATCAGGTAAATGCCGTTTTGATGTTTTGTATATTATCTCTTAGTGCTGCATGAATAAGCAATTCTTGTTACTAACAGTTAAATTTCTTTCAATATATTTAAGTAAGAATGTCAGTATTTTCACTTCGTATATTAAAATATATAAGTACGTCTCTATTGACCAAACCATGTCAATACCATCAGGGACAAGATGGTTTGGTGTTTTGCATATTATCCCTTAGTGCTGCATGAGTAAGCAATCATTATTACTAGTAGTTATATTTCTTTCAAAAGATCTAGGTAAAAATCTCAATATTTTCAATCCCTATATTGAAATCTATAACTGCGTCTCGATAACCATGTCAGTACCATCAGGGAAAAGCATGAATAAGCAAGTCTTATACCAACATTTGTATTTCTTTCAAAAGATCTAAGTAAAAATCTCAATATTTTCAATTCCTATAATGAAATATGTAAGTGCGTCTCGACAACCATGTCAGAGTCATCAAGGAAAACGTGGTTTGGTGTATTGTATATTATCTCTTAGTGCTACATGAATAAGGAAGTCTTATACCAACAGTTATATTTCTTTCAAAAGATCTAAGTAAATCTAAATGAAATGTATTAAAATCTATAAGGGCGTCTCGATAACCATGTCAGTATCACAGGGAATTATCTCTTAATGCTGCTTGAATAAGCAATTTTTATACCATATTATGTTTTAGTGCTGCATGTAACTTTTCCCTTTCCCAATATTTTAAACTTGTATTTGAAACGAACAAAAAAAAAATAAAAAAGAACAACATAACTTAATAATATGGATTTTTTTTTTAAATTTCTATGGTTTGTCTAAAATTTTTACTTCGAGTGTACAATCTCGTAGACTTGCATTAAAAATCAAGGTCTTATTGCTAACAATTATATTTCTTTAGGTGCAAGTTATACCTTGGTTCTTAAACGATTCAAATTATACCAAGTCGACTTCGCAGAAGTTGGATCCGAGCAAAACTGTGTTCGTTGGTGCGTTGCATGGTATGCTGACCGCTCAGGCTCTTGCTAATATCATGAATGATTTATTCGAGGGCGTCGTGTATGCAGGTTTGTGGATAATCTCTCTAAAATATTGATTTGTCCTATAAGTTCCCGCCCGTTTTTTTATTGTAAAGTGTTATCGAAAAAATTATAACAAGAAAATAATCAGTGATGCATTCTCAGTCATTGTTCTTGACTTGCTCCCACCTCCCGACCAATTTATTGATGCTGGAAATCACCGAGCCTAGACTCGGAAGAAGTTGTTAAGTAAGTTATCGAAGTCCTCGCCGTTGGCGCAGGATACGCTCCTCATTTGGTAGCACAGCGAGTGGAAAAGGTGATACTCGATTGGCGTAAGATCTGGAGAGTACGGTGGCTGTAGACAAACCTCCCAATCGAGATTATTCAGGGCCTCGTTGACGATGTTTGTTGTATGAGGCCGTGCATTGTCGTGGAGGACGATGACACGATGCAACTGGGCGAGGTACCGTTCCTTGTAGGCCGTCTTGTTCTCCAGCGTTTCCCAGTACACGAGACCCTGCCAGTCCCACCAAACGCAGATCGTGGTCTTCTTGGACTGGCGGCTTTGGGCGTGTCTCCTGTATCCACCCACTACTTCGTTTGCTTCATATCGACGTAGAGACGCCATTTTTCATCTTCCGTGACAAATCTGTCCAAGAATTGTTCCATGGCCGCGAGCGCGATGTACCGAACTCCTGCAGTTTTTTGACCGCGACGAAATAGAGCGAATGTCGAAAGTTAATCAAAATTAAGTTTTTCAGAACAATGTCTTGTAGAGTAAGAAAAGGGTTTTTGATTGCATATATACATATGACCAAACAAAATAAAAATGCAGGAAAAAACAAATAAATTCTAAAAACGGCGGGAACTTTTTTTGGACTGTTAGTTTAATTAGTTACAATATTACAAGGGTGGACTGAAAAGGGTTCAATCTCCGCTATAGGGCTTTTATTTGCGAGTATGAAGTTAGTCTGAACAGTATCCAGCCTAAACATGAAGACGGCGTTACTCGTCAAAAGTAAAGCCGGCTCTATATGTAAGACTCTAAAAGTAAGCCGATTGACATACATGACTGTTAAAGAGCAACTAACCATCTAATATGGCTGAAATTTTGGAGGTTACCTTTAAATGCATGCGCATATACAGGGTGTTAGGTAAACATGCGGCAAAAATTAATGGGGTTATTCCTTGACTTATTCTAAGACTATTTTGTTGTATGATGTTTTTTGAAAAACCCCTTTGTTTCGAAGATACAGAGTGAACAAAATTTGCGACAACCATATTCGATATTTGTTGAAATCATTAATGTAATTAAAAGTAGGGTGTACGTCAATGAGTTTATCAAGTAAAATATTCTTAGAATACGACAAGGAATAACCATGCATTTTTACCGCATGTTTACCTCACACCCTGTATATTACCAGATTATTTTTGACGAGTAACGCCAGTTTTATATCAAGGCTGGAAACTTTTCAGACTACCTGCGTAATTTACACTGTTATGATACGGTATATATTTTATTCTTCTATTTCCACACATCACTTCACTTCCTAAGGTCAGTTTAAATAAGATCTTGCTTAGTAACTTCAATCTTATATGTACTCATATCAACTATAAATTGTCCAGGCTACCCTACGCACACAATAGAGGTGTCTAACATGTTTAAATCGTGAATTAAAGACGGATTTGTTTTTTTTTTTAGGTATTGATACTGATAAATACAAATACCCCATTGGCTCAGGACGTGTGACGTTCAACAATCCGCGCTCATATTTGAAGGCAGTTTCTGCCGCATTTATTGAAATTAAAACCGCCAAATTCATCAAAAAGGTGAGTTATTAAAGAAAGTAAAAAAAAAAATTACTTATACTGGCTGAAATAAAAATACAAATATTAATTTTATATATTTCTAGAATAAAACATGTTAAATTATAATACCATAACCTTACCATTGCCTACTACATCAATTAATAAATTCAACGAATTTTCGTCATTAGCTTTTAATTTTCGACCTAATTTTGGAGCGACTTAACGCTGTCTACATCATTGAATATTTTCACTGTTTTTGAAACTGTTGACTTAATGGCCCTTTTATTCGGATGTATTTTATTACATAACTTTTTATTTCCCTTTCAGTATTAAATACATATTAATTCTATATAAAAATTGAAAGAAATTCGCATTAACAGTTGTCAAGTGTAATCAAATACTTCATCTGTCAACCATTATTTCATAGCCTACTAAATGAAAAATATATTTACCCTAAAACAGACCGAAACATCTTGTAACCAATTTTTTATTTTATCTTGACAAAAAAAACAATATTTATTATAGATTATACAATATTTATTCAGAGAAAATACTCTTTCAACAAATGCCAAATTCAAGTACTGTTGTCATTAAAAAAAATCAAGTTAGCCTAGGATTTCAAATATGCCACAAAAAAAAATATACCCAAAAAGTCTCTAGTATAGTACAAAATGTCATTAAGGAATCTCAAAGCGTTCTCGAGATATCGTTTCCTTACATAATAGCGACCATTACGATTTTTCATCGGTTCTATAGCATTTGTCATTTCATTCACCTGGATATATGGCATTGCATTTGCTTCTCATCTTCATATAACTTCAAATAAAATCTGATAACCTTAAATATTTCCAAACGCGCCCTGTCCACTGTGCCATCCTCACGCATTTAGGCAAAATTTCCAAGCAATTGCTGCATTCCCTTTTATATCTTTGGCAGAATGTTAGCAGCCCTTGTTATCGGTGCTCAGATCTAGATGGGTCTCTAAATGATAAATTTCCTCCATATTAATATTCTATAATCTACAGTGTTTATATTCCTTTGTTCTTTAATATATTAAAGTGATATAGGCACCAAATCCATGAATTTTCAATTGGTTATATAGGAATGCTTTGTCCTAACTAAATCCTATCTATAACTAACCTAGTCCCGATTTAATTTGATATTGTACAAACGTTTAATGCATACAAACCCACTACTTTAGGTCCAAGTGGACCCTTATCTTGAGGATTCCCTATGCACCCTTTGTGGTGTACAACAAGGACCCTACTTCTGTCGAGACATCACCTGCTTCAGATATTTCTGCCGTTCCTGTTGGGCCTATCAGCACGGACCGGAACTGCGCCACCACAATCCCATGAGCCGAAACTCTAAAAACAACCAAGTGGGTGGTCTGGGGAATAATACATCAAACATGACCATGTCGAATGGAAACTTCTAAAAGTACTAACGTGTTTTTTGTTTTCATTCTACATGGCAATTGACGATTGTTCCTTGATCAAATAACCTTGTTAGTTAATAACTCTAAATCTTTGAATAATGTTAAAAATTGTTATGTTGTTGATTGTGTGAGAGTATGATGTTTAAAGATTTATACAGATAAATCTTAAGTTCTAACTCTATTAGCGTTTAAACGTGAACTTGTTTCTTTCGTTCATGTGTGATTTATTTCAATGTTTTCCTCATGGTTACAGTTTGCACTGGCACCTGGCAAGTCACACATGCACAAGCTTAAAGTCATTCTCCAACTTTAAATATTAATTTTTGTGCAGTGTAATTTCATATTGACCACTTTTACTTTATATTTATATTTCTGGTTTGGTCAAAATATTGGTTCCAATTATAAAAAATTGATTCAGGTTTTTTAAACTTTGAATATATGGGCTCTATGGGTAGGAGACGAATATTATAAATTACCCATGTCAATCTTACTATTACAAAAAACTATATGGGGTTAGTCATGGCAATTTCACGTGTTGTTCCATAACATCATGAGGCAGTATTTGCCACTTGTCAAATGTATAATGCAAAGTACACGTGCCATGATAGGCAAGATTGAACGTGTAGTTTCGTATGTTTTAGTGACATCCATCATCTGTCAGAACTATCACATCAAAGTAGATATATTTTCGTCATGGCAATCTGGGATTTCGCCACCGATCTTGCCACTTGTCAAAACTATTATATCAGTTTTTGTGTCTTTTTGACGTTATGAACGTTTTCTATCAGGTTTTTAAAGTAAATTTAATAATTGCGTTTTCACAACGTTTATTTCGATAAAACAAATTATAAATTAATAATAACCTGCCACTTGTCACCACTTCTACATCATTCGTTGCATACAAAGTGTAAATTAATGACAGACAGGATTGAACGTGTAGTCTCGTATGTTTTAGTGACACCTATCAACTGTCAAAACTATCACTTCAAAATAGGTATATGTGTCTACATGAATTATTTTGACTGTTCTTTATGCCAATTGTATTTTGTTAATCGTACTTTAATTTCCAAGATTATTTCAAAAAGAATAATTACGATTATTTCAAAAACTTTTTGAGCAATCACTGACATGATAGAATCAGTCATATTTTTTAGACCACTGTCACCTGTCAAGACTATGGTATCATTTGTTTTTAAATTATTTCCATGGTGATTTAGGATTCTTCCTTCAAATAATTGCTAATCATGCTCTGATTCCTGAGATTTCCAACAGGATTTAAACAATTTTAATGATTTTGATGTTTTTTTGTATTGTTGCTTTTTCTCTTACATTTTGTTAATGCTGCCTTGGGTTTTTAACGATGATAAATGAATTATCCATCATTAGATATCAATTGCAATGATACACTATCATTTGGGAAGAATTAAAGACCTGGGAAAGTCAAAAACATATATTGCTACGACCCACTCCATATGGTTTGCCTACCAAGCCATGCTTGGTATTTTTTCCGTACATTTTGTTTAGAAAACTCAATTTTTTTTGACCTAAATGTTATATATTTATTTTTATTATTTTACAACAAAGTCGTACAATTTTACAAACATTATGTCTATTTTTTTTATCTATTATTTAAAAAAATCCTGTGGTAACGTGTCAATTGTTTTAAAACATTTTTTTTCGGCTATTTTAACTTATTATTTTACCGATAAGTTGGAGAAAGGCTTTTATCTCTATTCTGTAGGTGTTAAATCTTTTTTATTAAGTAAGAGTTCTTTTCTTTAGATGTTTGTGGGTGCAAGTGCGCCATCGCACAAAAAATCAGTATATATTAGACAACTTAAATTGCACTCAAAATTCCTGAAACCTTTCGTAGAGAAAAGAAAGTATTTTAGTATAAGTTTATTTTTTTTCAAAAAAGTTAACCTGTTTCATAGTTTTAAGTCGTTTTTCAATGGGATTTAGGGATTAAGTAAATTTTTTATATAAGGAAGTTAACTCGTAAGGTTTACTCAAAGTTGGAAGAGAAAGAGGGAAAGCAATACAGGATATCTGATGAAAGTAAATGGAATAAGATCTGAACCAGTTTGTTGAAGATTTTTTGCTGTTTCATTATTCCAGTACTTGATTTTCTGTGATATCCTCTATTTTTATTGAGAGTCATCACAATATAGGCTGCACTATAGGCTGCTGTTATTGAAAGTATTGCTGTTTCAATGCAGTGCCATAAAAAGTATCATGAATGGTTTACCTGAAAAATTCCATCTTTTTTAAATATATTATTACTAGAAATAATTGTTTAATAAGGATATTATTCGAAATACTAATACCACACTGGTATGTTTACTTTAAATAGATTGTACTGTATTTTCGTATAATTAAAAGTATTTTTTGGTAATAAGTATTATTTATTTCCATAAAAGATAATGAATGCAATATTAATATTATTACTAACACGTTTTGTAGTTGTGTATGTATTTTTTAATTTAATTTTTGTAACTTGAGCCAAAGATCAAATTTTTTCTATCACCCATAATTGTAACCTCTTTAGTGGGCCTTGGTCTCTTTCACAACCTCCCCCCCATGAATGATTTCCAGCCCCGGTCGATCGGTTGAAAAACGATCAACCCTTTCGAAGTGTTGTGTTTCTTTTCCTACTTTAATTTTCAGCCCTTCCTTGCACATATCATCTTTTTTAATTCCCATTTTCAATGTATTTTGTTTTGTTTGTATTTACTCGGAGCCCGCTTCTCTCATTAATGAGCCTGCTTCTTTTATTAATATTTGAGTTACATTTTTCATTTCTTCCAATTCTCGTGTTATAATTGTTACATCGTCGGTGAAAGCTAGACATTGGTGTTTTTTTATCATGTATTAGTCCTGTTCAATGTATCTGACTTCTTAGCATAGCGCCCAGCTTCTCAGCCATTTTTGTTAGAGCTATTAGTTTTCTATTAACCCCCAGTTCTCCCATTGCTTTTATTAGTTCCTTTCTATCAATGGAGTCATAGGCCCATTGGAAATATATAAAGAGTATGTTCATGTTTAAGCTTTGTCAGTATTTTCTGCAGTTGATTTAGTAACATTATCTGGTCTACTTTTGATCTGTAACTCCTAAAACCACATTGGTACTCTCCGACTAGATCCTCCGAGGTATCCCTTATCCTGTTCTTGATTGCTGTCGCCCTTATTTTGTACACCACTTCCAACAACTCTATACCTGTACTTGTCACATGATGTTCTATCTCCCTTCTTGTAAATTGGACATAATACTGCTTGTTTCCATTTCCTTGGCATTTTTTCCTTCCTCCAGTACTGGCCTATAATCTCTGCAATTTCCTGTAGTAGCTTTGGGTCGCCATATTTTATCAGCTCTATACTAATCTGGCTCTCACTTGAGCTTCTATTATTTTTCATGTGTCTTATGATTTCTTTAATTTCGTCAATGTTGGGTTCCGTTGCGTTCTGCCTTTCTGCCCCTTCCTCCAGTTTCCTCTCAATATCTCTGTCCGTTCTATCCTCTTCCTCTCCATCTTGTTCAATATTCGTTCAAAATAACCTCCCCTACTTTCTATATTTTCCTTTTCGTTTATAAGTAGTTTTCCGCCGTCGTTCTTGCAGTATATGTTTCTTGGTTGATGTCCTTTCTTTTTGTTCCTAATACTTTGGTAAAAATTCCTTATTTGCTTTTGATTATAGTTGCTTTCAATTTCCTCCATATCCCTTTCTAAAACTTATCTTCTTTCCTATTGCATATTTGTTTGACCTCCCTTGTTCTTTTTTGAATTTTAAATTAATAATGTTAATTTTAACAATTTTGCTCCCATTTTTTTCTCCAAAAAATTTAACTTTGCTTTACTCCTCCTTTCCACTGCTACCTCACATTCGGTGTCAAACCAACTATTCCTCTTTGTTCTTGTATCCATATTGAATATTTCCTGAGCCACTGTTGCTATTGTTTTCTCTAGGCTATCCCATGGTTCATTTATTGTTCCATGTGCCATTCTTCTTATTGTACTCTGCATCCTCTCCTCGTATTTCCTTCTCATTTCTACGCTTTCCAGATTATTTGTAAATATATTTCTTTTATTCACTTTCCTTTCTCTTTTATTGGTATTTTCCCATTTAATTTCCACTCCTACCAAGAAATTGATCTGTTCTCAAATCCGTTCCTCTATAACTTCTAATCTGATCTATGATCCTTATGTTTTTTTCTCTATCAGTACATGGTCTATTTGGTTTATTGTCGTACTATCGGGTGAAATCCAAGTCCCTTTGTATATTTCTTTGTTTGCAAAACATGTGCTCTTAATTATCATGTTGGCCTCCATTGCAAATTCTATCAGTTTCTGTCTTTTTTCATTCGAAATTTTGGTTTTACTGTATTTTCCTGTAGTAGACAGATATTGTTGTTCTTTGCCAATCTTCGCATTAGTCTCCCCCATAACTATCTTAATATCACACGTTGGAATTTTGTGTAGCTCCCGTAGCACTTCATCTAATTCTTCTTTCTCCTCCCTGTCTCCCGTTAGCGCATGTGTGTATTCGATTTTCTGGTATGCACTCTACATCTTTACCACACAAAAAAATATGACACTAACTCGAAATTGTTTAAACATCAATGGCCTTTTGAAAGGTACTGTCGTAGAACCTTAAAATTAAAGTATAGACAAACAAAACTGTTAACAAAAACTTTGGCGCATTACCCAAACATTGCAGATGCACGTCGTGAATTGAAAATATTGCATGTTGCCAGATATAAATTTGTATGGTCCAGAAAATCTATGGGTGACAGAAAAATTGTGCTTGCAGATTTGTTTTTGGTGTATCAAACACCATGTGTAATTTAACCTTTTTACAATAGCAAACTTGAAACTATTTTAAACGATTTTTAAATGTTTCTGGTTATGGTGGTGATGTTTACCTGATACCAACTTTTTAAGGCATTTTAACATTATTAGCACCCTATATTTTACAATACTATCAACCTTTTTAACGCAAACGATGTTGGCTAGTGAATAAAGTTAATGAAATAAATGCCTTGTTTGATTTTTTTGTTTATCCCAGGATGCACAGACATAAATGATTTCATAAATTACCTATATTTGATTCAAAATAAGCTTCCCCAAGAAAAGTACTGCATGGTGGGCTCAATCTGATGCACTGCAAGACACTGCATTGTCTTATCAAGATATAGTCCTAAGAAGTCAGATCGAGTGAAAAGAATAGGTGACAAGACCTACAAAAATGTTTACAAAAAAGGAAGTAAGAGCGAATCGTAATGGGAAAAAAGAGTTTCCAAATCTAAGACTCAAAATTCTGTAATTGTGACAAAGGATCTGTAATTGAACTATGATCAACATTTGAAAATTATTCCCCATCCAGTTTTTCAGAAAAATGATATTTTCGGCCGTTCTTATACATAGTCTCTTATGGTAGAATGGTTTCCTCGACGGATGTTTCTATTTTTTCACTATTAATCTTTCTAGAATAAACATCACATGATAAAGTTTAATATTTGCATAATAATATAATTATTTAAATAGTTAAAGTCAAACTTTCGATTATTAATAACCAAACACTCGACCAAAAAAAAGAGATAGAGTTGTAGCTAAAAAAGACGGTCAAAATTGTATAATATTTCTGAATTTGAGGTTAAGAAAGTTATTTTTCTTAAAGAATATACCATTGTGTCTAGAATACGTATAATTTTAATTTAAATTTTCTTTCTATCTATCTATATATATATATATATATATATATATATATATATATATATATATATATATATATATATATATATATATATATATATATATATATATATATATACATATATCAGTAGTAATATATATATAGTTCAAGGCAGGATCTGCCCGGTCGAAAACCTGCCTGATATTCACCAATGTTCGGTTCTAACTGTCCCTGTGCTATGTCTAGTAGACATTGAGATAGAATCTTGTGGTTATATATAATATATATATATATATATATATATATATATATATATATATATATATATATATATATATATATATATATATATATATATATATACATATATATATATACACACACATATACATATATATATATACACATATACATATGCATATACATGTAAACACAAATGCGTTGTTGCCACATCTTTTTGTCTTCTTTCTTCGAACGATGTGTCAATAAAAACGAAGTGAATTTGTTACATTTAAAAAAAACTAATTTATTAATAATTTGTAATATAAATAAATAAAAATTATGAATGTCTGTAACTATTTTAAGTTTTACGAAAACGAAAACATTTCATCATTATTTTGACTCATAAGAAATGCTCGTACTACTGCTCATACGTATACTACGCCACTGCGTATTAAGTATACTTATTAATAAGTATTGTTAGTCAAAAAGTTCATCAAAACATGGATTGACCATTGCTCACCAGAGACAAAGCAACGGTACAAACTGTGGGGGAGATCAGGTGAAACTGCGCCAAAGATAGTTCTAGCTGCAGGAAATTATGAGATCAAATCGGTAAATATAATATTATAATAATATCTATATATATATATATATATATATATATATATATATATATATATATATATATATATATATATATATATATATATATATATATATATATCCCCTTTGTGGATCAGACCTTGACGTGGTAAAGGGGTTTGAGTAGGACAATGAAGCTTTGAGCTATGCCGTCTGGAGTCTAAGTTTCTGGGAGGGTCATCCCTGGCGGACAGGTGAAAGCAGAGGCCTCAGACTAACATGATCCAAAATCTGCCAACCCGCATTGGACCAACGTGGCAGATTACGGCCATGCCTTCAACATCATAATACAACAGCAACAAACATGGCCCTCGTTCCCCGGAGGCCAAGGGGCAACTACCCACCACAGCGGGAAGATCTGCCCCAAGGCAGAGGGTGCTAAGAATCACCGGGTTAGATCAGGCTGCCATTGGACTTTTGACATTGCTATGCTTAATATACGGACAATGAAAACGGGGACCCGACTGCAAGAACTTCTAATCGAACTTGACAACATACATTGATATATTATTGAGCTCTGTGAAACACGAAGAAAGGGCGAAGAGTTAATCAAACTAGAACCAATTGGTCACGTGCTCTACACCCGAGGTACGGATAATGAACGATGTGGTGGAATTGGATTCCTCATCAATCGAAAGCTGAAAGACAGTGTAGTCAAATTTGAAAGTATATCTGACAGATTAGCCCAATGCGTCATTCAGTCGAATAAAAAGTTTAAGCTTCAAATCATCCAAGCTTATGTACCAACTATAAGCCACAGAGATGAGGAAATTGAGGAATTTTATGATGATGTAGTCCAACTTTTAGACAAAGAGCAGAGTAGGTATAAAATCCTGATGGGTGACTTTAATGACAGAATCGGAAAAGCAAGAACTGGTGAAAATGCAACTGGTCCATATGGAAATGGTGAGCGGGACAATAGAGGAGACAGGCTGGTTGGTTTTGCTGAAGGACAAGAACTCTATATTATGAATTCGTTTTATAAGAAAAAGATCAACAGGAAATGGACATGGAAAAGTCCATCTGGACTCACAAGTGATATTGATTACATCATGTCAAACGATAAAGTAATATTTTGCAATTGTACTGTCCTTAACCATTTTAATGTGGGAAGTGACCACCGAATGGTACGAGCAAATATTAGGATAAACTGCCGAAAAGAGCATGAAAGAATGATAAGACCAAAAAAGGGCAAAGTGGATTCTGAGAAGCTGCTGGAGAGAGGCAGATATTTTGAAATTGCTTTGTCGAATCGTTTTGCTGTGTTACAAGACCCGGAGGAGATGGAAATTACAGACCAATATGCAATATGAAATCACCAACAGTGTGCTTAAAACGGCGACTTCAATAGCACCAGAAGATATATGTTTCAAAGAGTAAAAAATTTCCAATGTGACCATTAATTTAATGAAAAAACGGAGAATGAAGAATGCAGGCAGTCCTTTGGCTGTGCTTGGCTTTTATCGATTATGAAAAAGCATTTTATTCAGTCTCAAAGCAGGCCATAATGGATGCATTGCTTAATCAAGGTGTAGAGAAAGCTTATGTAAATTTGCTAGGATCGATATATGATGAAGCTACAGCGACAGTCCATCTTGACGATCTTGAGATTGGAATAAATGTAGAGCGGGGCGTACGGCAGGGTGACGCAATATCGCCTCTTCTTTTCTCAGCTTGCCTGGAGGAAGGGTTCCGTAATCTGGATTGGGAACAGGATGGAATAAGGATTAATGGTGCATACTTAACCATTTGGGCTTGAACGCTTGGCGGGGGAACCATTTGGCTTGAAAATAAACCAGAAGTCAGGTCATGTTCAATAAATGTGCTGAGGACAAAAGGATTTCTCTTTTAGGAACGAATTTGAAAGTTGTGGATCACTATATCTATCTTGGGCAAAGGGTTTCAATGGAAGGGGATACCGTCCGGGAGGTGGAACGACGCGTTAAATGTGGCTGGCAGGCATTTGGCAGGCTCAACATAGTGTTTAAGAGCAAACTACCACTTTGCCTGAAAAGAAAAGTCTTTGATCAGTGTATCCTGGACACTCACATCATAGTCAGTTCAAAGACTTCGAGTAGCATAGAGGGGAATGGAAAGATGTATGCTTGGCATTACTAGACGGGATAGAAAGACCTGCACATGGATCAGAGAACAAGCGAAAGTGAGTGACATCATTGGAAGAATAAAGCAATTGAAATAGAGGTGGGCAGGCCATGTAGCGAGGCGATGGGACGAAAGATGGACCAGGGCGGTCCCGGAGTCCACGGAGAAGACCGAAAGCATGATGGACTCATGATATTATTAAGTATATTGAACCCGAATGGCAGAGGAAAGCTTAGGACCGTGAGAGTTGGAAGCATGCTGAAGAGGCCTTCATCCTGCAGTGGATTGATATGGGTTGATGATGATGATGATGATGATGATTTATATATATATATATATATATATATATATATATATATATATATATATATATATATATATATACATACGTATATATACATACAAATATATATATATATATATATATATATATATATATATATATATATATATATATATATATATATATATATATATATATATACATACGTATATATATATATACATACGTATATATACATACAAATACATACATATACATACATAAATGTTACATTAATATGTATGTATAGTATATGTATGTATGGGTTGATGATGATGATGATGTATATATATATACATTACATTAATATACGTTACATTAATATGTATGTATCTATATATATTATACATTATATATATATATATATATATATATATATATATATATATATATATATATATATATATATATATATATATATATATATATATATATATATATATATATATATATATATATACGTATAGAGTTATTATAAATAAAAATTATAAATATCTGTAACTAAAGTTTTAGGAAAACTAAAACATTTCATCATCATTTTGACTCATAATAACAAATAACATAAGTATTGCTCATACTACTGCTTATACATATACTACGCCACTGCTTATATGTATACTACGCCACTGCTCATAAGTATTGTTAGTCTGCTCAATCTTAGCAGTTGAATCATCTCATCAATAATGCAAACCAACTTCTCTGCAACTATAGATGAAGCCGCAAGATTGAAAACAGTTGAAGAAATTGGTATTTAACAGTACACTTTCCCAGAGTATTTTGATGGCGGTTCTGCTGGGTTAATTCGACGTTTTGTACAAGTAGATCAAAACATGGATTCACCATTACTCACCAAAGACAAAGCAACGGTACAAACCATGGGTAAAAGTGCGCTAAACAGACCAAGGATAGTTCTAGTTGCAGGAAATGATGAGATCAAATCAGGAATTCACTTCGATTGATAAAGTCAAAGGTTTCACATAAAATATATGTTTCAAGGCATCATCTAATTTGGTTATTGTTTTATTTGAATTTAAAGCTTGGACGCACTAATAAAATCATCTTAGAAACTGGCAAAGGGCTGAAGGCAGAAGAAAAGCTCTTTCAAATCATGGACCAAGATACTGTAAGGAATTTGGACAAAATTGTTTTAAGTTTGGGATATTTGCAAAAACTGGTGTGTAAAGAAAAATAAAGTCAATAAGGTGAAAAAAAAAATGTTTTTAACAAAAGAAAATGACTTGCTAAAGTTTGGATAAAAAAACCAAAAGTAAAACCACAAAATATTGCAGAAAATCTTTTCCAAGTCATGGACCAAGATAATGTAAGACATTTGGACAAAAACGTCGTTAAGTGTAGGTTATTATATCAGTTTGCAAAAGTAAGAAAACAAGGAAGAAGGTGAACAGAGAATAGTTGTAATCATTACTTTAAATAAGATAAAAAAAAGAAACAAATTAGTTAATATGGTGAACACTCAAGAGTTACAATTTTTACAAGTTGTTTTAGTTAAAAAACGACCATGGTTTTGTGCAGATAAGTTCCAGTGCTCAACAGCGTGTCGTAATTAAGACAAAATTAATATTAAAAAAATAAATATTCTAGTAGGAACAGAAACGAAAAAAAAAACAGGTTTTGTTTAAGAATTTTGATGAATATCTTTATCAAAAATAACCTTTAACATCTTATCTGTCTAAAGTTTACATTCATAAACTACCGAATTTTACATATTCATGAACCATATTATAAAAACACATGTATTTATTGTAAAAATATTTTTATTCAACAATTCAATATAACTATGTATAAAAAAAATAGTAATCACTATTTCAACCACCGCTTGTATATAATTAAATATAACCCTAAAATTGATGAACTTGTAGCTATCACATTTATATGCCATGTTTTTAGTCGTGATGACCACAGGAAACCTGGAGGCAATGTATTAACAGCATGTATAAAGTCCATACAGAGCCTTAACAGGTTCCACATGTGATAATTTTTTACATTTTGCAATTGTTCAGGTGATACACTAAAAAAAACATTTTATTTTAGATGCATTTAACTTATATTTAACCTACCTTTTTTCCTTGGAGAAACAAGATGCATGCTCTTGCAGTAAAATCAGATATCTTATGGTCCTTAAATAATCAAAAGTTATGAAGAGTACACTTAATTGTAACTTCACCATAACTTACTTTACTAAAGTTAAATATGTAGATAAAGCCCAACAAATTGAACTACCATTATCCCACTTATTGCTATCAATACCAGTTAATAATTTATGTTTAGCAAGCCAAGACATTTTTTCCAATGGTAGAAATATCTGGTCAATTATATTTGAAACCACCCCTAATTTTGCCATTATTTTATCTGGCTCCTAAATAAGAAAAATACATTTTAAATGATCCAGTTAAAAAGCTTTATTTGCCACATACATTTTTACCAAATCCATACTGTAAAGTATTTCTTAAAGTTGGAAGATCACTAAGTAACCTTAATGTTGCTCTTGTAGCAGACATTTGGGAGCCAAATATAGATAACTTTTTAGCTAGTTCAGGATTACTTTGAAGTTCTCCCAGCAACCTTGATGAGTAACATAATGTCCTTAATATCTAAAGCAAATATTTTTAATACATTTATTATATATTAAATATAAAGCCTTACCTTGTCTCTTCCTCTATAAGATTCCAAAATGGAACAAGTTTCATCCAAAAGTAGATTAAATGTATCACCCATTTTGATAGTTAAACTTAATATTAAATATTGAAAACTGTTTTCTCATTACCTCTTAATTTGCAATGGTGAATTAGATATACTTATTAAGAAACATTTTGACCTGCTTATCCATCCAGGTAATACGTAATCAGTCAGTTTTATCAAAGTACATTTTAAACTTGATTAACAAATAAAATACCATAATAAAATTAAGTTCCAAACTTCAAGTGCGAAATTTTTAAGAAATATTTATCATATAACCTCAATATTAACAATTCCGAATCATATACTTTCCATTTATTGCCTCTTTATTCTGTAGTGCACAATGTTCGATGCAATGAAATTTCACTATAAAAAAAAAATAGAAGAAGAATATGACAACCAAGGTGTGATTCGGTTTTTAGGTTATCTAATATTTTCGGAGAAAAATGTTCAAATTATATCAGAAAATATTAACACGACAATCGAAAACAGTTGGAAGAATTTCGGGTATAACACGATATAATGGTTTTTCTTCATCGACCGCTGCTGAATTAAAGAATGTTAATGATCAACCTTTGCCGGAAAAAGATAATTCGACCTCTAAGAGAGCAAATACAAGCAATCGATCTAATCTTGTAAAGATAGCATTTGCCTCTATGCAACTAGAACGCCAAAATCTTCAAATTGAAACTCCGGCGACTGATGAAAAAATTAATAAAGCTGAATCAGTTGATGAATTGTTGTCAATATCAAAAGGAGTAGGTGTCTCTAGGCAGCACGCTCTGAAAGTAAGTAATTGACGTGTATTACTAAAAAGCATAATCTCATTATTCACCTAGGTTGTGTCAGTATTGTCAAATTGGACCTTAGCAGGAAAAGTAAAAATTGAAGAATTCGAAGCTGATCCTAGATTTATAAGACTATGTAAAATATTGACAAAAAATAATGTGTCCAGATCAACTAAAACTGGGCAACCTGTATTGAAAAATGAAGATTTATCAACAATTTTAAATATAACAGCTGATGAAGAAGCTGCAAAAATTGTAACTGATTTAAGTGTACCTCAGATGTTAAGAGTAAGTACAGTTTATATAGTTGTCTAAGATATGTTAATTTGTATATTAATTTAGGTATTGTCAACTTTATCAGCCAAGGGACGCCGTTTACCACTATTACTAAGAACAATTGCTTATAACATTACTGCAAGCCCAGAGACACTTAATATTAAACAATGTGCTGATTTATTGTACAGTATATCTGTGTTAAATTTTTATGATGATAATTTATTAGACAGAGTGTCTGACAATATTTCTAATATTCTGTACACTGAAAAAATTAACAAAACTGCTGTGATTGGTTCTATTCTGACAAGTATAGGCTTATTGAGATTTAAATCACCAGGTAAGAGATTAATTTGTATTGTCTCCTGTATAAAATACAATTTGTTTTATATTAGTTCTACTTGATGCCATTAGTGAATGGATAGTTAAAAACCACACCATATGTCGTCCTCAGGATCTTTTCAGTTTGTTTATGACTTTGGGAGTGATACATTATATACCTTCAAATGGAGAAGCGTTATTTAAAGTAAGACAATATTAAACTTTTTTGTTTTATCTTGAACGTGTCTTTTAGCTTTTAATTCCTCAACTTACACAAGAAGAAGCAGGAAGACCACTTATTTGGTTGGAAATTGTCTGGTCATTACTGCTATTAAATCAAGCCAGCACTGATCATGTTAAATCTATCTTAAATGATCAATTCCTCAAAAAACTTGAAGGTATGAATAACATAACCTAAGATTTTCAGTGACAATATATGTTGCAAATTATTGCACTTTATGTCTGATAAACTTTCACTGTCAAACAGTATAAACTTTTACTGCAAATCAATGTTCTTCTCCCTTGATAATTTTAGTAGATTCATCATTGTTTACTTCTGTGAAATTAAAATTATTGAATATCGATGGTGCAGCACATTACCTTATTAATAACTATGACGGTCCTAAAATTCCATCTGATCACGATATCCGAAAGACAAGTTTATCATTGTCGAAAGAAAAAACCGAAATGGTCAGCTGTTTGATGAATACATTGAAAAATTTAATATCTGAGAATAATTTGAGAAGTCGTGTGAACACAGGTCTGGGATTTTACATTGGTAATTTTTGTTTGATAATCTTTTATAGTATAGTTTTATCTTACAGTTTATTTTAATTTCAGATGCTGAATGTTTATTAGATAAACAATGCAATGCTAAACCATTAACAACTAAGCCAAGCCCCAATCTTAAAAAGTGAGTAAATTGTAAGAAATAATTAAAAAATATAGCAATTAACAATGATCATATTTCAGAATAGCTATATTAGCTTATGAGTATCGCGATATGACTAAGGGAAAAATTCAGCCAACTGGAGTGAACATATTTTCGCAACATCTTCTCAAGGCTATGGGATACAAAATTGTTTCTGTGCCATACACAGATTTTAAAATCAAAGACAAAGTTGTAAACAGGGTGAAATTTTTAGAGACACAACTGCGAGAAGCTGTAGTAAAATCACCATAGATGAAGCTTATTTTGTTAAAATATGTAATTAATTTATTTACGTATTGTTTTCTTATGAAACAATAACAGAATACATTGTGTTATGTAATACGTCGTTTTATTTATTAAAAAACAATTCAAATAATAGTATTTTAAGATACGAAATTATGAAATCTGTTTCTTTGTTAGCTATACTTGTTAAAACATATAATTCCACAATTTGCCTCAAAAAGTATAAAGAAGAACGAGGTTTTGAGCTTCTAACCCATCTTTTTTTTAGGAGTTAGTTAAATTTTAAACAAATATATTAAAAAATAATGACAATTTACCTATATTTCTGATATTTAACACACATCTACAGGTGCTCATGGATGAAGAAACAAACATAAAGAATATATCCGCAGATGAAACAAGTTTTAATGCTGTAGATAAAAAAAGAAAGTCAATTATCCAATGGTATAACACTTACTCTGCAAGGTGGGTTAAAAATATCTTTTATAAGAAAAAAGTTGCTCAAAATTTGTTTATAGTTTCGAAAATGATGCTTTCTGTGACTTATTAGACCATAAACTAAAACAGTACACAGATACTGTATATAATGATACTGGAAATGTTTATATTAACAAGTTCCAGCAGCTATTTCCCAACATAAAAAACGAACGCCAGTTCAGGATTTCAAGCAGCTTACCCAAATTTAATTTTAATACTTATTTGGAGGACTTAGGGTGTCCAGGAAGTGGAAAAACATATTGTAATGAGTCAGAAAAAATAAGCAAAACCGAATTACAACAATTTGGAGATTTATTCAGTAAAACTCAAAGAATGCCAAGTAATACACCTTTGAGCACAAACAATACTCATATAGAAAATAGATTCCAAAAATTAAATACTTACTTTGATAAAGATATGGCACAAGGGAATTTTAATAATAAAAGAGTACAACAGATTGATAAAAAAGACATTGCTTTTAATGCTTTCAAAACTGCAAGAGAAGAACTTGATCATCAGCAAGCTAATAAAGTTGGTTTTGGAGGTGGTGCAAGTGCTACAGATGAAGACACAAGCGGTGGTCAAAAAAGAAAGTTGGGATTGAGAAGAACCATCAGGAATAAGTTTATTTCACCCTTATTATCTCGAAGTAATAGGTAAGATTATATTGGAAGTATAACTTTCTGATTAGCTTAAGAAAATTAAATTAAATATGTAGTAATGAAGAATCAGAACAAACTTTAGAAACTGTACCACCAGTCCATGAGAAGCTTAAGAATATTGAGCCAAAAATGGTTGAACTGATCATGGCTGAAATTATGGATCAAGATCCCACCATAACTTGGAGTGATATTGCTGGTTTGGATTTTGCAAAAACAGCTATTAAAGAAATTGTGGTTTGGCCAATGTTGAGACCTGACATTTTTACTGGCTTACGTAGACCACCCAAAGGAATATTGCTGTTTGGACCACCCGGAACTGGAAAGACATTGATAGGTAAGCTGTTTTTAATACTCTAAAATTGCTATGGCAATGTTTCTTTTGCTTATAGGTAAATGTGTTGCTTCACAAAGTAAATCTACATTTTTTTGTATCAGTGCTTCTTCATTAACGTCTAAATGGGTGGGTGATGGGGAAAAAATGGTAAGAGCTTTGTTTGCTGTTGCCAGAGTTCACCAACCTTCAGTAAGTTTGTTTAATTTAACAAAATAATGCATATTTATTATAAAAGAAAATTACAGGTGATTTTTATTGATGAAGTAGATTCTTTGTTAACACAAAGAACAGAAACAGAACACGAATGTTCAAGGAGAATAAAGACTGAATTTTTGGTTCAGCTGGATGGAGCAGGCATCAGTTCAGAAGAAAGACTACTCATTATCGGTGCAACAAACAGACCACAGGAACTGGATGAGGCAGCAAGGAGACGTTTTGTTAAAAGACTGTACATTCCTCTTCCTGATTATCAGGGAAGATTAGAACTTTTACAGAAACTGATGTGTAATGAAAAACATTTGATTGATAAAGGTAGTTTTGAGAAAATTGCAGAACTTTCTGATGGTTATTCAGGGGCAGATATTAAAAATCTCTGTTCAGAAGCTTCCTTGGAACCAATAAGGTCAATTGATTTTAATGATATCCAAACAATACAGGCTTCGCAAGTTAGATCACTAACAATGGAGGATTTTGAAAAATCTCTTAATAGAGTTAGACCCAGTGTATCTCCACATGATTTGGTTCAATATATTCAGTGGGATCAGACATATGGGTCTGGAGGTGGTTGAATTGTACTTTTTTTTTTAAATAAACCTATATAAATTTGTCATTTATTTCTTTCTATCCCTGCTAGTTGAGAATGTTGGCTATCCATTATTTTGCGCAAATTATAACATATAAACAATTAACAGATTGCAGGCTCTATCCCTGGCATTTGAATGGAATGTTCATTGTCCATTATTTTACCTAAATTAAAACATAAACAATTTTCAAAAGTTTTTCCGAAGTAAATGGATCTATATATATTTTTGACGACCAAACCATCGTCCACCGTAATATTTTGCGTATTTTACCTAATATGCTGGGGAATTGCCCCAATCTGCGACACGGGCCATTAACCGAAAAAAGGGAAAAAAGTGTCATAGATTACCTGTCAATTCTCAGGTAAGTAAATTGTGAAAATACAAGAATAGGATGGAGTAGCAGCATATTTACATTCCTCTTCCTGATTGCTACTGACACACTTAACAAAGATCATCTCTAAAAAATTGTAGTTTTCTTTATTCGGAAGAGTTTAAGATTAAGTTTTTTATTCAGATGTAGATATAAAAAAAGACTATTCAGAAAGGTCTGGAGGTAGTTAAATACTTATTTTAAAGTGTTTTTTTTTGTTTTTCGTAAAGGAGTTTGAAGAAAACAACATTTTAACCAACTACTTGATTTATAATATTTAAATAAAATGTATAACTGTAAAATAAAAATCTTAATTATTCCCAGTCATCTCCCCAACCATCTTCATTTACATTATCTGCATTGGCACACAATTTACTGTTGATGACCTGCTCTTTTTCTGGAATTTCGTTTAACAAAAATTTCTTGTTGCTTTCAATTACAGGTTCCATATCCTGGAAAAAGTTCACTTCATTTTCTTCCACTACTTTCTTCCTTTGATTCTTTATATCCAACTCTGTTATGTCTAAGATTTTCTTTGATTTACACAGATTGACGTTAATTTGTGGTACTGGGCTCTCCTGTTCTGGAGATATTGGTTCTGCATTACCCCAATCTTCCCAGTTATCATTATCTTCTTCAACTGACTGCTCTATTTCTTCAGTTGATGTTTCTCCTTCCTCTCCATCTGGTCTTGGCCTCTCAGGCAGTTCATTTTGATTTTGAATCAATTCTGCCATTGAGCTGGTTAAACTTAACTGGTCAATATTGGGTGTGGAAATTTCAGGTTCAACGTTATCTTCTTTAAGACTTTTTGAATTTTTACTAGAAATATTATGTACATGTGATTTGGGTCTGTTATCCTTGAAGAGACTGGCCCTTTTACCACCTATAACTGTTTCAGCACCAAGTATAGGAACAAGGTCTGCAAGTATATGTAGAGTAATGGAAACCAAGTCATTGTTAGTGTCTTTAATACCAAGAAGAAGCTAAAATTATAAACTTGTATAAAGATTTGTATAAAATAATTCATTGCAACATACCTCAGGTAAAATTTGATCTTGCAGTTCTTGTTTGGAAAAACAAGTAACAAAGTAAGAAAAATATTGCAACAGGATTAACCTAATTTGAGCATCTCTGACAGAAAAAACTATTAACAATTTTGGTGCAATATATTTTTTGAATGTTTCCTCAGAAAACAAAGTATCTTCATCCTCTATTATAAAAAAAAATTCTTTACATACAAAAACTTTTAAAAAATCATTCATTCTTACTTTTTCTTGGAACCAGAAGATATGGTAAGAGATAATTTCTTGCAGTGTCATTTATAAGTACCATTCTGGACACCAGTAATCCCCCCAGTTGACTGGCAACAATTTCTTCATTAAATGTTTCCAACTCTTGTCTTAATGTTGAAAAAAAATCAGTTTTCTCTCCTTCGGATTTTAAAGGCAGCTCAATAAGATATGAATAAATGCTGATGAACTTTTGTTTAAAAAAATCATGTTCTGATAGAGATTTTAGGTTTGGTCTTTGTGATGTATCAGTGCTTTGAACTATGTTATTGCAAAAGTCTTTAAATATTATGATATCATCTAAAACAAATATAAACATAAACAAAAATTCTTGTATTAAATTATAAATGCATCTCACCATCTTTATTTTTAAAAACATCATTTACCAAGACACAAAATGCATAAACATCTATGAAATCCATATTTTTATTGGACTGTTTTATATGTTTGTCTTCGTTGTTATCTATAGCTTTATTGTACCTATAACTCTTGGATTTATTAAGAAATTCAGGGGATAAATCTTTGTATTGACAAAGAAATTCCATTCCTCCTAATTTCCAACTACCCTCTTTGCTTACAAATATTGAGGCTAAGCATACATTATTATGAGATACTGTAGCTTTTTCATGAAGAAAACAGAGAGCCTTTACTATTGAATATAGTCCAAGACATATTTCCATTGAATTCATCTTGGATATCATTTGTGACAAAGGTGTTACTTCTTGTACCGCCAAATAAAATTTTGATGCTTTTTGCCATGATGAAATATATTTAACAATAGAAGGGTGCCGATAAAGAATTATGTTCTAAAAGAACAACATCAATATGATTTATTCAGTTAGAAAAATATTATTGCCTCTTACCTTACTAAATTTTTCCAAGGGCGTACTGGAACCCCAAAAGGCCTCGCTAATAAAAAGATCTCCAATAAATATTGTAATATGCGAAATTCTATCAATGGAGGCATGATGTTGTGACCAAAAGTCAGAAACTTCTATAACTTTTTCACTTATTTCTATTCCTGGTATTTGAGAATGTTCATTGCCCATTATTTTATAAAAATTATATATAAACAATTGAGGTAGGTTACCACCGCATTCATCTTCTTTACAAATGACGCATATTTTTCAGATTAATTTTTTTAATATGCTTAGCAATACTGTTTAATTTGTGGATAATAATATAACAATTTTTCTATAGAAAATGTATAGTCTATAGTTTTTTTTGATCCTAATATTTTGTGTATTAATACACAAATATTCTGGCGAAGTGCCGCAGTCTGTGGTAAGGGCCATCAAATATTAAGTGAAGTAGGAGTGGGGAACGAAAGATCATTTATTACCTGTCAAATGTTAAGGGTATAAATCGTGAGCCTTGAAAACTGATCTTGTATTTGTTTATTGTTTTGTTAGCAAGTGGGTCTTATTCGTAAGCCATCTTTAATAGTTTATTAAAAGTGTCTTAATATCATGGGTTGTGACGGTGGTACAATACCTCGCAGAGATGAATTAGTTAAACTGAAAAAGAAGCCTGAACAAAAAGACAAAGATGCTGAGCTTGGTGCCCTATGGAAATGTTGTGCTATAACTCAACAACTTCTTCAAGAACCAATTGTTGTCTGTCATCTTGGAAAACTCTACAGCAAAATGGCTTTAATTGAGTCGTTATTGGATCGCAGGAATTTACCAGCACAATTTAGACATATTAAAAATTTAAAAGACGTTAGAGACTTGAATCTTACCAAAAATAGGGAATTTAAAAAGATGGATGATAAAAAGGAAGGTTCAGTGGATCACCGTGTGTCTCCATATATTTGCCCTGTGTTGGGTTTAGAAATGAATGGTAAATTTCGATTTGTGGCTGTGTGGAATTGTGGATGTGTTTTCTCTGAAAGAGCTTACAAGGAGATTGGAACAAAAAATTGTCACAAGTGCACAAAACCTTTTGAAGATGATGATATTGTTATTATAAATGGTACAACGGAAGAAGACCATATTTTAATGACACAGAGAATGGAGACAAGACAAGCCAAAAATAAGAAAAACAAAGAGAAGAAAATTAAAGAGGAACCACAAACTCCGTCACAGACAGATCAGCCAGAGTTGACTGGTAATTTGTCTAAAGGTATTAAAAGACCAACAACAAAAGCTGAAGAAATCACCAAAAAAATCAAAACAGCACCTTGTACATCACTTTCTTTATCTAAGATTGGGAATGTTATAGCTTCTGGAAAGGTAACAAAACCAGATGAAATGAAGAAGATGACATCAGATTACAGTATAGCTAAGGATAAAAAGGCATCTGATGTCTATAAGTCACTGTTCACCAGTCACAAATCTGAACAAGAACAAAATAGAGCTCACTGGATTACTTATAACCCTTTCTATAATTAGGTACTGTGCAATACATAAAGTTTTTTAGATTTTTTTTTGTGTAAAAATGTACTAAAATTAATACCAATAAAGATGTTTATAATACATTGTCGTTAAAACTTCTCATTCCCTCTGTCCAATTTTTCATACAAGTATTAATTTTTGCTCTATAAGTCACTATATTAGTTACACATTTTTTTTCAATTTTAATACCTGATCTAATAACATAAATTTGGTATTAATAATTAATTTAGTCTGTAAATTGTCAAGTCAAAGATTGTTACATATTAATTTTTAGGCTTAAGAACTGAACTTTATTGGTTGAAATGTATTATTAAAATAAAACAAGTTATAACACAATTCAAATTTATTTCTTGTACACTATAAAAATATCACAGAAAACTATCACACTCTGATGGAACAGTCACAACGAAACTCCCATGACATTTATTAATGATAATTTTGTATTATATTGGGAATTATTGTTAAGTGTTCTATTCCATTCCCATAAATAAAAATATGTAACATATTTCCTATTTTAGTATAATGAAGTCCTTGTTGATCAGCTATTGGAGACAAATATTTACTAACAAATTCCACTGTAATAGTCTCCTTTGCAATCCTCCAGTCATACAAGATTATTTTTTGATCTATAGAGCAAGTTAACATGAAGCCATCTCCAATATATGACCCAGTTACTTGACCACAGTGAAAACCATTGTTTATAAGCTGATTTTTTCTCATTATTGTAAGTTTGTCTTGTGATTCATCCATTTTAAATAAACTTAATACAACTGCATTATCATCTCCTCCTGTTAAAAGCAATAAATCATTGTCAGCGACAATTCTGTAACAGCAAGAACTGATTCCAGATTGATGTGCTCTAAACATAGTTAGTGGTTTTGTTTCTTCACTGTTAATCAAGTGTGTTGTATCCCAAAATACAATATAACCATCAGTAGCCAATGTTATCAGAATATTGTGATCTACCCATGAAACATTTAAGAGTTTTGTTAAACAAGTTTGCTTGTAGTGTATGGTTTTACCACATGACATAGTTAAATCTTTATCAATACTAAAAATTTTGATATTTCCATTAGAACAAGCAGCAAATAATACTTTCTCACCATTAACGACACTCATACTTAAATCCATTATTCTGTCTTCTGCCTCATCTTCATTGAGTAGTTCATAAAAGTTATATTTTTCAGTACAAGTAACTGAAAGAATTCCTGAGGATTCACAGTTAACGCGAAGGTTCCAACATATAATCTGAGCCCTACCTCCAGCAGAAAATAATACAAAATTATCGTCAGTTAATTTGTAATAAAATATTACGCGAATACTTGATAAATGAACCTTTAAATTCTGGAGAACCTTAACATTCTCACCATCTAAAACAGAAATACGAAGAATGGTATCTTCTCCTCCTGATATAAGAAGAATACGTGAACAAATCTGTAACACTTTAACACAGTTGATTTCTCTAACATGATAACCAGGAAGAATATCTATAGGTACAAAGTGATCCAAGTTGGTCTGGATTATGTGGAGTTGTTTTTGTTTTACGAAAGCAAACGTGAAATTATTTGGGACATTAGAACTACTCCAAGATCTGTGTCCACCGCCACAGGAAATATCAACTAAAGCCCGTTGATATGTGTAGTCTGCAATAATGAAGTTGTTACCAGAAAAGGAATAGAGATAGTTGTTGTCCAATGAGGCTAGCCAGGTGAATTTAGTTTTAGTTGATTGAGTACAGTGAAGATAGCCATCAATCAGCTTATATTTCTTTAAAATCCCATCTTTTCCCAGTGATATTACTTTATCAGCAGCAATACATAAATTTGTCACCCCCAAGTGACTGTGAGCCTTTTTATAAGAATTAACAGGATTCTTACTTCCTATTTTATAGTTATATACATTTCCTTTTCTATCTCCAATTATGACATGATTATTTGTGTAACAAGCACAAGTAGACCATCTTTCTCTCATACAAGGCAATATAAAAACCTGTACAACCCAAACTTTATTTTCCCTTACAACACAAAGAAATATTTTGCCTTGATTCTGACAAACCAGAAAAGCTCTACAGTTAAGCCAGTGAAATGAAAATATTCGACTTTGCTCTTTGAATGTGTATCTACACAGCTCAGTGATTCTATTTTGAGTCTCTCTGTACAAGTAGATCTGCCCATGATATCCTGCTAGTGCAATCATTCTGTGACAAGGTGAAATATTCAAAATGCTGTAACTCTTTAGGTCATCATGCCTCGCAACTTGATATATTTTACCCAGTTTTTTATTGTAATAATAAAGTGTAGCTGTTTCTGATAAACACACAATATCTTGGCTCGATAGTACACTTACATGTTTTGGATTTTCATTATTCTCCAGAGATATTGCAGATGTAGACACATCAGTGTTAATTTTAAACATTGATATACCTCCATCATTACCTCCAGTAAAGATTACATTGTTAGCCTCATCATATTCAACACACCAAACAGTTCCTCCTTGATGCGTATCAAATTTTCTCAACAAGGACCCTTCAAAACTCCAAATAATAACAAGTGAGTCCTCACCTGCAGTAATAAAGAAATTTCTAGCTATACAGGACTGAAATACTCTAGAAGAATGGCCATAAACTTGACATGCAACATCAATTTCCAAACATTCTTTGTTATTTTCATTTAGATCTTTTAAAAAATCTTTGTTTTTCACTTTCCATAAAACTGCTGATCTGTCATCCGAAGCAGAACAGATATATCCCATATCAAGACTGTAATCCAAGTGGAATATTACACCCTAAAGTTTAAGTATATATAATTTTAATTATTTTAATGGTATTAATTTACCTTGTGATATTTCAATCTAGCTAGAACTGGAGAATATCCATTTTCATGAGTGATATAGGGCTTCCATAATAAAATTTCACTGAAAACTGTACCAGACAGTATTACCAAATCTTTATATGATTTGTAAGCTATATGTGCACTATATAAAATACACCTTTCCTCACACTTAACTGAAACAATCTTTGTAAAGTCTGGTTTCCAAATATTAACTTTATTGTGCATAAAAACAGTTGAAATATTTTTTGCTTCTTCAATCCAGCTGGCATATAAAATCCAATCAGATAATGTAAAGGATTGTATAATGGTAATTTCCCTGGAGCAAGAATTCACGGAAACAAGTGCTATATTTTTTCCTCCATATATGATAATTTCTGAAGTAATTGGACATGGAACTATTCCATAAATTTTTTGTCCTTCAAAAATTTTCTTTCTCTGAATCAGTGAATTACTTGTTTTAAAAATGCTTAAAAATCCCCCAATTCCTAAAAAAACATTGCTTATAATAAGTGGTAATTAATTTATTTTATATTTCCCTAGGTAAAGAAAAATACTTCCTTGCCTTTAAACACATTAAAAACTAACCTGCTAATAATAAATTATCGTGTATAAAGAGTGATGTTACATCAGTTTTAACAGTGAGTGAATTAAACATTCTTATGAGTTTTAATTTTTAATCAATTAATATTGATGAACTTTAATAATATAAGACAAATAATTAAAAATATCCAAGTTTATTTGAGGTTTAGGTATTCTTCGTCATTATATTATTATGGATTGACAACTGTTCTAAGTTTCCACAGATTAGCATTAATATTCAGTCATAAAATATATATATATATATATATATATATATATATATATATATATATATATATATATATATATATATATATATATATATATATATATATATATATATATAGTTAGTATTTTATGAAAACAATATGAAGTAAAATTTTAAAATTTGGTGTACGTTTGGTTGCCTCTATAAGTTAAAGTTCTTATAATTTAAAAATATAATGTTTTAGAGCTAACATTTTGATAAATTGATTATTTAAAAATAAACTAAAAAAAATAGGCTCTAATAAAATTTATCACAGTTATACGAATTTACAATAATTGAAAATTATAATATATATTATAGAAAACAATATGAAGTGAAATTTTAAAATTTGGTGTACGTTCGGTTGCCTCTATAATTTAAAGTTTTTATAATCTAAAAATATAATGTTTTAGAGCTAAAATTTTGATAAATTGATTATATAAAAATAAACTAAAAAAAAAGGCTCTAATAAAATTTATCACAGTTATACGAATTTACAATAATTGAAAATTATAATATATATTATAGAAAACAATATGAAGTGAAATTTTAAAATTTGGTGTACGTTCGGTTGCCTCTATAATTTAAAGTTTTTATAATCTAAAAATATAATGTTTTAGAGCTAAAATTTTGATAATTTGATTATTTAAAAATAAACTAGAAACAGAGGCTCTAATTAAATTTATCATAGTTATTAATACGAAATGACAATAATTACAAATGAACGCTAACTATTAAATCATGAAAAACGACAAGAAGGGAATGAATATTAGATTCCAATCAAAGTTATTTTGTATCTTCACAAAAAGCGACCTCCATACTAATTAAAATTAATGAATTCTTTTAACGGCATGTCGATGTAAACATAACTCATTTCTTGGCGGCAGCGTAATCATAAAAAATTAAATAAGGTATAAAAATCGACCCTACATTAAATGACTGAGGGTTTCCTTGGCAGTTTGTTGTAAGTAAAACGTTGCTATGTCAACAAGTTAAATCAATATGAAATAATGTCGTGTTATTAGTAAGCAAATGTATTACGAGGAATAAATGATTCGATTGATGTATTGTATAACTAAAATAATTAGGGGGAAGGGAAACCATTTTTTTTCAATGTATATTTCATATATTATCGGAAATTTCTATATGAAATATTGATATTACTTTAAATAAATGATATTAAAATAACATTAGTTCATAATAACAATTATTATTAAAATGTATATTCAGTCAATCCCTAAAAAGCAAGGAAAGATATGACGTTTGTTAAAAGTATAGGCATCCAAATATTCACGAACTTTCCTAAGGCGTTATTAAACGTATACATTACGTTTAAACATCAAACTCTTTTCCTGCAGCTGATCATACATTTTCAGTTATTTATAATACAAGACATTTACCTAATGCATCAAAAATTGAAACAAAGATCTTAATATCTTAGGGCTTTATTACTTTTAAGTTTCATAAAACTATCAATAACATTAACCAATCGATAATAGGATTGGATTTTTAAATATTTGTGCTTCTGTATTCATCCAAAGAGTAATTTATAATCAAGGAAGATAGTGAATTGAAAAAATGCTCCAACAGTTAAACAAATAAAACTTTTAATATCAAAGAATCTCTACAGCTTTTTTTGTTTTAAGCCAAGGCAACTACTTTTTTATAGGCATATTTATTACCAATTTTAATGGCATATTGTTAACATTATGATTATTTATGATATTAATATATTTTATTGCATTTAATATCGACAGATTAATGTCTGACAAAATAATATAACTTTTTAGGTATTATTTTAATTCCAGGATATTTTCCACATAATACCAATGCAAATTGAGAAAATTTTATCATTTACATATTTTATTATATGTATATTCCTGACAGTTTAATAATATTATTTTTTGGGATTTTGCGGACAATTGTATTAATAAAATTATTACTTTGAACTATATATAGTTTCTAAAAATAATATATAATTTTACAATATATATATATTATTTTTAGAAACAGTATAAATTTATATTTTAACACATACCAGCTATATCTTTTTTATCATAATTTAACAATATTTTATTTTTCCCTAAATTACTCAGAAGCCACTCCGGCCCTGGCGCCTGTGAAGAAACTAGGAATATTTTTATTGAGATTTATTGGTGTAATTAACATTCTGTCGAAGGGCAACGAAATATCTTGAAACGCACTTACACGACCACGTTGAAATTCAGCTGTCTAAAATTTCGCGGTGGCAAATGATTGTGCAGAGCCCCGTAAACGCATCATTAATGACGAGTGGATATTCCATCTTTATTGGAATCCATCTTGATTTTTTCCATCTTTAGAGAAACACTAACGTGGATTGACATAAATGACTATTAAATAACAACTGAGCATCTAAGACGTCTGAAATTTTCGCAAACGCAATCTTCACGTTGAGGCTGGAAACGTTAGTTAGTCAGTAAGTCAAAATTTGTGTTTGAAATTAAAAAAAAGAAGAAAATCGTTTATATTTTTATCGGTTTTAGTCGTGTTACATGAACAATGTCGTTCGTGGCACATGTAATGTCGCCCACAACGATTTTGTTTTGCATCCCTTTCCACCTATTAACCTTTTTTTTTCATATTCGTTTTCTTAACAGGCACTGCCTTGCACCAAACAATTTTGTCGCTTGACAGAGATAAATTTTGGTTTATTGGATGAGACACGCATATAGAAAATACTCCTTTGAATTATGGGGGCAATAACGAAAAATGGATGGATAGCGTTATAGTTTTTTTGTTCCTTAATAATGATAATAATATATATAATGTGTACCGGTTACTATGACAATCTGTTTTTGCTTTATTGATTTGAGACAACCGATAACAGAATTAATCGATAGATTCGGGTTTCCATTGTTTCAATACTTTGTTATTGGTTGGGGAGATATATACGGGGGTGAATGAAATTTTTATTGACCGATTGAAATATTCGCAAGGCGAACATGATAAAACAAGTTTATAGTTGAAAAAATGACTGTACTCTTCCGTATATTCTCCCTTAAGCTTAATACATTTTTCCAGCGGTTTTCAAACTCATTTATTCCATCTCTGAAGTGATTTTCTGAAAGTGCTTCAAAATACTCATCTACTGCTGCTAAAGGGTGTTCCAATAAGAACGCCGATTTTGAGTTTTAAATAAAACGTATATGTGTGGCATAAGTATGACCGCTTTGGCTTTGCTGCACGAGCGTAGCCAGGAGTTAGTTTGGGGGGGGGGGGGGGGGGGTTAGTTTGAAGTAAATAAAACAACAAAAATATACTTACATGAAATTTAATATCTATATATTCATCGGAAAAATAACGACATATTTATAAAGTTCTTAACTTTAATTGAAATGGTTAAATTAATTTCGTTCATCTGCGCTAAATTTAAAACCATTAAAGAAGAAATCTTCGGCTTTTTCTTTTAAATATATCCACTACTTCATCTGCATGAATTTCTGTTCCATAGTGAATGTTCATGAGAGTCAAACCATTAAGTCTGTTTTCACTTGTAGTGTTTCGTAAATAGTTTTTCAGTCTCCTTAGGCTCGAGAAAGACCTTTCTGGGGTAGCAGTGGATACAGGAATGGTAGCCAAGATTTGTAGTAATGTGTAAATATTAGGATAAAGGTTTTTATCGCACATATCTAGGCATTCCAAACTAGATTTCGGGGTAGGCGAGATACTTGTCATCACTGTTTTCCATACTTCAAGTTCTGCTTTAACCACTGATATGTTGCTTTCGGGAAGCAGTGACGAGTAGTAGTGGAAATTGCTTCTTCAGTTTCAGAACTGGCAGTAAAATTTGAAGGTAGCACACCAGATAATGCTGATACTACTTTACGATGTTTGGTAAACCTTTGTATACCTAATTGTATGATCAAGAAATGGAATGAACAAATTAATTTTGTAATACGTGTATACATCCAATGCAGGAATATTCGGTCTATTTAATTGTCTTCCGACGACGCGTGGCATTCGCAGTATATCACCATTTTCTTCCAGTAAAACCTTTGCGTCTTCATAGAAATGAAGATATTCGACGTGAGTGTTGTTTCTCAGGAGTTGTAAGACATTAATAACATCAATTACATGTTTGAATGCCGTGATAAGATCGATGTCAATTGTCTGTAATTGTTTTGATAGCGACAATGTATAGCTCATAACTTTTTGAATAATCACTAAACACATCACAAAATCCGAAGATCGAAGCGTACTTTGCAATTGGGCGGCTTGTTGCGATGTTTCCTTATTATGATTAAATTGGAGTTCTTCGAGAGCATTCACAATCGCTGAATAAATTTCCCTGAATCTTATAATAGCTTCATGTTTGTAGACCCACCGTATTTCACACATTGAGAGCAAGCTTTTTTGGTTACCGACGGGTAGTAGCTCTTAAATTTTTTCTTTCAACAAAGCAGTGCATTGAGCAGAATGTTGAAAGTAGGAACCAACAGACTGCACAAGAGCAAGAGGACATTCTTGGCGAACATAAGCTTGGGCACCGTGCAAATATCCACTCATAGCTGCAGCCCCATCGTAACCTTGACCAACCACATGAGAATATTCAAGTCCTGGTTTTTCAGAGCTGTAATAATAAGATTTGCGAGACCGGATCCTGAAAAATCGACCGTTGGAATGTACTCAAGGAACATCTCTTTAAGTATATGGTGTTTATTATCTGTAAAATCAACATATCGAAGACATAACGAGATTTGTTCTACACGTCCGATGTCGGTGGTTTCGTCAGCCAGAGTCGCAAATAGTTTGGCTTTCTTTACTTCTTGAATTATTTTATGTTGAATTAATTCACCACAAATGTCAGTTATTTCGTTTTGGATCTGAGGGCTTGTGTACAGGGCATTCTTCTGTGAAGTATTCAAATGCTCAGCCAGATCTTTATCTCCAGACTCAGCCGCAAATCGCAACAGGGCTCTAAAATTACCATCATTCTGTAGTGGTTGTTTAGGTTCTGGTGATTCTAGTGTAATTTGTATGCGCCCCGAATCGATTTTACTTTTTAAGGAGATGCCTTGTTTGCCGCAAAAAATTATTGCTTTTACGATAGGGATTAGTTTCTTTCGATTCTCCTCTTGTTGTCTCTTTCTTTCAGAAAACAGCTGTTCAGTGACCGAAAAAGCCTGCGAAGACATTACTTTTAGAAAGTTATCTGCCAGTTCTGAATTTCGCTTGTGGTATCCCGATTTCGCATGAGCTTCAAATATTTCTAGGGCATTTTTCAACTTACAAAAAGTTTCGCTTACCAACTGGCCGATCCTTTGATGACCGCCTTTACCTTCATCAAGCGAACTCTGCAGTATGCTCCACTTTTATATTCCGAATATGACAACCAGGGGAATCTCTCCAACCATTTCAATTGAAAGCGCAAGTTTCGTTTTGTGGAAATAGGAAACTTATAATCTCTGGGTGGGTTCCATGGCGTTTTTAACATTTGGACTTTCCTTGATTCGCGTAAAAACCAACGTCCAACTTTGCTAGTTGTAAAAAATGAGGTAACAGGCAAGTTGGCCTGTTGCAGACTAGATGTAGATTCGGCAGTTGAAGGTATCGAACAGGGCACCAGCGACATGACATCGATTTCGACATTGGGTATTGTGATTGAGATCGAGGTCGAGGGCCCACTTGTCATCACAGTCTTCTTATCAGCATGCAAGGTAGCTGAAGCTTTGATAGCTAAATCCAAATTTGTTTCTTTATTAGAAACCCCTTGACTACACCACTTTTTCCAGTAGTCCATACCTTTAAGTTTATCACCCTTCCTTTTTTTTCCCTCCATTTTTCGACAGTAATAATGATTCACGTATCTATCCTTAACAAGGTCACCGAATAACACTGCACTAAAATTACTCACTTGCACGGTACACTTAATTCTCTTCACTATTCGTTCGCCACTTTTCACTTATATTCGCTTCGAGTTCGCATGGAACAATACTGCCGGAAGCGCGGTCACGCGCCGCTTATATAGCAGCTCAGTAGTAGCCGTCCAGAAACTACCACAAACTTTCACAAAGCTCTGCTCATTCCGACCGAGGGGCGTGGCGAATAATCGAGAAACAACGCAAAATTTCCATACGATACAAAATAGTTCGACTACTCGACAAGAGATGGCGTTACTGTGCGCAACGTCCACTAGTTCGGATATATATTCAATTCAAATGTAATAATTAAATTTTAATCTTCACTCCTCATATTTTTTCGGTATAATATTAGGTAATATTTGGTTTATTTCGAGGGGGGGGGGGGGGTTGAACCCTCAAAACCCCCCCTTGGCTACGCCCGTGCTTTGCTGGCACAGACGTGCTCTGTTCATCAAATATTCAAGGACTATTGCAAATAAATTGTGTGGAATTTCAATGATACAGCGTTGAATTTCGTCTTTTAAGGCTTCAATCGTTCTGGATTTGTTCACTTAAACTTGTGACTTTAAAAAACCCCAACGAAATAAGTCCAAAGGGGTTAAATCGCATGATCTGGGCGACCAACGCCGATCTCCAAAACGAGAAATAACACGACTAGGAAATGATTCGTGAAGTAACTCTTTTTGGATGCATCTGTTTCTCAACAATCACTTGTGGATTTTCGCAACCCCAATTGCGAGAATTTTATTGATTAACGAAGTCATCAAGATGATAATGGGCCTCGTCAATAAAGATGATTTTCGTTGAAAAATCACCATTCAATTGTCGTTCAAAAATTCAATCAGCAAACGCTCTTCGTTGCCCATGGTCTTCCGGCTTTAGCTCTTGAGTCAATTAAACGTTATACACATGAAGTTTCAAATCTTTTGTTAAAATTCGATGCATAGTGGTTGTGGAAACACCAATTTCCTGAGCTCTATGCCGAATCGATATGGTTGCGCTTTCCTCAACATTTGCAAGCCGTGCTGCGATATTTTCAGTCGAGCGACCAAGACGAACGCGTGTTTCTCTTTTCACGTCACTAACAGACCCAGTTTGCTCAAATTGTTTCATTAATCTTCTCACAGTGGCATCATTCGCAGCATTCCGATGGTCCATAATTGTACGCATTTTGCGAACTGTGGCTGAAAAACTTTCACCACTTTGATAATCATTTTTCACAATGAGAATTTGTTGTTGTGTATTGTAGCGATCCATTTTGCTTAACCTTCTGCTGTCTACTAACGAACGGTCATTTTTTTTAATGTTAAAGCATAACACTACAGATGGCGCGCAATTCAAAACCGACGTTCTTATTGGAACACCCTTTATAATTTTTTTATTTGATAAAAAACGCTTGTCAGGTAGGAATTTTTTGAAGTTTGGGAACAGATGAAATGGCGGATGCTCCAACAATTCGTAGCGTAACTCCTTCAATTTGGCCTTTGCATGAACACCTCTGAGAGCTGGTGCATTGTTTTTATTCTGTTCTTCGTTAAATCATGTCTTTTCTCACGAATTTTTGCATTCAATTAATTCAAAAGGTTTGGGTAACACTGTCCTGCTATCGTTTTACCGGCTTGAATGTAATCAATTGAGAAAATGCCTTCTGTACAAAACGACGTTTAAAATCTATTTTATTCTTTTGAAAAACCTGCAAATCTTGGTTAGAAAGTTTTAGTCGAAGTCGTTTTTGATCAGAATTTAACAAATGCGGCATTCATTTTGCCCATAGCTTTCTCAAGCCCATTTACTTTTTCAAAATATGAAACACCCGTTCAGTTGAGATGTCCACGGCCTTAGCAATTTCACTCAAAGTCAATTGTCTGTCATCCATAACCATATCATGTATAGAATTAATTATTTGTTCAGTAGTTGCATTTATTGAACGTCCAGAGCGAGGATCACCATTCAAGCTTGTACGGCCACGTTGAACCTCACCTGCGCTGTTATAAACCATTGTTTTTGATGGGGCAGAATCCCATAATATATTTACCATTTCAGTATGACTTTCCATTGCCGTTAAACCTTTTTTTACAAACAATTTAATTACCCAATGATTTTCAATACTTTAAACTGCTGTTTTTATACGAATGAATTGACAGATCGACTTGTAACTCCACATATGAAGGATTAAACTTCAAAATGTACTATTATATAGTTGAAGAACTATATAATAAAGTATTATATAGTTCTTTTACTGCTCCATAGGTGTCGCTCCGCGAACTTTTTATTTAGCCTAGTCTATATGCATTTGAAAGTCCTTTTCCTTACTCTACCGAACTATTGGCATGACTGTTCTCAAAAAGGGATGTTCTTAAAAATGGCATAATTTTAAACAAAAAATGTAAATAAAAACATGAAGAAAACCGAATGGTGGACAAAGGAATTACAGATGAAAATTAACGATAAAAAGGGAAAATGGAAAGTGAAGATCACGAAATAGATAAAGAAAATAAGTAGAAATAGAAGTGAAAAAAGCGAAGCAACAATCAAGATTTGGCGAAAAAATGTCTGAAAACTTCAGAGAATACCAAAAGTTATTCTACGGAACTCTAAAGCAGCTAAACAGAAAAAAGGGTATAGTATGATGGATATAAAAGACACGAACGAAAATATAATTACGGAAGTATTATATATAAATATAATAAATATAATTACGGATATATATATATATATATATATATATATATATATATATATATATATATATATATATATATATATATATATATATATATATATATATATATATATATAGGGATCCAAAATATATATTGGAGAAAAAGATAAGGAGCAAAATCGAGAAACTAAATTTTCGAAAAATTGAGATAATTTAAAAACGGTTGAAGATATCAGTTTCAAAATCGGGGTAGTTGGATTTTCAAAAATATCGAATGACAAATTCGAATTTGGTACTAGTTTGAGCCTAGTTCCCAGAGAACGCTTGCTATCTACTTTGAGAATAATTATCTCGCTGATATTTTTTACCCTATAAAGCTGAGAATATTTTGACTTGAACTTTTGAATTTTCAAAATAGAGAGGAATCATAATTCCTACGTAAAAAAGGTACCCTTGGTCAATATCGATATCTCACGCCGTTTGCGGGATATTCGTGTTCGAATATTCCATTGCACATTTTGTCAATGGCTGAAAAATATGCCCTGAATACGAGGAAGTTGTTATAAATCCAACGGACTTTATTTAAAATAACAATTTTTTGAAATTTACTTCGGTAGGTGTTGAAACTGTCCACCGTTTACCTCAATACACTTTCGTAGCCCCTTTGTTAAGTGACGCGTCACATTTGAGAAGATATTTTCTTCATTTCTAATAACATTGGCCGCTTGTTAATTTTTTTGTAAAAGTTCGTCTCGTGTATTGATTTCATCCTTGTAAACTAAATACTTCATATTACCCCACAAATAAAAGTCTAAATGATTAATGTCTGGGCTACCAGGTGGTCAAGGTAGAAGATTTTGACAAAATTGTGTTCTAGCCAGCAAATCTTGTGGCAATAAATTTTGAACAGACGAAAAACGGTAGGGAAATAATTTTTCTTTATGGAGAACTCTTGATACGTTAGATTTGCTAATTCCTGTAGATGCCTTCAAACTCCTAGTGCTTAGTTCAGGATTTTCCGCGATACTAACAAAAAAGTCCACTTGTTGTTTTACCAATATACGTTTCGGTCGTTCACCAGGATTGTTGTAATAAAATTGTCGATCTGGGTTGATTTTGGTTGGATAGTGCTCATACCTTTTAACTACATCGCGACTATTGTCATTTACTTGTGCATGAACGCAGAGCATATCTCTTAAATCACGGTTAGGAAACTGATTAAGTCTGGGTATTTTTTACAAATTATTTAATACCAACTCAAGATTGGAGAAACTTGATTCCACATACGTTTAGTAGGAGAGGTTTAGTAGAAAAAGTTTTTTTGATCGAATTAAAAGAGAGGACATATGCTAAGTGCCAGAGAAACGAGAGAAGAACAACAGGAACATCGTGAGGAAAAACAACAAGGAATCGAATGAATTTACGACATTTACCCACCTCTTTCCAGTTGGTAATCTTGCTGCTTCCCGCTGGAGGTGTCATATCATCTAATTTTCTGAGTAACTTGAGTAACTTAACTTTCTTCTCAAACTGTAATTTTCCTAGTGTTTTTTATCCCTTTTTGTTTCTTTGTTTATATGCAAACCTTTAATTTGGACTTTTGTCTCTATTGCTGTGAGTGTTGTTGAAGTTGGATGAATATCGTATGCGATAAAAAAAGGTTGCGCTAATAGTTATTGAACGTCCTCGTATAGTATTACAGTTAATAGGATAGTTATTCTACAAAAATATCGAATAAATGATTTGGGAGATTATTTTTAGAACTAATAATTATCGTTTGGTGGGATGGTGTAATCGAGGTAAAGTTTCTGTGGGAAAACATCGGGTGTTCAACCACTTTCCACGTCGACATAGCTCTAATATTAATTTTTTATACATATTTTGTAATTTACCCTATTAATAAAATAACTTCTTTGATGTACTGATATCAAGTATATAACTTTTCGATAAAAAAGTATATCTAGATACATTTTAACTATTGTCATTTATTTAATCGTCGGTAGAAAAAAATTTTTTTTTTTGGTTATATTTTTAGATAGAAATATTACAGTATGGTGCATATATATATATATATATATATATATATATATATATATATATATATATATATATATATATATATATATATATATAATAAATAACCATCTATAATCGAAAGAACAATAATTAAGTAATATTTACTTACGTAGTCCTTATTAAGTGTTTTTATACGAGTATAGTAGAAAAATTATGACGACCTGTAATATTTTTTTACCCCAAGAAAAAACAAAGAGTTCTCTTATTTTATCGTATACAGGACCAGTCGAGATGTTCGTGTACCCTTCATAATACCACTCCAAAACATCACGCTCCCACCTTCAAATGATATACGTGTTTGAACTGTTTCTAGTGGGACATGTCGACCTGAGACTCTCCAAACCTCTCGTCTCATCGGAGAACATCACGTTATTCCAGTTAGGACTATAATCCACCATTTCTCGAGCCCATTGCAATCTTACATTTTTTGTTGAAGGGTTAGTTTGGGAACACGTAAAGTTCTTCTACGATCCAAATTTGCCGCTTTCAGCTAGGGTGTTATCGTTTGTCGTGAAACATTTATCACTTCAAGCCTAACCAGCTCCCTTGATACACCACTTGTAGATTTCAGACGATTTCCTCGAGCTATCATTGGAATTCTCTCTCATTCTTCACGAGCAGCATCGTTTAGTTCTCGCAGGGTAAGAGGAGAATTATTTCGTTTCTTGATGCGTGTTTTCAGAATGTCCGAAGCAAGTTCAATGACCTTCATGTCAGGAAAATTTGCTAGCCACTCTAACATGGTTATGTCCTCCTCTTCAAGAAAATGTTGTACTGCTGCTAGTGCGTTATCATCCATGAAAATAAATCCGTCGTCCACTGCACCTTGAAGCAGACGCACAACAGGATTTAAAACTACCTTGATGTACACAGCCCGGTGATTCTTGTATCCAGGACCAGTCGAGATGTTCGTGTACCCTTCATAATACCACTCCGAAACATCACGCTCCCACCTTCAAATGATATACGTGTTTGAACTGTTTCTAGTGGGACATGTCAACCTGAGACTCTCCAAACTAATGTTGAATCAGAAACCAAACCTCTCGTCTCATCGGAGAACATCACGTTATTCCAGTTAGGACTATAATCCACCATTTCTCGAGCCCATTGCAATCTTACATTTTTTGTTGAAGGGTTAGTTTGGGAACACGTAAAGTTCTTCTACGATCCAAATTTACCGCTTTCAGCCTGCGTGTTATCGTTTGTCGTGAAGCATTTACCACTTCAAGCCTAACAAGCTCCCTTGATATACCACTTATAGACCACATTAATATCTGCCGGTCTTGTGCAGCTGTTGAACATCGTTTTCTATCACCACTTCCGGGGCGATCATTTACGTCATTTGTCTTGGAATTTTTTTATGAATTTTCGATACAGCACTTTGGGAAACATCTACAATTTCCGCGATATCACTTTGATTAAAGCCCTGTTGTAACTAAGCAATCGCTTTTGATCTATTAAAATGAGATACCATGTTTCTAGGCATTTTGAAACGGATTGATTGAAAATTGAAAAACAAAGTGAAATAAATAATAAATTGATAAAAAATCGAAAAACCTGTATTATCAGCAAAACAATGTTTTTGTAATTTTTATTTAAAAACGGTCTAAAATAAATATCCATCATAATTTTTAGACTATCATAGGCGTAGATATCCTATTTGTAAATATTCCAAACTTTTGGACATATGTGCATATTGTGGTAGATGCTTTTGCGCGCGATAATTGACGCGATAATTGCGACTAAATAAATAGTTTAAAAAATGTTTTGTCGTGTTCGTTACGTGAATCCCCTCAAAGGAAACTGCTGATACAGAGGATGTGACTCCCCGATTTTTCCACAACAAAACATATCAAATTTCACTTATTAAGCAAATTAAAATGTATAAATATTACCAAATTGTTTTTTAAATTCAATCTTGTATTAGACGTCATTGTGTAAGGTTGTAAAAATAAAGTTTTTAAAAACGCTCCTTCGTCCGAGAAGACTTTAACTGGCGCAGTCGGAAAACGGATTCTGAGAGTGTCTATTCAACCCCAGAGCCACAGGATTGGACTGATCTGGAGAGGAAGAACCACCGATCTAAATTCGTGGAGCAAGTACAGTTTTGAAGCCTAGGGAACCATTCCTGATAGCCAGCAGCTGTCCTCTACGCAGTTCCAAGGACAAAGGCTACAAGATTCAACCCCGTGAAGGAAGAAAAGGCTGACGGCCCTTAACTGGCATAAATAAGCAATATAACGTAGAAGAATGTCCAAACATTGAAAATAACTATATTTGTGAGAATAATTTATAGCCTATTACCAACGAATGTGTGTCAACACTAATAAAAGAAATGGAAAATCGCAATTGCAAAAAAGCCATCCACTCATTGAGTCAATCAACAAAAATAATTATTGGCAATCCCAAACAAAATACCGATGAAATTGGTAAAATACTGCGAAACTCAGAAATATATTCAGATAGAAAACGCTAGTCTTCTGAATATTCTATTTAACTGTGGGATCCAAATTCAACAGAATTATTACTGGAACACAGAAAACTTGATAAAAGGAGATCCTTTCACATTACCTATCCTAGAGTTCGAATATCCAAAAATCGAACCACCAGAAGAACAAAAAATCGAATTACAATCCATCAATTTAGAACACATCAAGAGGTTACAAGATGCAAATCAATTGAAGCCACCAGACGTCCATCAAATACAAAGAATTGCATGGAGTTCGACAACTATTGTGATTATCTTTATATTTATCACTGTCACAACTATGGTAATATGGAAACTTCGACAAAGAAGAAAAACATCAAGAAAGAAAAATATCAAGAGAGAAACCATACCACTACAAGTAATCGAAAACAACCCTGCATCCCTGTTGTTTTCGTCTTCGCAGGGAGGCGTTACGTGAATCCCCTCAAAGGAAACTGCTGATACAGAGGATGTGACTCCTTTGGATATGTCGAATTATGTATATATGTGATACCTTTGGATATGTCGAATTATGTACCAGATAAAACGTTTTGCGTGCAAGTTTAATAACCTTTTTGCATTTGAAGAGAACCACTGCTGAATGTTATTAGTTGAAGCTTGTGGTAAAGATGTCCTGACCCAAAAACTTGTGAGCGATGGTTTAAACGCTTTAAAAGTGACGATTTTGATATAGAGGAAAAAAGGAGTTCGGGTCAGCTTAAGGACTTTGAAGATGCAGATTTGCAAGGATTATCGGATGAAGACTCAACTCATATGTTGAAACAATTGGCAGACGGTTTGAATGTTGCTCATTCCACAATTTCCGGATATCTACAAACATTGGGAAAGATCCAGAAGGAAGGAAAATGAGTTACATATGAACTGAAGGAAAAATTCATTGACAGGCGAAAAACCACTTGTGAAATTTTGCTTGGAGGACCGAAAAGAAAAAGTTTTTTTTCATCGAGTAACAAGTGATGAAAAGTGGATCTATTTTAATAACCCAAAGCGCAAAAAATCAAGGCTAAACCCAGGCCATCCTTCAACATCACAACCAGTGTGCAATATAACAATGAAGGAAAAACGCTCTTTGGCGGAGATGGAGAAACTTTATTACTGTTCGCTTACTTGAGTCATATATTTTTATATTTGACTGACTTGAATTATAACAGACAAAGCTTTGAAAAGCGCAATTTTGATGTATTCACTTTAACTTCGCATTATATTACCAACAATTTGGAGTTAGAAAATTTTGTTTTTGATCGCGTGTGATCAATAACAAGATCAATAACATTTCAGGCGTAACATTTCGCGGAAAACGAATTTTCGCGAATTAAAAATTCAGTTACTAGAATATTTTCCAGATAGCAACGATGATTTGTCCAAAAGATGGGTTTTCAGCCCGTTTGAGGAAAATGTTGTTGCAGCTGCTGAATTACCTGTTGAGATTCAGAACCAACTAGTTGAAATATAGACCGACAAAACTAGAATTTTTAACTTGCTTGCTCGATGATATGAGCATGGAAGCTTTAAAAACACTGATCCTTTTCGCTACTTCTTACTTATGCGAAAAAAGCTGCTCGTCTATGGCGGCTTTAAAAACTATATATACACGGTGTTTGGTCCATCTATTTCTATTTTGTTAGCCTGGTTTTTAAGTTAGCCTTTTGGCCCTTACTTATTTGGTATTATTTTGACCCACGATGGGGTTTCTAAGATTTTTGGGGGTCTCTAGTTGACCCATGAAATGTCGGAGTGTATGGTCCCGGAGGACGGAGGTCCGACTATTCTGTGTGCGGATTTTCAATGAAGTCCAGGCGAACCTCAGGAGGTTAATTTGAAAACCTGTGAAGTCATCGGTATTGACATTGGCAGAAACGCCGATTATATGACCGGTCGCGGAAAAGAAGGTTAGACTTATTCGAGTCGGGAAACGAGATGGTTTCGTAACCCGGGTCTCGATGCCGGAATTTTGGGGACGATGGTATCGGAGTGTTGCCCTGTGGCTAGGGCAGGAGGTCCGATAATTCTCGTAGCAGTGGATTGCTACCTCGCGAGGCTGTGAGTTTCAGCTTCGCGAGTGTTGTTTGATGGAAATTTGTGTTCGGAGGCACATCGGCCTCTCGATGGATTTGATTATTTCTTACGAACCACACGCAACCTACACTTAAGGCCACACGCAAGTCCTTGTTCTGGAATGTTTGGAGTTTCTTGATCGCGGTGCGACACCCTGTATAAATCGTCTATTATCATTGGAAAATAATTTGCTTATGTATGTTTGCAATGATGATCCACGTATAGAAAAACTTTTATGAACAAAATCAAGCGTTTCATTAAATTACCATTTCAAACAACTTTGGCTGTTACTTTATTTAAGTTTATTTTATTATGTTGTTATTACCTGGTAATATTTAATTTTCTAACATTTGTTTTTAAATTAAAAATAAATAAAATGATGTTTCGTATACGGGTCTGGTTTTCTGAACACATTGTGACTTCCATATTCCTAAACGCGAATCTCAGTTTGAGAAACAATGCTCTAAGGATATACAAAGGTTTTTCTGCAATCACTCGAGGATTTTCACTTCCTTAAATCCTAAAATTTTGTAAAATAATTTGAGTGAGTTGGAAATGAGCTTCGTCGGAAAACCTAATTTTATTGCAAAATTCTGCAATATTTTAAACTTCGTCAATTTGCACAACTCCAACACGTTCTTCCGGCATAAAATGATCCATAATTAAATTGCCGGGTCTCTAGATAAAACGTGCGAGATCTTCTAGAGTTTCTTCTTCGAGAAGTTCAAGAGTAAGTCGCTAACAATGGCGCTAACTTGAGAGGCGGTTTTTTTTTCATGTAATGAAATAATATGGGGCTACCCTTAAGCTAATACCTTTCAAATAATTTTGAAAATTGGTTTATATTTGGCGAGAATATCAAAAAACAAAAACGAAATCCAGTCGAATTGAGAACCTCTTTCGTTTGTAGTCAGTTGAAAAAAAAAATTGAATTAATAAATGTACTTAATAAATATAGGTCTTTAAACATAATGAAAATTAGACCTTAAAAAAGCCGGTCATGAAAAAGCCAGTTTTTTCATTACACCGTAACACAGCCCTTTCAAAACATTTTCTCCCAAGAATCATAACCTCGAAAATTAGTGCGAAATCTAATCTTTGTCTGCAAAATACATATGTTATTAAGAGGTCTAATATATCCATAAAATTATAGTATATACATATTGCTGTTAATTTTGTAAGTGTACATGTCAGAAAACAAATAACAACACGTTAAATCCATTAAATCCAATTAAATTGGTCTCTAGATAAAACGTGCGAGATCTTCTAGAAGTTCTTCTTCGAGTAATTCAAGATTAAGTCGTTGAACAATGGCGCTAAATATAAAATCCGAAGTACTCTTTATCAGATGACGAGAATACACTTAAAACAGTAAATTGTAAACAAAAAACCAGGAACAGGCACCAATCGCATACAGGCCAAGACCATAAAAACAAGCCAAGCCAGACCAAGAAATAATCCTGCATAAAGACAGGAAGTAATTACTTCAGTTATACTGGCTTAAGAGTCAATAATTTGGAAATGGACCTATATGTTAACTATATATTAACAATCAACTGGAAGAAAGTTTCGCTTTAGAATCGGGGAGGGCGTTACATTCGTCGTTGTCGGGTGTGCAGGTGCCCCTAAAAGAATATGAAATAATAATAGGACGGGCGGTATCCAGGTCAGGGCGTAGGGGGCAGCGACGGGCGCCGGCCCTGGGCCCCACCTGGTTGCGCGCGCCCACCTGGCGGCGTCGCGACGGCCGGCGCCGCAGTCCGAGGCAAGCACCGGCCGCCGCAGCACCGCGTTTCACCGATTTGCGACATCGTCGTCACCCGCTCACGCTCTCACCTGGGCGCCCCACCCCCGTAACCCGCCGCCACCGGCGCCGCCACCGCGTGACGCCGTCTCAGTCGAGTTTCGAACGAGCTGCGGATCGCTGCTGCCGCCGTTGTTGTTCTTCTACGTTCCGCTAGAGAGCGCGACCGCGGTCACACTGCTGCCCCTCGTATTCGTAGCGCGCGCGCGTGTTCGTCTTGTTTTGTTGTGATCGCCGGCTGGCCGAAGCCCCTCACACCCCGAGGAACCGTGGAGGTCCTGAGCGCCCCCAAGAGAGGCAGGCACCCTCCGTCGTCGGGAGACTCGCGGGCCGCCAACGCCACCGCCACAGCCACGCCACCCCCGTCCCTTAAGAGGGCCAAGCACGAGGCTGTCTCCGAGCAGGACATGGAAGCGCCCCTTGGCGTAACACTCAGTCAAAGCATGGATTCCGTCAATACTAATAACGGCGAAGAAGAGGTTAGTCATTCAGTCCTTTACCCCCTTTTTTTCGGTAATTAATCGTTAACCTCTTTTTTTTACGTCCAGGAAAACTAGGTCTCTTGAGTTTACATTTCCATTACCATGGAAACAACGGCCTCTGTCCAAAAAAAAAACACCACCAAAACTATACAAACAGTTACTTTAGTTCCATTAATTTATCAATTGTACTAGAAAAAACGAAAACAAGTATAATTAATATTGTTAAAGTGATATTGACTTAATGAAATGAAAAAATATTTGAAAGGAAAAAAAGTTTTTTTATTACAATAAATAAAAAATCTATCTCTACGATCCATTCATTTTAAAATAGGTTCATATTAATAAAACAAAATTGCTTTTTTTGTTATTAGTGATCTTTTCGATATAACTAGTCTTTGAATAATTGTCAAATATCAAAAAAATTTAAAAAAAAAACATTTATTACCAATGAAATAATATATTTTCGATCTCACTGGTTTTTGAATAATTGTCAAATATCAAAAAAAAATTTAAAAAAACATTTATTACTAAAGAAATAATATAATCCTTTTAATGAAATGAAGATTTTACATTTTTTAATTAAGTCTAAGAAACAACTATTATATCAAATATTTAATTATTATACAGGAATTTTATTATAAAGGGTTAAAAGTTCTATTATTGTTATATTATTTTTTTTCTTTTCCTTTAGAAAGTTTTACAATCGATCATTTTGAAATAAGTTTCAAAGAATATATTTCAAATCATTTTGAAATAAGTTTCAATTGATAAAACAAAATTGCTTTTTTGTATAAATCATTCACTGGTTTTTCAATAATTATCCTTATTTATTTTCATTATTTATATAAATAAAAAATTAATGTAAGAAATTAAATATTGCCCTGATGATTATAACGAGGTTAACGAAACGGCGAATAATATAAAAGGAGGGGCGTAAAAATACAGATTAACAGATTAACATGCAGTTTTTGGAATATTTGATTAATTGTTTTCAGGTAAAATGTTTGGTTTAATAAAAAAAAAAACAGTAACTGCGGAAAAGTTGAAAGAGTTACTGTACAAGTAACATTTAATTATTATACAGGAATTTTGTTATAAAGGGTTAAAAGTTCTATTATTATTATATTAAAAATAAAATTTATAGGCGTTTCTTCCTTTAGAAAGTTTTACAATCGACTCATTTTGAAATAAGTTTCAATTGATAAAACAAAATTGCTTTTTTGTATAAATCATTCACTGGTTTTTCAATAATTATCATTATTTATTTTTTAAATAGGAAGTTTATTTAAGGGGGTTGTCCAAAAAGAGTTTTAGAATTTTAGAATGAGGTACAATGATAATTACAATTTAATATATATATATATATATATATATATATATATATATATATATATATATATATATATATATATATAATATATATATATATATATATATATATATATATATATATATATATATATATATATATATATATATATATATATATATATATATATATATATAAATTAATGTAAGAAATTAAATATTGCCTTGATGATTATAACGAGGTTAACGAAACGGCGAATAATATAAAAGGAGGGGTGTAAAAATACAGATTAACATGTAGATTTTGGAATATTTGATTAATTGTTTTCAGGTAAAATGTTTGGTTTAATAAAAAAAATACAGTAACTGCGGAAAAGTTGAAAGAGTTACTGTACAAGATAAAATAAAGCTAATCCTCATTCATTACATAAATGATTAAAATCATATCCCTCCGATAGATGTTACAACACAATATAAACGTAAGAACCCATGCATTGCCTTAAAAACATAATTTTCATAGGAAATTGCATCGACGTTTGGCAATTTTACCGAACGTGAACCAGTCAATAGTAATTTTGTGTGTTCATTGACTTCCTTTCCATACGGAAGCGATATATAATGTATTGAATTAATGAATAACAATTAAGCAAACGTGTTATGTAGTTAAGAAATGTTTTTACACTCGGGAAGTTTTCTTCGTTCGGGAAAATGATAATTCTGACGGCTCCCGTTTAATTCCAGTCCTTATGAGTTTTGGTAGTTTTGAATTTTCATTCTACAAAGAAAGTGTAGAGAGGATTATTGATTAATTATTTCTCTAATTTGACAGAAAGTAATGAACCAAAGAATATCCTATAATATCTAAATATTATTATAAAGAAATATAATTAAATATAATAAATATAAATAAATATAATTATGTTATGCAAAAACACAAAACTGAGACATTACAACACAGTTATTAAGCCAGAATGTCTATATGGGGCAGAAACGCTCATTTTGAATAGAACGAGAGACATCGAGAACATTGAAAAGAAGGAACGAAAAATCATAAGAAAAATCTTAGGCCCCAAACAAATAAATAGCACAACATACCGAGTTCGAGAAAACCAAGAAATCAAAAAATACACAGATATACATAGAAATATGAGAAAAAGAAGACTTAAGTTTTACGGACACATAAAACGGATGAATCCGAGTAGGCTAACTAGATAAATAATCGAATTTTATGAAAATAGGAGTAGAGCTAAAGTAGAAATAATTAAATGGATTGCTGCAATTAAAGAGGATCTAAGATCAGCAAATATTACACAATGTGAAATTCAGGATAGAGGCTGTTTCAGACACAAGGTTAACGTTTGGGAGGTTGGCCAGAGGGAAAAATGTAGGAAGACTGGAACAGTTGGTCTGACTAAAGGGAAAAGCTCATAACGAAAGAATGAAATTAGTATGGGCGCAAAGGAAGGCTAACAACAACAAACGCCTCTAATTGTACTTCGCGTGGTCCACTAGGGCCCATGATATATATGATAATAGACCTTGGAAAGACAAAGTGGAGACATTCGACTTTGGTTACGAATACGGCAGACCCTACGTAATAACAGAGTGAATGAACACCTGAGAGGCAATCGAATCTCTATACTAAAATTGAAGAAATTATGTCAAAACAAATAACATGAGCTCAAGCGAATTTGCAACAAATAAGGGGGTTAGACACGGTAGTATTTTGATTATCATTGGATTATCCCGTTATTGTTTATCATTCTTATCAATGAATTGGCCAAGGATTGGATCTAAATATTCGAGGGGCTAGAGTAGGTCTGCATAAACTTGCAATGGTTGAAATAAAGGAACTGATTTATGTGGATGATCTGGTGTTGCCGGGGTAAAAAGAAGCGCAATTGCAGAAGTCTTTGGATGCGTGGAACAAGGCATTCATAAGAAATGGTCTAAGAATAAATGTGGATAAGACAGAGGTGATGGTGGTGTCAGAGTGCTTGGAGGATCTTTATATAAGGCTGAACAAAGGTAAAGGTAAAGTGTTAGGGTTAGAGGCGCATCAGCAACTAGGCTATTTAGCGACTGCACCTACAGCTTAACGTGGGTTCCGAACCACGGTCATCAGCTTCCGACAAACCCAGGCCAGCACCCCCCTCAAGCTATGAACCCTTGTTAATGTGCCTACCTACCCATAAGTCTATCAGGAAACCTACCGATTGGCGAACGTAGAACACTTCTCAGAAGGCATCCGGCCTTACTCAGCCTTTAACTGGCGTGACTGAGGGGAAATTCGTTGTCGGATTTTACACTCTTGCCTAGAAACAATCACAAACATTTAGGAAGTAAACAGACAGAAGAAAGAAAGACAAGAAGACAGAAGACAGAAGAAAGAATCGAACCAACTAGCGCTCCAGTCCGCACCAACGCGACCGGCAAAGCTGAACAACGCAAATGTAAAGCAAATTGATAAATTTAATTATCCACGGGTCACATTGGAACAGCTATTGAAACTCTATGCTGGGGGTGAACCAGAAAAATGAGTTAAATGAAAGAAACTGAACGGAAATAAATATGCTGTTTTGCCCTGAAAAATTGTTTACTGTGATAAATGCAACGCCCTCCCTCACGAGCCGCCACTGGAGTAGAGCTTCTTATACAATGTACAAACCCTTTTTCTGTAGAAGGGAAATCAAACCAAAGTCAAAGTTTATAGCTCGGTGACACTGCCTATAGTGATTTATGGTAGTGAATCGTGGGTGTGGTCTGAACAGCAAAAGGCAAAAGTACAAGTATTCGAGATAGAGTGTTACGAAAGATTGAAGGGGTGACACTGTGGGATAGACTAGGAAATATCGAGATAAGGGAGAGATTGGGAGTTAGAGGAATATTGGAGGTGATTGAGAAAAATAAATTGCGATGGTTCGGGCACCTCGTGCGAGTGGTCAAGAGAGTTTGGAGGAAGGAGGAGCAAAAATTAGAACAACAAATATATATGAACACTTTTGTTCGTTGCTTGACCGGGAAGGAGCCCCACCTATCCCTTCAACTGGATGACATATGTTTCGTCTCTCGAGGTTCAGACTCTTCAGGAGGACTCATCAACAATAGGGAGGCCCTATCCACAGCCAACAACCCATGTTTTCGCCGACCTCCCGCCGGATGGCGTATATATGTAGTGTTAGATTTTCTTGGACTGCGTCCAATGAGACAGCTGGATGACATATGTCATCCAATTGAAGGGATAGGTGGGGCTCCTTCCCGGTCAAGCAACCAACAAAAATGTTCATGTAGGCGGATACGCAGGTTGCTGTGAGTTCCGCATGAGATTGTGGAACCCAATGGTTGGGTGTGTGATGACACTCAGCTATTGCTGTCTCAGTAATACTGAATGATTGTGGCATGTTCATATATTTTTTCCTTTATTTGGGTTTTCATCACTATCCAAAGCTCAAAAAATATCAAAAATACCTGTTCTTATGTAAAGAAAGAATCACTGGGTAAAAACAAAAACCATATTGAATTTAAATCAACCGAAGGCATAGCAATACAGTTATTTTTATTTAAATTGATAGTAATCTGAGTTTTAGATAGTGGCGAAAAACCCAAATAAAGGAAAAAATACTGTTGCCTCATTGAAAGAAAATCTAACACTATATATATATATATATATATATATATATATATATATATATATATATATATATATATATATATATATATATATATATATATATATATATATAGTGTTAGATTTTCTTTTAGTTAGACTAGTTAGACTTTAGTTAGTTAGTTAGACTTTCAATATTTTCCATTTTAAAAAATAACACTGATACGTTTATTACACATAAAATAAATAGATATTGTAATAAATAAATATTGGAATTTAAAGTCCGGGCGCAAGCAAAAAATCACCATATAGAAGCGGGCGGAAACTGTACCTATCTGTGCATGAATAAGGAAAGATTGTAAATCGGTCCCTTTTAGCAAATATTCATTATTAGCGTGAAGAAGAAAACCGGAAATATATAACTGAAAAAATACAGTTACTATACTTTCCTTAATTAAAATTCATCTTTTTTTTTCAAAATCTATGATCGTATACAAGCGATTCCGCGTCTACCAGATCGATTTTCGGAACAAAGGAAACCAAAATTGATTTAAACTGTTCATAAAACAAACTGTATCGAGTCTTATTTGCGGTTTTCGTCGAATTAAACCTTTAAATCGACGTTTCTGGCTTGGAGAAACTTTTTTCATCAAAATCGGTACGTTTTCTAAATTCTCATTATGGCTTTGATTAGTCTAAGATAATTCTGTTTCTGCTACTCAAATTTAATAGTGTCAGGTCCGGTTTATTTAAATATCAGGCTTTCATTTTCTCCTCCCACTACAATACGTCTGTTCAGTTCTTCGTTTTTCAGTTAGATTTTTAATTCACAGGGTGCCATATCTGGAGAATATGGTGCCTGGAGAATGGCATTTGTTTTTTTTGCACAATACACCTTATATTATCTTAAATATAACTAAGCATTTTATATATAACTTAAACTACTACGGTTACTTGAATCTGGATGTGCCCAAATGGTCCAGTTTAATTTTTCTACATGTCTTGCGCACTTAACTAACGGAGCAGCACTGCAATGCCTTCTGGTTTTTCACTGATAACTTTATTATTACACCAGATCAAGAGGTTTGATTCTCTTGAGCGCATTAGGTGCACTAGGTCTTGATTGCCTAAGAGTTCAGATACTTCAACGTTTGGATGTTTGTAGAGAGTCTCTCCTCAAGCCTGCTGGCGTTCTTTTTTATTTCTTCTGTGACTGTCCTCACCTGTAGTTCCCGACGAACATGCTCATTCCGAATATACCAAGGATTATTGATAATACTTCATAGCACTCTGTTCTGGAATAGTTGGAGGTAGTTGTAATTGTTATCTTTAGTATAATCCCCTAACTAAAGGTAGTATGTTCATACAGGTTTAAGCACTGACTGGAATACTTTCCATTTAAATTTGGCATTTTCTTTGTATGCAATTGTATAGCTATTCAATTTTCTGGATGGTAATTTATTTTATTTTCTACTCCATAGTTTGGTCCAGAGGTTTATGTCATATATTGTACCTTGGAGATTGGCAGTTGTTTCTTCTATGGTATTTCCAACTGCTAAGACTTCAGTCCTTAGCTGCAGGCACCCTAACATTGATTGATTTTTATTTGAGTATTAATTTTCTTGCTTACTTGAAACTTCTTAGAGTTATATATGATTCTAGAAGCTGCACATACTGCGCTGGTGCCTTTCTCTATAATTTCACGATTAATTCTTCACGCCGTACTTTATAAAATGCTTGGACCACATCCAGGAAAATGGCTGATCATATTTTCTTTTCCTCCAGGCATTTTTTTGCAGCATTCGATACACTTAGTCGTCCGTAGCATGCTTATTACGAAAACCAAATTCGCGGTCGGGAACCAGCTGCCAATCTTCAATCTTCTCAAAAATAATTTTCAAATAATTCAGATAATATTGGCAGTAGTGAAATGGGCTTATATGATTTATCTACATTTACGGGTTTGTTTAGTTTTGGTATCATTACGACTTGTGGAAAGCTGGAAAAGGCTAGCGATCTTACTTGAGTGTCTTCTGCAGATCAATTCTTCTATTGGAACCTTCGGTGTAAAACATATATCATTCCACATAAAAAATTCAAAACAATTAGGTTATAATAAAAAACAAAAATTTAAATGTGGAAGAATTGTTAAATGTCAGATTCAAATATGTCATTTAAAAATTTTATAAAAAATTGTCACATATTACTTAAAAATTTTTAAAAATTCATTGTTTAATTTGATATTGGTAGGTTTTAAATGTAAATTTGTGTTTTTTATAAAAGTAATGTTTATTGTAGAAGTGTTGTGAGGATAACAATAACAATAAAAAATGAAAACTTATTTACTGCCCGAGGGATTCAATAAATAAAAAAATAAAAATATTACTAAACGGTCACGAATATATATATATATATATATATATATATATATATATATATATATATATATATATATATATATATATATATATATATAATATATATATATATATGTACTATATATATATATATATATATATATATATATATATATATATATATATATATATATATATATATATATATAGTACATATATATATATATATATATATATATATTATATATATATATATATATATATATATATATATATATATATATATATATATATATATATATATATATATATATATATATATATATAGTACATATATATATATATATATATATTATATATATATATATATATATATATATATATATATATATATATATATATATATATATATATATATATATATATATAGTACATATATATATATATATATATATATATTATATATATATATATATATATATATATATATATATATATATATATATATATATATATATATATATATATATATATATATATATATATATATATATATATATGTTTCAATATGATTATTTTATCAGTCCTTTAAAACAGTCTTATGTCGAATAATATCACATGGCTCTACAGTCACACTTTGAACTCATTTTTGTATTCTGCGTAATGTGCTGCGCAGAGAAAGAAAGCATCTGATTAAATAAAGATAGATATAGAAATTAGAAAAATAGGGATGAGAAAGATCGTAGGAGAATTGTGCGCTTAGAGAATCGATCCCGGTCAGGACTCGTGCACTTACAGGACTTTGTACTGTAATAATTAAAATAAGCCATAATCGAAGGATGCTAGGTCAGGCGAATGCGGAGGATAAAGTGAAAATCTCAGGCAAGACTCGACAGTTTCCTTCGGGTGAGTTTCTTTCTTCCTTTTGTTTTATCCGTTTTTGCTGATCCCATTTATTTCTTGCTATAATTAATATATTTAAGTATCGTTAAATATTTTTAACGTCCTGTATATCTTTACGTTGGTTTACAGTATCAAAAACGCATATACCTGGACAATATTTCGGGCCGCAAAAAATATTGATTTTTATCCGAGAAAGACGAACGCGTACGTTTGGTTTTCTGCAACAAAAAACAATGTTTTTCTATGTATGGGATTACTCATATTTTTTAATGCTACATTTGTCAGTTTTAAATATGTTCTTCGCATAATCGGTTTAGAATCGTGTCTGTTTGTATGGTGATAGTGATAACCGATAGATGGAATATATGAATATGATCTGATGCAATCATGTAGAACTAGAGACGCAATCATGTAGAATCGTGAGTAGAACTAGATCAGTTTTTCTATTAGAACTTTTGTTGTGAGATATATCTCACACTTACTTTCGGATATATTATTTGAACTACTACGAACATTAAAAAAATAAGCCATAATCGAAGGATGCTAGGTTAAGTGAATGTGGAGGATGAAGTGGAAATCTCAGGCAAGACTCGACAGTTGCCTTCGGGTTATTTTCTTGTTTCTTCCTTTTGTTTTATGCATTTTTGCTGATTCCATTTATTTCTTGCTGGCAGAATATACTCAGATAACTGGCTGTTATGCCTCATGATATTTTACGCAGTACGTTATGGTAGATAATTTTTTATTTCGCAAAATTATTCGATTTAAGAATGGCTTGTTTCATTGTCGTTTTTGAAGCGAATCGGAGATTGATATAGCGAGTGTTTCCAAGTCAATGTATGTATTACTCAAATATCAAACCGAAAAATTGCAGGAATGGTTTTCTACACTTGTGCGAGATATATAGGGTTTTCCCAAAAGTTCATAAGAATTTTTGAAAGAGAAAGAGAAAAGCAAATCGTTGGTGTAGTCCTTGAAAATCACTTTTCCGTGTCTTGTAGCATATTCTGGTCGCTTTTCAACCTATACATGGTTCAAATTGGTCATTTGTTGACGGTAGCGAACGGTATTAATTGTTTCACCTGGTACAGTAGGTAAGCTCAGGGTACACGACACCCTTCTGATTCCACCAAATGCACAACATTATCTTCTTTCCAAAGCGATTTGGTTTTACAGTCGCTGTTGATGGTTGTCCTAGGCCAACCCACAATTTTCTGCATTTTGGATTCTTGAAATATACCCATTTTTCATCTCCAGTCCCGATCCGATGCAAAAAGTCTCCGAGAAAGCAAAACTTCGCACGTCATTTCTCGCTTGACCATCTGTTTGTCGTTCAGCTGATGTGGTACCTATTTTCTTGGTTGGTCACAAATGGCACATACTTGGCCACATTTGGTATCTATAGAGGATACCAGGACAACTGGAGTGCAGTGCATAACTTACACTCACACAGAAAATACACACAGTCCAATAAAGTTCTCCCATAACGCTTAATGTTTTCAAGCATTATTTTAACGTAAAAAATAATAATATTGTTTATGTAACTATAAATTCAGAATTCAACTAGTACAAAGCAACTAAAATTACAACATATAAACTAATTAATATTCATTGTATGAAACCATACTTCCTCAGGAATCATATTAAAACCGATATGAAATAACTGTAAAGCGTTATACTGTATATGTAATCAAGAGTAGGTTCAGTTTTAATAACATTTCTCGGTTAGTAAAATAAAATCATATTTGTTTTATGTTATGTTCGAAAAATATCAGTAAAATGTACAGTATTTGGACAAGAAATTTTTTGTTTATAACGCACATACCAGGCTAATTGAAAAGTTAGCGGAGTAGAAATGATAAAAGTTATATTATTATTATTATTGTTATTCACCTATGGGCCCTGGTGGACCACGCGAAGTACAGTTAGAGGCGTTTGTTGTTGTTAGCCTTCCTTTGCGCCCATACTAATTTCATCCTTTCACTATGAGCTTTTTTCCTTTCGTTAGACCAAGTTGTTCCAGTCTTCATACACTTTTCTCTCTGGCCAACCTTCCAAACGTTAACCTTGTGTCTGAAACAGCCTCTATCGTGAATTTCACTTTGTGTAATATTTCCTAATCGTAGGTCCTCTTTAATTGCAGCAATCCACTTAATTATTTCTACTTTAGCTCTACTCCTATTTTCATAAAATTCGACTATTTGTCTAGTTATCCTACTCAGATTCATCCGTTTTATGTATCCGTAAAATGTAAGTCTTCTTTTTCTCATATCGCTATGTATATCTGTGTATTGTTTGATTTCTTGGTTTTCTCGAACTCGGTATGTTGTGCTATTTATTTGTTTGGGAGGATTTGTTTTTTCGTTCCTTCTTTTCAATGTCCTCGATGTCTCTCTTTCTATTCAAAATGAGCGTTTCTGCCCCATATAGACATTCTGTTTTAATAACTGTATTGTAATGTCTCAGTTTTGTGTTTTTAGATATGCATTTCTTGTTGTAAATATTTTGTGTAAGTCTCAATGCTGTTAACATTTTTTGACATCTACCCTTATTGGCCGTTTTTTCCAACCCATTTTCCATGATTATTTCACCCAAATATTTAAATTGAGAGACTCGTCTGATGTTACCATATTTTGTTTTTAGAAATGGTGTTCTTGGTCTGTTGCAGGTCATGCATTGTGTCTTTTCAAAGGAAATTTGGAGTCCTACCTTTTCTGCTGTTTCTTTTAGGATTTCAATCTTTTTGTTGTGCCGTTAATACATCTTGAGTCAAAATTGCTAGATCATCAGCAAACGCCAGACAATCAATGTTGATTTTGGTTCTCCCCAGTTTAATGGGCTGGTCAATATTCAACGCCGACTTTTTTTCACGCCACTCCTGTATTACTTTTTCTAGAACACAGTTAAATAATAGTGGCGAGAGTGCATCCTCTTGTCTCACTCCAGTTTTAATTTCGAAGGGCTCTGAGATGTCACCCATGAATATAACTTTTGACCTTGTGTTAGTTAATGTTGCTTTAATAATTGCCAGCGTATTCAGATCTAGTCCTTGTTCTTTCAAGATTTGGAATAAAGATTCGCGGTCAATAGAATCATATGCTTTTTTGAAATCCACAAATGTACAGACGAGATTTTTATTGTACAGTTTTTAATGTCTTAGGATCAACTTTAGATTCAGGATCTGTTCAGGGCAGGATCTGCCCGGTCGAAAACCTGCTTGATATTTACCAATTTTAGTTTCTAACTGTCCCTGTGCCCTGTCTAGTAGACATTGAGATAGAATCAGAACAAACTGGGAGAAGAGATATGCCTATGTAGTTGTTTACATCCGTTCTATCTCCTTTCTTGTGTAGTAGATGGATTAGAGCATCTTTCCAATCTTCCGGAATCCGTTCGGTTCGCCAAACTTCTTGTAGAATTTTGGTTATTTCCTTGATTGTACCTGGACCAACGGATTTCAAAAGTTCAGCAGTGATTCCATGTTCACCAGAAGCTTTGTTATTTTTAAGTCGCTTGATTTGCCTAATTACTTCATTTTTATTCGTTGGTAATGAATCTGGGTTTGTTCGTTTAGGGTTTACTGTTGTGTTGGTAATTTGTTTAAGGACTCAGGACAGTTTAGTAGTTGTTCAAAATATTTCGCAAGTTCTTTGCAATTGTCTTGGTTATTTAGAGCTAATTGTCCGTTTTCCTTTTGGAAGCAAATACTTTGAGGTTGATATCCTGTTAATTTTGTTTCAAATGTTTTATAAAAGTTTCGGGTGTTATTTTTTGGAAATCTTTTTCTATTTCATTAAGTTGATTGTTTTCATATTTTCTTTTAGTTTGTCTAATTAGCTTCGATGTTTCTTTTCTTACTTCGAAAAATATGTTATAACTTATTACTGTTTTTTGACTGTTCCAATCTTTGAATGCTTTACTTCGGTTTAATACCGCTTGTTTGCAAACTTTACGGCTTTTTATTTGCTGGCAAACTTACCTACTTTAAGGCTGTTTTAATAATTTGTTTCAATTCTTGCCAGTTCTGTGCTGGTTGTTTATCAAGCTCTTCTGTTAGGGTTGCTTTTATTTTCGTAGGGTCGAACTTTGGAATTAGCAGTCTCTTTTGAATCGAAATTCTTTTGAACCTCGAAAACGTGTTTTAAGCTAAGTTTGATTCTAGTCAAGTAGTGATCCGTGTCTAGTTAGCTCCTTTCCTGACTTGAACATTCAAAATCTCTTTATAATTGGGGTACGAAATGGCAACATGTTCAATTTAAAATTCACCCACGTACGTGTTTGGGCACATCCAGGTCTTTTGTTGTGTTATTTATGTTGTGTATAAAATGGGTTGACATTATTTTTAGATTAAACTGCGAACATAGTTCAACCAATCTTCTACCATTATGATTCTTCTACCAATCTTCTTCTCATTTATGAGCGGGAAAACTGCCGACTGTTTTCCTGTACTTTTTTTCTTTCCCTGGCTGGACATTGATTATAGAACCAAGAATGTTTCTTGAGATAGCGAATGCAACACCACAAAACATATATTATATTATAAATGAAAAAATTACTTTATTCTTTCGTATGTTCTCCCTTAATCTCAATACATTTTTTTCGGCGGTTTTCCAATTTATTTATTCCATCTCAGAAGTGATTTTCTGGAAGTCCTTAAAAATACTCATCTACGGCTGGTGTAACTGCTTCATTTGATGAAAAACGCTTGCCACGTAGGAATTACTTGGTAATTGTATTGTAGTTTTTGGTAATTTTTGGTAATTGGTAATAATATTATTTGAGATTTGGGAACACATGAAAGTCAGAGAGGGCCAGATCTGGTGAATATGGTGGATGTTCCAACAATTCGTAGTGTAACTCCTTCAATTTGGCCATTGCAGGAACACCTCTGTGAGCCGGTACATTGCCGTGATTTTTTTCTTGGCTAATCCAGGTCTTTTCTCACGAATTTTTGGATCCAAAAGGTTTGAGTAATACCGTCCTGTTATTACAAAATGCCTTTTGCGTCTCGAAAAACTGATGCCATAACCTTTTTAGTCGATTTAGATCACTTTGGCTGCTTCGAAGCTGAATAACCGGGCTCAGTTTACTCTGCAGTTTGTTGTTTCAGTTCAGGATCATAGTGGTAAACCCAAGTCTCATCCGTAGTGACAAAACGCCGTTTAAAATCAATTTTATTCTTTCGAAAAATATCCTAATGTTGCTAGAAAGTTTTACTCGAAGTTGTTTTTGATCAGAATTTAATAAATGAGACCAAACCAATTTGCTCATTGCTTTCTCAAGACCGATTCCTTTTTCCAAATATGAAACACCTGTTCACTTGAGATGTCCATGGCCTTAGCAAGTTCACTCAAAGTCAATTGTCTGTCATCCATGACCATACTATGTATAGAATTAATGATATGCTCAGTAGTTGCAGTTAATAGACGTCCAGAACGATGACCATCATCCAGCCTTTCTCCGCTATAGGTATTGCTCCGACAATTTTTTTTTAATTAACTAACAAAGTATTTCTTCATAAATTTCCAGTGTAGTATTTTTCAATATAATTTCAATATTTAAATCTTCAACGAACAATTTCTTTTTTGACAGAAACTGTGAAATTGCATTTGAAGAAAAAGAAAGTTTTGATCCGATCCGTTGCCTTGGTAGAAGGCAACGGATCGTCTCACACTTCAGTGGGCGTCATGGCAAAAATTCACGAATTGGGATTCACCCACCACTCAAAGTGTCGCTCGGAGGACAGAGATTTTTATCGAATGAGGAGGCCCTCACATTCGTAAAGTACTATTTTACAGATGTCAACTACTGATGAATTAAAGAGATGCGTATATAATTACAAGAAGATTGTGTTGAGAAACAAAATTAAATTTGACAAAAAAAATCTGGAAACTTTTCATACTACCCTGGTATAGCCGCTTTTAGCCTCCGGGGTATAGAATAAATAAGGTTTTTTTGTTTCTTCGGACGATATGTTCCCCCATTCTTCCATTAACACTAAGATTAAGTCAATTTTATTCGAACTCGACTGTATTATCCGATCTGAATCCAAAAAATGCCACAGATTGTCTATAAGGTTAAAGTCAGGCGACTGAGGGGGACTTTCAACTTTTTTTTTTAACATTATATACCAACCACTTCGTTTTCTCGGCCGTATGCTTGGGTCATTGTTGGTACCATCACTAAAGTCTTTGTACTGCTTGTAAACCATTTTTATTTGACATAACTTTACTATTGTAATACTTGTTTAACATTTATAATATATTAGCACAAGATTTTTGTCTTTAATAAAATTTAATTCAAAATTTAACGGTCAATAAATTTATCCTTTATAAATAAACGTCAACAAAACCTTTTAACAATTACAAAATAACAGTAACAAAAGTGACTGTTCGACATTTGTCAGTTCGAATTTCTGTCAGTTCAACTTCGGTCAGATTAACTTCTGTCGGTTGAACATCTGTCAGTTTAACTTCTGTCAATGATGCACATTTAATTTTATTTTACTACTGTAAATAATTAATATATTTAAGTATCGTTAAATGTTTTTAACGTCCAATATATCTTTACGTTGGTTTACAGTATCAAAAACGCATTTACCTGTACACTATTTCGGGCCGTAAAAATATTGATTTTTATCCGAGAAAGACGAACGCGTACGTTTGATTTCCTGATTTCCAATGAAAACAGTGTTTTTCTATGTATAGGATTACTGATATTTCTTTATGCTAAATTGGCCAGTTTTAAATCGGTCCTTGGCTTGTACACGTCAACTTTTGTTTTAAATCAGTTTAGTATCGTGTCTGATTGGATGGTGATAGTGATAACCGATAGCTGGAAACATATGGATTTGATCTGCCCGAATCATGTGAGTAGAACTAGATCAGTTTTTCTATTAGAACTTTTAGTGTGAAATATAACTCACACCTACTTTCGGTATATTATTTGAACTATTACGAACATTAATACAAAAAAATTAGTCTAATAGGTCTGGCCGTTTTCAAGTGTTATGCTTAGCAACGAACAGCATTTCATTTTTATTTACAAGAAATATTTAATGCTTAATAAATTTATCCTTTATAAAAAAATGCAAAAACAAAACCTTTTAACAATTATAAAACACGAAATAATTTCTAACTTAAGAAGTGACAGTTCGACATCTGTCAGTTTGAATTTCTGTCAGTTCAATTTCTGTCAGTTCAATTTCTGTCAGTTCAATTTCTGTCAGTTCAATTTCTGTCAGTTCAATTTCTGTCAGTTCAATTTCTGTCAGTTCAATTTCTGTCAGTTCAATTTCTGTCAGTTCAATTTCTGTCAGTTCAATTTCTGTCAGTTCAATTTCTGTCAATGATTAACATTTAATTTTATTTTAATGTCGTAAATAATTAATATATAAATATCGTAAAATATTTTTAACGTCCTGTATATCTTTACGTTGGTTTACAGTATCAAAAACGTATTTACCTGTACAATGTTTCGGGCCGCAAAAAATATTGATTTTTATCCGAGAAAGACGAATGCGTACGTTTGGTTTCCTGCGACAAAAAACAGTGTTTTTCTATGTATAGGATTACTGATATTTCTTTATGTTAAATTGGTCAGTTTTAAATCGGTTCTTGGCTTGTACACGTCAATTTTTGTTTTAAATCAGTTTAGTATCGTGTCTGGTTGGATGGTGATAGTGATAACCGATAGCTGGAATATATGAATATGATCTGATGCAATCATGTGAGTAGAACTAGATCAGTTTTTCTATTAGAACTTTTAGTGTGAAATATAACTCACACTTACTTTCGGTATATTATTTGAACTATTACGAACATTAAACAAAAATAGTCGAATCGGTCCGGCCGTTCTCAAGTGTTATGCTTAGCAACGAACAGCATTTCATTTTTATTTACAAGAAATATTTAATGCTCAATCAAGTTATCCTTTATAAAAAATTGCAAAAACAAAACATTTTAACAATTATAAAGCACGAAATAAATTCTAACTTAACAAGTGACAGTTCGACATCTGTTAGTTTGAATTTCTGTCAGTTCAATTTCTGTCAGTTCAATTTCTGCCAATGATTAACATTTAATTTTATTTTAATGTCGTAAATAATTAATATATATAAATATCGTTAAATATTTTTAACGTCCTGTATATCTTTACGTTGGTTTACAGTATCAAAAACGTATTTACCTGTACAATGTTTCGGGCCGCAAAAAATATTGATTTTTATCCGAGAAAGACGAATGGTTTCCTGCAACAAAAAACAGTGTTTTTTTATGTATAGGATTACTGATATTTCTTTATGTTAAATTGGTCAGTTTTAAATCGGTTCTTTCCTTGTGCGCGTCAATTTTTGTTTTAAATCGGTTTAAGATCGTGCCTGTTTGTATGGTGATAGTGATTACCGATTGCTGGAATATATGAATATGATCTGATGCAATCATGTGAGTAGAACTAGATCAGTTTTTATTTCTATTAGAATTTTTGGTGTGAAATATAACACATACTTACCTTTGGATAGTAGTGGTATATACTATAAAATAATAGGCATGTTTAATGAAGACTGTTTTGTTTATATTTTTACTTTATTATTATTTTCGTTAACACTATACCTTTTTCAGAACTGGCCATTTTCGATGTTAAAATAGATATAAATACAAAAAGTTTCTACAATAAACTATATAATTTTTAAGAAATGCACACACAGGTGCTTTTATTGTCTGTATGAATTCAGTAAAAGAGATTTGTTCGGGTCTATTTGGTCATTTAGAAGGGTTTAAAGGGTTTAAACTCGTTTTTTGCTTTTGTTATGTACATGTATTATTTTAAATTCACTATTAAAACGATGGATCTCATTTAACACATGTATAGCGTAGTTCGAATTATGTTTATGATATTTACAATAACATACGAACAATACTCTTTAACTTAACAATAACATACGATACTCTTTATGTTGTGTTACTGATAAGTGTTAAGCTTTTCACTGTAGCTTTTGAATTTTTCTTATTTTTATTTAAATACCTTTGTTGACGCGCTCTCAAAGAGGAGCAATAAAAACCTTAGTTCGAAATACCAAGTAGTGAGCTAAAGAGCAATTATTTTATTTTTCTTTCGGTTGTCCGGAAATGTTTGTGTCTCGAAAAGGATAAATCTAAAGCGGTCTTTTATTGTCAATGTTTATGTCATAAAATATCTTCTTTGGTTTGATTTGGTTTTGTTTTGTGAGGTTTATTATTAGTTTTGTCATTTGTACTTTACGTATATATATGGAGCATATATATATATATATATATATATATATATATATATATATATATATATATATATATATATATATATATATATATATATATATGGGGCGTATATGTATGGTACCAAATCAACCACTTTTGAACCTAACCCCTTTCGATTTCGCTGAAACTTTTGTGTCCTTTACTCCCCCTCCCCGCCACAAAGACGTTTCTTAGAATTTTTTTCAAATATTTTTCCTAACCGAAAAAATGGGTTATCGGTTTTTGAAAAAACAATTTTAAGTCAATTATTGTATTCAATCGGAAAAAAATTCAATGCTAGAAATAGGAACAAACCCAAAAACATAGGGTGAAGTTACAATAGTTGAACAGAAAACATTTCCTTCTCGTAATAGAGCATGACAAAGTTTAATGGGACACAAACAATAATATGCGATAGAAACAAGTATTATAGGCCTGTCAAAGTTACTAATTTGTTTGCTAACATACGTAATCCATTCGAGGCAGAGACTTTAAAACTATTCCCGACCAACCAGGATCTAAATGCGAAACAATGGGCTTGTTTTCCTCCTGTTAAAACCTTTTCTGAATGTACGTTTATTCTAATTTGCTATAGATATGTATGTCGAAAATAAAAAATTAAATTTTCATTGTGAATAATTAATTTTAAATTAATCTGTCACCACCAGAATGTGAACAAAATCTCTCGAGTTTCATCAGTTTTTGGCCTTAGACTCTTTATCAGTTTCAGAGCAACTGAATGAAGTTGAAGAAAAGTATCATGGGGGCTCGGCTCAGTATCTAATGATTTTTAGAATTCATTGCTGTCGTTGTGTTAAACGTCCCAGCTGATTTTCTCATGATTTTTAATATCATTGCCTGAACGTTCCTGATATCCAGAATAAAGTAAAAAAGGCATCCCTTCAACAAAAATATTAGTTTCGATGGTAATATAAATTATCTAGGGGAGCTAAATCTGGTGAATGCTAACAGTTGTGTAATATAGCCGCTGTTAGTTAGATCAAAATGTCTGATGGATTCTTTTGTTTAAGATCAACCATATATATATATATATATATATATATATATATATATATATATATATATATATATATATATATATATATATATATATATATATATATATATATATATATATATATATATATATATGGTGTTAGATTTTCTTGGACTGCGTCCAATGAGATAGCAGTAACTGAGGAGACGCAGGTTGTTCTGTGTTCCACATGAGATTGTGGAACCCAACGGTTGGGTGTGCGATGAGACTCAGCTACTGCTGTCTCATTGGAGGTTTAAAGTGTATATATATATATATATATATATATATATATATATATATATATATATATATATATATATATATATATATATATATATAACCTTTTCTGAATATACGTTTATTCTAATTTGTTATAGATACTTATGTCAACAATAAAAATATTAATTTCAATTTTGAAAAATCAATTGTAAATTAATCTGTCGCCATCAGAATGTGGACAGTATCTCTCGAAACCAGTTTCTGGCCTTATAGTCTTCATCAGTCTTAGGGCAACTGAAGAAAGTTGAAGAAAAGTAGTACGGAGGTTCAGCTCATTCATATTTAATGGAGTTTTGAAATTCCTCATTCAACTATTGTCGTTGTGTCAAATATCCCAGCTAATTTTCTTCCATGCACTTTTCTCTTACACCGCTTCTTTTCCATGATTTTTAATATCACTGCCTTAACGTTCCTGATATCTAAATTAAAGTAAAAAAGGCATCCCTTCAACAAAAATATTAGTGTCCAGGGTAATATAAATTATCTAGGGGAGTTAAATCTGGCGAATGCTAACAGTTGTTTAGTAGAGCCACTGTTGGTTAGATCAAAATGTTTGATGGTTTCTTTTGTTTCTGAATATATGTTTATTCTAATTTGCAATAGATACTTATGTCAGCAATAAAAATTTTTATTTTAATTTCGAATAATTAATTGGAAATTAATCTGTCACCATCAGAATGTGGACAGTATCTCTCGAAACCAGTTTCTGGCCTTATAGTCTTCATCAGTCTCAGATCACCTGAAGAAAGTTGAAGAAAAGTATTACGGAGGTTCTGCTCATTCATATTTAATGGAGTTTTGGAATTCCTCATTCAACTGTTGTCGTTGTGGTAAACATCCTAGATCCTAGATCCTAGATCCTTCTTTTCCATGATTTTTAATATCACTGCCTTAACGTTCCTGATATCTAAATTAAAGTAAAAAAGGCATTCCTTCAACAAAAATATTAGTTTCGAGGGTAATACATTATCTAGGGTAGCTAAATCTGGCGAATGCTAACAGTTGTTTAGTTTAGTTAACACCATATATATATATATATATATATATATATATATATATATATATATATATATATATATATATAAATCATTCCGGGTGTCGATCTTGTGAAGAGTCACGACGTTTCGCCAAAATCGCATTTGGCGTTTTCAAGTGTTGTCCGCTTCGACTGAAGAGTCCAACTGATAGTCGAACACTTGAAAATGTCAAATGCGATTTTGGCGAAACGTCGTGACTCTTCAACTCTTCAAATGAGTTAAAGGAAAGAAACTGAACGGAAATAAAATATGTTGTTTTGTTCTGAAAAATTGTTTATTATGATAAATGCTGGAGGGGCGACGCATGAGCATCTAACATGGCTGAAATTTTCAAGGTTATCTTTCATGGCATGCGCAATTACTACCAGAATATTTTTGACGAGTAGCGCCATCTTTGGCCGCCATCGCCAGCCTTGGCGAGGCTGGAAACTTTTCAGACTATCATCGTAAACTAAACGTAAAAAGTCCCCTTTTGAATTTCATTAAAAGTCAATTTTTAACGTAAAGTGACGCGGATTTAACTTGTAAATATTTCCCCTATCGTTCTATTTTTACAAATATTTATGACTGTAAACAACCTCCTTGCCACTTCTCGAAATTCGAGTCGTAGAAGAAAAAAATATATAAATTTAATATCAACAGGACGCGTGATACATAAACCGTCGATTCGTTGCGAAACTTTCGAAAAGCAAATCGAAAAATCAAGAAAGCCTGTTTATTTTCGAAACTTTAAAACAACAAAAAGCGCCTTCCTCGACTTGTTTTCCTTAGCTAATACTCAGGTCTTCCGCGTAGAACTTTAAAGGAGAAATATAAAACTATTTATCGTAATTTGTCGTGGTTTATTTTTCAAAAAACCAACATTTCACCAAACATAACTTTTTTTCTTATAACTGTATTAACGTAGCTTAATTTTTTTTTCTTCTTCATTCGAAGTGGTGGTAGTTCATTTAGTTCAGTTAAACGGAAAAGAAAAAAATCAGGGGAATTTGGGTGTGCGGGTTATTCCAAACTGACCAAAACGACATTGCTAAACGTATTAAAAACGTTTACGTTTTAACTGAAACTGATCCGAGCACACCAAGTACATTGATTTAGAATGCTGGATCAGAAGATGTCCCCGAGATAATACGTGTTTCAGTGAATAATGTCGATTTTGCTAATATATTTTGGTATATATATTAAAAAGCTAAGGAAGTTCACCAATGCTCCACGTCGTTCTTTGCGCCATTCCTTCATCCGCCATCCAAAGCGCCAGCAAGCGTCTCTCAAGACCGGTTTCTGGCCTTAAGCCTTCATCAGTTGGGCTCAAGCTGGACACCTGAAAAGCGGATGAAGGAACAACTAAAGCCATGACCACGCCATACTGCTGTAAACGGGCGCAGCAGTCAGATTGTGCGAAACCGTTCGTGACCCGTCTAACCTCGAGTAAGTACCATGTATGATCGAAACATTGTGAACTGGGCCCGTGGAGAAAAGTATTAAAAACGAAGCCCATCATTGTTCCACGTCGTGCTTGGCCATTCCTTCATGCGCCATCCAAAGCGCCAGCAAGCGTCTCCCAAGACCATATATATATACATATGTATATATATATATATATATATATATATATATATATATATATATATATATATATATATATATATATATATATAATGCAGGTAGTCCTTTTGGCAGGGTCGAGTACACTGAGCTCTGCAAAACTATAAGAAAACGTATCAGAGAGGACACGCGCCGATTCAATATGCAGCTAGTGCAAAAAACCCTGGAAGAAAACAAAGGAATTAACAAAGCTAAACAGAAGCTGAGAAACAAAAGAACGCAAATATATGCTTTAAAGCGTGAGGATGGCACAGTGTGCATGACGCGTACCCAAATGTTAGAGATTGTCAGAAGGTTTTATTCCCAGTTATATGAAGATCAGAGCCAGTCAGGGACAACAATACCCACGGAAGAACAATATATAATGCCAGATATCCTAGTGGAGGAAGTAACAAATGCTATAGAATTGATGAAGAACGGCAAGGCTCCAGGAAAGGATAGTGTAACTGTCGAAATGCTAAAAGCTGGTTGTCGGACGTTACATAAAACACTGGCAAAATTATACTCAAAATGCCTCAAAGAACAAAAAGTACCGGACTTATGGAAAAATGCAGAAGTGATCCTTTTACATAAAAAAGGAGCACAGGAAGATTTAAAGAACTACCATCCAATAAGCCTCCTATCAGTGATGTACAAAGTTTTCATTAAGATAATTTCTAAAAGAATATTAAAAAAACTGAATGACGCACAACCAAGAGAACAAGCAGGATTCAGAAGTGGATTCAGTACAATGGATCACATCCAGGTTGTACAGCAGGTCATAGAAAGGCACAACGAATACACCATGCCACTGTGCTTGGCTTTTATCGACTACGAAAAAGCATTTGATTCCATCTCAAAGCATGCGATAATGGATGCACTGCTTAGCCAAGGTGTAGAGAGAGCCTATGTAAACCTATTAGAATCGATATATGATGGAGTTACAGCCACAATTCACCTTGATGATCTTGAAGTGGGAATTAATATAGAACGAGGTGTACGGCAGGGTGACGCAATATCGCCTATTCTTTTCTCTGCTGGCCTTGAAGAAGTATTCCGTAAACTGGATTGGGAACAGGATGGTGTAAAGATCAATGGTGCAAACTTGAACCATCTTAGATTTGCAGATGATATTATTCTCATTTCACAAGACCCAGAGGAGCTGCAAAGACGCATACAAGAACTGCAAAGGGCTGGCGAACCATTTGGCTTGAAAATAAACCTGAAAAAGAGTCAGGTTATGTTCAATAACTTCGCTCAGGACAGAAGAATTTCAGTTCTAGGAAGGGATTTAGAGATTGTGGACAGCTTTATATATCTTGGGCAGAGGATTTCCATGGAGGGGAATACCGCCCGGGAGGTGGAACGGCGTGTTAAATGTGGCTGGCAGGCATTTGGTAGGCTCAACATAGTGTTTAAGAGCAGACTCCCACTTTGCCTGAAAAGAAAAGTATTCGATCAGTGCGTTCTACCCGTTATGACATACGGAAGTGAAACCTGGACACTCACATCGCAATCAATTCAAAAACTTCGGGTGGCACAGAGGGGAATGGAAATATGTATGCTTGGCATTACAAGACAAGACAGAAAGTCCTGCGCATGGATCAGGGAACAAACAAAAGTCTGTGACATCATTGGAAGAGTAAAACAGTTGAAATGGAGATGGGCAGGCCATATAGCGAGGCGATGGGACGACAGATGGACCAGGGCAATCCTGGAGTGGATACCGCTTGATCGCAAACGTCCGCGAAGACCGAAAGCACGATGGATTGATGACATCGTTAAGTATATTGGACCCGAGTGGCAGAGGAAAGCCTAGGACCGTGTAGGTTGGAAACATGCTGAAGAGTAGATATATATATATAGGAAGCTGATATATATATATATATATATATATATATATATATATATATATATATATATATATATATATATATATATATATATATATATATATATATCATCATCATCATCATCATCATCATCATCATCAGCCCGCATCGATCCACTGCAGGATGAAGGCCTCTTCAGCAAGCTTCCAACCTTCACGGTCCTGGGTTTTCCTCTGCCACTCGGGTCCAATATACTTAACGATGTCATCAATCCATCGTGCTTTCGGTCTTCTTCGCGGATGTTTGCGATCAAGCGGTATCCACTCCAGGATTGCCTTGGTCCATCTGTCGTCCCATCGCCTCGCTATATGGCCTGCCCATCTCCATTTCAACTTTTTTACTCTTCCAATGATGTCACAGACTTTTGTATATATATATATATATATATATATATATATATATATATATATATATATATATATATATATATATATATATATATATATATATATATGAGCAATGATTAGTTGCTTGACCGGGAGGAAGCCCCACCCATCCCGTACATTGGAGGGCACATGTTTCGTCTGTTGGTAGTTAGACTCATCAGGGTATCGACATATGCTCTCTCGCCAAGAATAGGGAGACCCTTTCCACAATCAAACAACCCATATTTTCACCGACTTCTCGTCGGATGGCTTATAAATGCAGTTTTTTGACTTCGTCCAACGAGACAACAGTAGTCAGGAGTTATACACCCCCGACCGTTTGGTTCCACAATCTCATGTGGAACGCACAACAACCTGCTTCTCCGCCAAAATGAGCAGTGCTTAGTTGCTTGACCGGGAGAAAGCAACAGTTCTAAAACCGCCATCGTCTCAATCGTTGTGAATCCATTAATATTTGTTTTATTAATGATGCGATATGCAAAACCCATTTGAGATAATATTTTCCGGAGGTTAGTTCTGCTACAAATAATGTTGGGGTCATCTGTCCTTACTCGCTGTTGCAATGAATACAGTGTAGGCACACTTTGCTCTTCGTACATAGCATAAATTTTGCTTCGAATTAAGTCTTCGTGGCTTTCGTCACATTTGCTTTTATCAGAATCACTATGGTCTTTTTTGGTTTGTAATGTTCACAAAATCTTGTAAAAATGTCTTGTAATGTTCACAATAATTTTTTTAAATGTTATAATAATGAGAACACGCTGTGGTTATCAATGCTATGAGGTTGATGTAGCAAGTCGGTGCACTTAAACGATTTTACGCTATTGCGTCTATTGTAAGTATAGTTATATAGAATAGAAAACCTCTCGACATAAGAAAGATACATTCGCGGCGACTTAAAACGAATCAGTAGATAGGAAAAATAGAACGACCATAATTTCTTTAAATTGTTGCTTTCAAAAATGCGCTAACAAATCGTAACCGTAAAAATCACCGTCCACGTTCTGATTAACGTTAAATCGGTTTCAGCGATGACAATTTCGAAACTACAATACATTATGTGGGATAGAGTTTCTCACAGGTGGACGAAGTTCAGTCTTACAATTTTTCTATATAAATATATATATATATATATATATATATATATATATATATATATATATATATATATATATATATATATATATATATATATATATAAGTTGATAAAAATAATAATACTTATAAAAATAAGTTGATATAAATATATATATATATATATATATATATATATATATATATATATATATATATATATATATATATATATATATATATATATAACTATATATATATATATATATATATATATATATATATATATATATATATATATATATATATATATATATATATATCTATATATATATATATATATATATATATATATATATATATATATATATATATATATATCTATATATATATATATATATATATATATATATATATATATATATATATAAGTTGTAGTAAATCATCGCACGAAAATTCTCACACGTTAATTCCATTTTTTGACTTAGATGAAATTTTAAAGTCATTAAACAATTCTTCTATTGGAACCTTTGGTGTGATACACTAAACTTGAAAAGATTTACCACTAAACACCAAAGCACTTTTTTGAACTGCTCGACGAACGTTTCGCTAACCATGTTAGCATCATCAGGAGATGATTTAATCTCAATTCAGATTAAATCATCTCCTGATGATGCTAACACGGTTAGCGAAACGTGCGTCGAGCAGTTCAAAAAAAGTGTTTTGGTGTTTAGTGGTAAATCTCTTCAAGTTCACTAAACAACACAAATAGCGCCCGTATGGCAAAACGTTCGGAGTACGTATACAGTCAACCATATCTTGGCTGGGAACTCGCAGTACTCACCAGACTTCAACCCCTTCCAACTACGTTTTCATCGATGGCTTGATGACTGGACCACCTCAAAAGATGTACGGTTTTTCTGAGAGAGCATCCACAAATTGCCAGAGAAATGGAAAAAAAGTGCATTATACTTTGAATAAATAATTGTTTGCCTTTCTCCCATATAAAACGTGTTTTTTCTTTAAGAAAAAAATAAGAATGATTTACAACCACACCTAGTATAACTTATCGACATTGTATATCAACACATTATATTTCGAAAGAAACTTAAAATCCTTTCACAAAAAATAGACCAACACCCTACTGTCAAACTGGCATAAAGTAAAAATTTGTTAAATATTCCATTTTTAACCTAAATGTTTCTTAAAATTGAATCTGAACAAAGTGTAAAAACTCGTTCCTTTACGAGATTTTCCTTCATTCCAACAGTAAACCAATTGCGGTTCGGTAAAAGAAGAAAAAAAACGCTTTAGAGTATAAAATTCAAACACCACGACTCTGTTCGAAAACACATTCGCCTCATATATCGACGAGAAAGCCCTTTTGAAAAATGCGACGGTAATTCGTTGATGGATCCTAAAAATTGGCCAAACTCGCGTAAAAGGACAAATTATTTTTTGCTGTAAATAAGGCTTCGCAGTCTCTTTATTCACCAGACTTGAGACCTGGTGACTTTTTTCCTATTCGCAAAATTCAAAATTCCTATCAACGGACACCATTGTAGGGTATTAGAGAACATTGCACTGGTATGAAGAGTAGGTAAACCATCTCCAGCGCTGCGTGAATTCTCCAACGCAACTAATTTGAAGGGAGTATTATAAAAAAATCAGTTTCATTACTTAAGTTACACATCTCGTATATAGAAGGCTGATTGGACGATAATTCTCTGGATTGGCATTATCCCCTTTTCAGAATAACAAGAGGATTTCTGCATTCTATCTTGTATCCAGGATTTTATTATATGAAAGGCACTTGTTAAGAGGCTCCTATAGTACAGTCAAAGCACCTTATTCACGGTTCCCTTATTTGTGGATTAAACAATTTGGGAGGAACGTGCAGACGTTTCACCAAGGTCACACTTCGCATTCTCAATGCTTGTCTGAAGACTGAAAACAAGTCAAGTTTTCAGTCTTCAGACTAGCATTGAGAATGCCAAGTGTGACCTTGGCGAAACGTCTGCACGTTCCCAACAAACGGGACACAAACGATCGGATGTACTCTCGGACTAATAGTCTAGCATATAGCATATATATATATATATATATATATATATATATATATATATATATATATATATATATATATATATATATATATATATACGGCATACATTGCAGCCGTTCAATTCTTTTTAGCTCTAGAAACTCATTTCTTGTGGTGAGTTAGTCCACGTTCCTCTATTCATGATTTATTCTATCCTATTCCTTGTCTTTACTTCTTCCGTTGTTTTCTTCCACCTATCTCGGTCCTGTATATTTTCCCACCATGGTCCTTTCCAATTTTCCTTATATCTTCTCGCACCTGATCCACTCACCTACTTTTCGGTCTCCCTCTTCTTCTGTTAATATCTGGTCCCCACATTGTAATTTTCTTTACTCCTTTGTTATCTTCCATTCTTCTTATATTTATGGTGACATAATTACCACTGAATGGGCGGATTATTTTAAGAATATATTAACAGATAACAGAAAGGTGACGAAAAGGGAAAAGGATGAGAACCTGGAAGGCAATATGGAAGAAGAAGAGCCGGATATACCCACAGAAGAAGAATTTAATAAGAATATTAATTTTTAATAAGAATATTAATTAATTAATTAAGGATATTTAAGCTGATAATCCATATCTGGAAAAAAGAAAAAATGTCCAATGAGTGGAAAAAGAAATAATAATGTCTATTTATAAGACGGGAGATCCAACAGACTATGCAAATTACAGGGGAATTACCTTACTTAATGTTGTATATAAGATACTGACCACGATAATAAACAGGTTAATGAAGTATACAGAAACAAAAATTGGAGACCACCAATATGGCTTTAGGAGAGGCAGATCCACCGCAGACGCGGTACATATAGTAAAGCAAATCATCGAAAAATCTCTGGAATATGGAATGGAATTACAAATTGTGTATATTAATTTCAAGCAAGCTTTCGATAGTCTGAAACGGGGACAAGCTAATAAGGCTAACAGAAATGAAAAATTCACAATTTTTCGATAAACACAGGAATTTCATCAAAATATTAGATATACCAGGTCTGTAAATATGAGACCGGAATTTGCTCATAGATGGCCTTATCTGTCAATGTAGTTACGGTCAAAGCATGCGATCTATTATGAGCTGCTAAAACCAGGCGAAACCGTTAATACTGAACGCTACCGACGACAAATGATCGATTTGAATAAATATTTGCGTGAAAAACGACCAGAATATATGACCATATAATGTTGATAATGCATCATCACACCAAGCAAACTGGTCAAGGAAACAATTGAGACATTTAGTTGGGAAACACTTTCGCATGCAGGTTACTCACCAGACTTGGCTCTATCCGATTACTATTTATTTGCATTGATGGAACACGTACTTGCTGAGCAGCGTTTCACTTTTTACGAAAATAGTTCGATGACTGGTCTGCCTTAAGAGAGCAGCAGTTTTTTTGGCTTGGCATCCACAAATTGTCCGAAAATGGGAAAATGTATAGTTAGCGATGGGCAATACTTCGAACCAAATAATGCGGATAAAAATTCCATCAATCATGAATCATAATGATTAATTTTTGAATAATTCTGTATATTAGAATTATTTTAGTTTTTATTTTGTTTATTGAGTGTCCTAATCCTCGGTTTAATTTATTTTTTGCGACTAAAGTCCAACTTTTTTATTCACGAAACCGTTTGGCAGTTGTTCAGTTGCATTTTCCAATCGATAAATGTCCCGTAGTTTCGGAAAGCCGCACGTATCAACATAACAGCTCGGTTTTTATTCCGTTCCATCCACTAACCTTCCCCCCTGTTCGCCCACCCAACGACGGCCATCCTTGTTCGGCTATTGTTGATTCGCGACGATGAACTCGAACCCGGCCCTTTGTTTTCCGGAGTTTAAGTGGCAACAGGGGCAAAAATTTTCCGGGGCAGTTGCTAATGAACTTTCACATACATACTCAAGCGTTGGCTCACCCTTCCAACCCCTTAGACAATGGATTTTCCGTGTGCCAGTGAATATCCAACTTTCCTTAGGCCGTATCAATTTTGGGTTTTGTTTATATTTTTAACTTATGATCTTATTAATACATTTTATATTTATTTTTTAACTTAAATAATAATTTATTTTTAATGATTTTTAATAAAGTCATTCTATCTGTTCAAGCTGTTTTATCAGTATTTGACCACAGGTCTTTCCGAGATGTTACTAGGGCATCAAGCGGTATCACCATGAGTTTATTTTTGTTCTGTTCCTTTAGAAAAGTCGGAGATTCTTTCTTTCAATAATTGTCTAGACTTATATTTTCTAATTAATCCATCTACATTATTCTTATTATAACCATTCATTTTAGACACCTTTCTAATTAATTTTAATTCTTTGTTATAATTATCTTGATCATTTTTATATATTTTATAATTATCTTGATCATTTTAAATAGCCATTTTATAATAATAATATTTATAATAAATGTCTTTATTAATTAATTAAATGTTAATGGATAGGGCGATATCTAGCTTAACGAGCCACTTATACCCAACACGCATTCAAAAATCAAGTACGATACATAGTACTAGACTTAAATAAAGTATATTAACATAAACTAACAGTCTGCAGGCAAAAATACAAATAAAAAAATAATAAGAACGTATATGTGCGAAAATAAAACACACAAACAAAAGGCGTGTGCTTATGACCACATGGTATAAGTGAAAACTTCTAATTTACCATATATATATATATATATATATATATATATATATATATATATATATATATATATATATATATATATATATATATATAAAATGTATATATATATATTTATATATATATATATATATATATATATATATATATATATATATATATATATATATATATATATATATATATATATATATTGTGAATTAATTATATTGTTGAATTTTGCTCTGATTGGACTTCTTCATTGCTATTATATTCTAAGAATGAAATAATAAGCTTATTACATAGCTTAAAATATGTTATAAATACTTTAGATTGAGATACTTTAGGAAGTGTATTTAAATATCATTATTCCGTATTTCGTCGTGCTCTCATTTGGATCATTTTTTGTTTTATTTCAAAATTCCGGGTACTTTTTACATATAATATATACAATGTCTCTATTATGTATTTCTTCTCGAATTCGATGTTTTTTTTTATTTTTCATTTCATCCGTCACATGCTGATTTTGGCCCAGATAATCCAATTGTTTGGATGTACTATATTTCCTTTTACGATATTTTCGCGTGCATGCATTAGCCAGTTTCATTTTTTATTTCCATTCATCGGCGAATTTGTTTTTTTTCATCCATTTTCTGTAAAAGGCAATGTAATTAATTATACATTCTTATATATTCTTATATATATATATATATATATATATATATATATATATATATATATATATATATATATATATATATATATATATATATATATATATATATTGGAGTCACAGCCACAATTCACCTTGATGATCTTGAAGTGGGAATTAATGTAGAACGAGGTGTATGGCAGGATGACGCAATATCGCCTATTCTTTTCTCGGCTGACCTTGAACAAGTATTCTGTAAACTGGATTGGGAAGAGGATGGTGTAAAGATCAATGGTGTAAACTTAAACCATCTTAGATTTGCAGATGATATCGTTCTCCTTTCGCAAAACCCACAGGAGCTGCAAAGACACATACAAGAACTGCAAAGGGCTGGCGAACTATTTGGCTTGAAAGTAAACCTGAAAAATAGTCAGGTTATGTTTAATAACTTCGCTCAGGACAGAAGAATTTCAGTTTTAGGAAGGGATTTGTAGATTGTGGACAGGTTTATATATCTTGGGCAGATGATTTCAATGGAGGGGAATACCGCCCGGGAGATGGAATGGCGTGTTAAATGTGGCTGGCAGGCATTTGGTAGGCTCAACATCGTGTTTAAGAGCAGACTCCCACTTTGCCTGAAAAGACATCTTCGATCGGTACGTTCTACCCGTTATGACATACGAAAGTGAAATCTGGACATTCACATCGCAATAAATTCAAAAACTTCGGGTAGCAGACGGAACAGACAGAAAGTCCTGCGCATGGATCAGGGAACAAACGAAAGTCTGTGACATCTTTGGAAGACTAAAGCAATTGAAATGGAGATGGGCCGGCCATACAGCGAGGTCGATGGGATGGCAGATGGACCAAGGCAATCCTGGAGTGGATACAGCTTGATCGCAAACGTGCGCGAAGAACGAAAGTACGATGGATTGATGACATCGTTAAGTATATTGGACCAGAGGAAAGCCCAGGACCGTGAAAGTTGGACATGCTGAAGAGGCCTTCATCCTGCAGATTGATGATGATGATAATATTATATATATATATATATATATATATATATATATATATATATATATATATATATATATATATATATACCTTATTTTACTTTTATTTATTTCTGAGGGGAATTTATTAATATCATTATTAACTTATTCTAGTTGATCTCTAAATTCTTCATATTGTTGAAGAAATGCGAGAACTTACCTTGATGCAAAATACATTTTTCGCCATTAATGAAATGCATCACAAATTGTAAGTACTTTAAATATTACACAGGTCATATACAGTAAGACAAGCGTGTTATATTAAAATACTACATTGATTACATCCAATACGTGACTGATGACGACTGAAGCCGAGTATAAACGATTCAGTGCGTTACCGACTCGAGCGTGCAAGATGTCGAGTGGAACCGAGTAAACCCGATTCAGCATCACCGAACCGAGTGTGACGATTCACTAACGTTCACTCCTAAACAAAAATTAGCCTAAAGAAGTTTTCGCTTCAACAAGTAATACAAATAATAGCTCAGCCCATATTCATAATTAAAAAACAACGATATAAAAGAAAATAACTAAGATACACAATCATAGCTATAAGATATATCTAGGAGTTTCTTTACACGACAGCTATGCTTATACATCCATCAACCATCGTCCCGGCGATACAGGCACACAATCACCACATTGTAAGCATCATCCAAAGCGGTAACTAACTCCACAACGTCCTCCACACTGCAACTACAAGCTCCCAGTTTCGTGTCTTCTCTCGCATATAACGAAATGAACCTGTATCCCTCAATATTTACGTGTGGAGCTGCGTTCTTTTCCCGCCAATGCCGGGTAACGCGGAGTACCCGGGGTTTACATTCCATCCCTTTTGACGTTTAGATGGATGATCACCAGTCCCGACATGTACGAGGTTCGAGAAATCAAACCTTCATTCTGTAATTGCTACTCAGGAACATCAGTATTCTAATTTTTTTGCTTATATTTCTCTAAATACTTCAGATATGTTGGGCACTTAATATCATATGATCCATAACTTGTATCAAGATGCAACTCAAATTTGTCGGTGTACAGTTTACAATTCATACACTCCAGCTTGTCCGCGTGGCAATTGTGTGGTTATTGCATCCACATCTCCCACAACACTTTGAGTTTTTACACTCCTTAGCTGTATGATGATATTGATTATTGATCTTATGTGCTCGAAGCAGCTGCATGATCTGCACCCAAGAAATAATCTATTCTCACCTCACACTCGTTCATGCATTACTAGGAGTCTAAGAAATACGCACGTTTCGCTAACCATGTTAGCATCATCCGGAGATGATTTAATCTTAGATTAAATTGCGATGATTGAATGATTTAATCTTAGATTAAATGATTTAAATGATTTTAAAAAATGATTTAATCTTAGATTTAATCTTAAACGTGCGTCGAGCAGTTCAAAAAAAAAAGTGTTTTGATGTTTAGTGGTAAATCTCTTAAAGTTTAGTATTTCACACCAAAGGTTCTAACAGAAGAATTGAACTTGACTACCGTCAAAAATCACTGTTTTCTTATTTAAATGATTAAATCATGCGGGAAGTTCGATATTTAAATTACTTTTAACTCGAGCTATAGAGCACAGCTGTACACGTGATCAATACTGTATATCAATTATTTTATTATGGAAAGCCGACCGAGGTGGTACGGTGGGTTAACGGCTTGCCTGGCAATCCAAAAATAGCTGGTACGATTCCAGCGCTCGGATTCTTTTTGTTTTTCTTTAATTCATCTGTCCGTCTTACTTCCTACCTTACACACACAATTATATACACTCACATACACACACACACGCCCACACATATCCACACCTAAATGTCTGTGATTGTTTCTAGGCAAGAGTGTAAAATCCGGCAACGAATTCACCCCTCAGTCACGCCAGTTAAAGGCTGGGTAAGGTCGGATGCCTTCCGGGAAGTTTTCCACGTTGGTCACTCGCCAGTCGGTAGATTTCCTGATTGACTTATGGGTAGGCACATAATCAAAGATTGATAGCCTGAGGGGGGCCCTGGCCTGAGTTTGTCGGTAGCTGATGACCGTGGTTCAGAAACATCATATAAATATTAACACATTAAAACTTATATATAATATTTAATAAAATTAAATATATTTAATTAAATTATATTTAATAAAATTAAATTAAAATCGACATTCTACTCTCAAATATTTTTTAATATCAACTCAAAAACCAGTATCGGAAATTATTTATTTCGTATCGATGATTCCTCGCTGTATGATAATATTTATGATGATTTTAACACATTTTTAACGATGCTCAGTTAGCTAATGCAAACATTAAACGCCAACAATACCAAAGTCCCAGTCAATATACTGTAGGAAAATAATTAAAAAAAACGACACCGAGGTATAATAAAAAATATGCAGAGGTTGTTTTATATTACTGATTTAATTCTTTCTGATGTTGTTTGAACATTTTGAATTTCCTTATGTTACGTTTCGAAAATCCTGTTTGCATTCATCAATGATAGGAGTAAATACAATGAGTGTGTCCTCTTCGAGAAATCAATTTTGCCGGAAAAAGCACCTGGCCGACGGGCAAAGAGAGATTGGAAGTGTCAAAGGTGGCTTTGTCCTGTTAGAACCAACTATTCTGAGTCTATCCTTCAAATTCTTGAAGAGCAGGAGTGAAAAAAGTTTGAAGCATGTCCACATAACGCTGAGAATTTGAAGGATAACAACTCTTTGGATCACCAGGTTCCAATTCACGTTCAATGCTGTCATATGGTTCTTTGCAGTCCACGTATAGTTGGTAGAGGTGGATCTCAGCAGACACTCCAATTCGTAATTAAATGTAAAAAATCCCTGATGCTATGCAGCGAAACTTGTGTTGAACAATTGCAAAAATTTCTATAAAATATCTCATATCAAGTGTCCATAGTTCTGGATGGTATTGTGTATGTGTTATATTTTTTATTTAAAGAAAACTCTTAATTATATGGTTCAGATAACAAATTGTACAGAAAAATATAAATAAAAAAACAGTCTGCAAGGAAAAAAGAGCATTGTTTCAAATGGATTGGCGCCATGTCGTGAACAACTAACGGATCATGTGAGTACGACGCCAAAAGGCGTGAAAAAGGGATCGTGAAAGTCGGAACCGAGTCAACTGCGTATTCTAATTCCGAGACGACGGAGAATCTTTTGTTTGCAAACACGAGGGTTCATTAGGAACTATTCCGGGATATTTTTACATCACTTCAACTACCGGAATAGACAAGAATAAACCATTGGAAACACGGACGACGACAGGGAACGGAAAAGAAGCAGTTTGAAAATGAGATTTGGTTTTGGTGAAATATTTATCTAATTGAAGAGAGTAAGTTCTAAGGGGTCTAAGTGTCAAAAAGTTGGAATTAATAAACATCGTTTTAACTTGAAAGATGTATTTTTTAAATAAAACAAGTTACTTTAAGTAAGGCCTCTGAGAAAAAGTAAAAACTAAAACTTAAATTGGACTGTAAAAAAAAAATTGAAAACAGAAAATCGTAAAAAGCTCTAAGTGCATCATTCTTTATTTCTAAAAAGGGTCTATGTAGATTAATACTTATTATTGAGAAGGGTCTAATACATATTTCCGAAAATGATATAAGTATCATAAACAGCACAACATTTTTATTAATTTTTGGGTATTTTATTACAAAAGAAATATATATAAATCCAAAATACATTACCAACTTAAACAGGTAACTAAAAGTTAAATCAAACAATTCTATAGTGCCTACAAATTTGGTTTTGTTAGGTTACCAGAATGAGCTGAGAGGTTTTATCAATCAGGTTTTTTTTATAAAACCAATAAAGTGTTAGTGGGATATTATATTATATTAAAAATATTAACATATACAACTGTATATTATATTACAACATAAATCTATTTGTTATTGTTGGTGGATTCATGCAGTTGTGGGTTGTATCCTTCTTCATCTGCAACAGTTTGAAGTCTTCTAGGTCTCTCTCTGTTAGTCGATGTCGCTCAGATCTTATGTTCTAGTAGTAAGTATTTAAGCTTCTTTTTAAAATTTTTTAGGTTTAATTTTATTGTCTTTCGGTATCTTGTTGAACTTTGATACGGTTTCAGTTGTGAGTTTTTGTGTGAGTCTTACTTGTGTATTTTTATGAACTCTAATGTCTGATTTTCTTCTGGTTTCGTATGTATGTATTTGTTTGTTTGTCGTGATTGTGATAGTTGTCTTTATTAATTTATTTTGAATTTTGTATAGCAGCAGTATATTGTGATATTGTATTAGTTATCTGGTGTTTAGTTCTTTTGTTTTTTTGTATAGTTCTTCGGTTGGCGTTAGTCTGTTGAGATTATATAATATTTTCTGTAGTATTGCTTTTTTTTCTGTAGTATTGCTCCATGTATTAATCATATAAGCATTTTTAGATGTGAATAGTGCATGGTACAGTGGTTTCTTCATTTTTGTTGGTATGATGTGCTTCATTTTTAAGAGCAAAGTAATTGTTTTGGCATTTTTTTTTATATTTATATGCTTATCTCATTTTAAGGTAGTGTGTATTTTAATTCCTAGGTAGTTAATTTCGGATATTTCCTTTAATTTTTGGTTTCTTATCGTTATGTTTAGGTCTCTTGCTTGTTTCTTCTTGTTATATATTATGTATTCTGTTTTTGTTTCGTTTATCGTGAGTGAGTTGTTAAAACACCATAGTTCGTACTTTTTCATATCGTTATATATATATTATGTTGTAATCTGTTGTAATCATTGTCAGAATACAACATGCACAAGTCATCAGCGTAAGCATACATTTTTCCAGTGAAGTTTTCTTCGAATAAATCGTTGTACACAGCTGTATTAGTGTTGCTTTCTGTCTCTTCTACTTTAGTCTTTTGGGGTCTGTTCATCAAGTAGCTTTCAATTATTCTTATGTAATTATCAAATCCATATGCAATGAGTTTTTCTAGTAATTTTTCTTTATTGATTGTGTCGAATGCTTTTTTCATGTCGAAAGATATTACTACGACCGTGTGTTTCTTTTCTATGCATTTTTTAATATTTTCTATCAAATCATAAACAGCTTAAGTCGTGCTCGATTTCTTTTGGAAGGCATATTGTGCTATATTTATGATGTTTTGTGATGTATGCTCTATCATTCTGTTGTGTAAGATTTTTTCTGTTATTTTATTCAGTGCTGATACTAAAGTAATTGGTCTGTAATTTTGTGTTTCATTCTTTTTTCCTTTTTTGTATATGGGGACTATTATGGATTGTTTTAGGTATTGTGGATATATTCTTGTGTCTAACATTTTATTTATTAGCTTTGTAAAAATTGGTATTAAGGTTTTCTTATTATTCTTGATCACGTCATTTGTTATTTTGTCAAATCCTGGAGCTTTTTGTCGATGCAAGTCTTGTATTATTCTTTCTATTTCCTTTTGTTCTACATGTTTAACATCAGATTTATTATATATTTTATTTGTTATAGTTGTTGTGGTGGTTCTGTTTTTTCCCTGTATTTGTTTATCAGCTAGTTTTTGACCTATTGTGGCAAAATAATTATTTAGTTCGTTTGCTATAGTTTTTGTATCGGGGCTACTAGTTCCGTCTTCCTTGATAATTTCTATAATGTTATCTTTTTTCTTGGAGTCTATTTGTCTATTAATAAATTCCCATGTTTTTCTACTGGCTTCTCTATATTCATTGAATTTCTTGTAAAATATTGCGTTTTAGTTGTTTTTAATGTAAGTGTTGTATATTGTTTTTGTTCTATATATCTTACTTTTAGAAGTTCATTGTGTGGATGTTTTCGATATTTTTTGTAAAGTTTATTCCTTTTTCTTATTTCTTTTATTATATTGCTATTTATCCAAGGGCAGTCGTTTCTGCGTTTTATTTTCGTAATGCACGTATTTTTTTCTATAATACTCTGTAGCGTTTTTGAAAGATCTTCATATGATTTAATTTGGTCATAGTTTCATTCCGAAATCATTTTATTTGTTTTTCCATTGTTTCTTTTAATTGCATTGCAGTGTACATAGGTAGGTCTTTTTTTGTTGGTAGTTCTATTGTTACTTTAATTATATTGTGGTCTGATATATCGGAAGAAATTATGCTCATGCTAACGAGCTTATTTTCAATATTTATAATTACATGGTTAAGTATGGTATTGTTAAAATTTTCATTGTATCTAGTGTATGCACTTGTCTTTCTTTTATTCAGAATTTTATAGTTTCGTTTTTTATACATGTTATAGTAACTGTCAATCAAACTATTTTTCCCCAAAATATTTACATTAAAATCACCGATAATGATATGACGTTTGGTTCTGTTTATTATATTATGTTTTAAAGTATATTCCAACGAGTCAAAATTGACATCGGGAGGTTTATATATAAGGCTTATTGATATATTTTCTGAAGTTAATTTTACATTTATTATTTCTATTTTGTTTATGATACAGTTTACTTTTTCTTTATATTCTATACCATTTCTTATATACATCAATATAGCTCCTCCTCTGGTTTGGCGTGATCTAAATATTGCATTGTAGCCGTTAATATTATATAAATCTTCCTCATCTGGTGATAACCATGTTTCTATAAGGGCAATTAGGTCCGGATGGTTTTGTGTTTTTGGGATGATCTCATTTTCTTCAAATTTGTTTCTAATGCTTCTTATATTTTGCATTATTATGTTGAATCATCTTGATATTCGTTATTATGTAGTTGCATGTAATTATTATTGTTTTGCTCGTTGTATTTGTTGTTCTAGTTTTTCGACATCGGACAGTTGTTTAATTTGTATCTTATCACTTGTTTCAGTTTTTCTGGCATATACATCACCATCTCGAATCCATGTATATTTAATTTTTCTTTCCTTTTTTAGTTGTCTAGTAGCATAGAAAATTTCCCCGGTTAAGTTTGTTATATGTTCGTTTACATAAATATCTTTATTTCGCCCTTTGATGTGACTTGCTCGGGTTTGTAATGTTCCAACTTCCTTACGTGCTTTTATTATGTCAATTTTTGTTTGTTTGTTGTTTAGTGTAACTATGATTGGGTTATTTTCGTTATTGATATTTTTTCTACAACAGTTTTGTATATTTTCAATGGTGTTTGTATCACAACACATTTGTTTAAGTATTTTTATTACGATCTCCTTTGTGTTCTCATTTTGCTCGGTTTTGTCCACTCCGCTTATAATAATATCATTTTTTATTTTTTCTCTTTCGCTTTTTTCTATAATTCTTTCTAGCTTTGCCATTCGGTCCTTCAGCAATTTGTTGTCTTTTTCTTGATTTTTTAGGATCTTTTTCAATTCTTCATTTTCGTCTTGCATTTTGCTGAAATGAATTCTAAACTTTTTTGCATTTCATCTAGTTTTTTGTAAATTTCTGCATTTGAAACAGTCTTGTCGATTTCCATTTTATCTACGTCTGCTATTGTATCCTGTTTGTCTTGCTTTGTGCGTTTGTTTTTCATTTAGTTATTGTTTTGTGTTATTATTTGTTTTTGTCATATGTAAACACGCAGGTATATAGGATATATAGTTTTTAAATCTTTCAGTTTGCTGCGATTCTTACAATTCAGTCTCTCACTGAAATCTGGTATGAACAGATATCCTGGATACTTTTTCCTTTCTTTACTTCGACTACAATAAAAGTTTTCTTTATTTTACATGTCCAGGATTTTCATTAGTTACTCGAATCCATGACGCTTGAGAAATTTCAAGTTTGATGTATTTATAAATGTATTCGCGAACGTATTGTCAACCTCGAATGTATTTTGGTGACGAGCTTCTTTAATCATCATCTCTATATCTGATGGTACAAATAGTTTACAAACTCGTTTGCGTTTCTTTAATTGGGCGAAGTCCCTGCCACAGGGTAGATATCCACCTACTTACCAAGTATTTCTGTCAGTCGATTTGCAGAAACTTGCCTGTTGCAATTAAATATGTAAGCACTATAAAGAGAATAAGATAATTGGGTGATACCGAGTAAATAGTTTTGAAATTAAAATGTTTTACAGAGACAGTCTCGTAAATTAATAGTCACACCTCGTATAGTACCTATAATTTGCTCTCACACATGGTCTCTGTATGTTAGGATGGGCATGGATATTGTTTATCGACTATATCCAGAAAGGTAAAACTCTCAATACCGAATATTACATAGCGTCATTGGTGCTTTTGAAGGACGAGATCGTGAAAAAAGGCTCCAATTGAACAAAAAAATCGGTGTTTAATAAATCGTTGGCAACGATGGCTAAATTGTATGAATTGCTCTTTGAATTGTTTCCTCATCCACCATATTCTCCAGATCTGGTCCCCAGCGACTATTTCCAATTCTCAGACCTCAAAAAAAAGCTCGGTTGAAAGAAATTTAGCTCCAATGAAGAGCTAATTTGTCGAAACTGAAGGAAATTTTAAAGGCAATGAGAAATCGTTCTATAAGAAAGGCGTAGAAATGTTAGAAAAGCATTGAAAGGATTGTATTGCTCTTCGAGGAGAATATACTGATGAATAAAGTCCAATTTTGAAAAAAAAGTGTATTTTTTTACCACACCGGGGACTTATTGACCGATGTGTTAGACGTAATATAAGACTTGTTAAAGGTGTACATAATAATAACGCCTTAGATTCCTAGAGTAACACACCGAATCAATAACTCAATCCTAAGAGATAAGTTGATAAGACCCTCATCAACTTATCAGTTACAGAAATCACGAAAATGACCGAAAACGAGGACCAGTGGCGTATCATAGCTTCCAACAGACCTTAGTTGGGGTCTCCAGGCTTGAAAACAGGCTGCCAAAATACAAAAAGAATTAGTGTTAAAACTGAAATTGCGCATACATTCTGCGCATCACCCAACCTAATAAAAAAATCTCGTGAGAGATTTTTTTCATAGTTTGTTGATATTTGTCAATATCGAACTGCTATAATAACATGGATGTTATTGGCACGAGTCCAAACTAAAGACGGTGAAAGAATAAACCGTACTCACAGGTCAATTTACAACATTTACCGATGATGTAACGTCTAGACTTAATTAATTTTTCGATATAGCCAAGGGCAAAATCATTTTTTATAATAATTGTAATAACACAGTCGAAGAGGAGCAAACCTTTAGACCGGTAGCTAACAAAATATTTCACTGGTAATTATTTGTTATTCACGACCGAAAAATCTTGACCGTAGGCGACTTCAAACTAAAATAAACGAACAAATATTTGCGAATACTTGAAAAGGACTCGCTATCTCGACACTTGTTTTATGCATCTTTTACACCTTTAAAGAATAAAATAAACACTCAATGGTTGTTTGAAATGCATAAGAATATACCGCAAAACAAAAAAATATTAATAATAACACTTTGAAATGTATATTTTGTTGAAATAGAGATTCCAGAATTGGAAAAAAATCTCAATTCCACTGCGGATCAGTGAGTATATATATATATATATATATATATATATATATATATATATATATATATATATATATATATATATATATATATATATATATATATATATATATATATATATATATATATATATATATATATATATATATATATATATATATATATATATATATATATATACTCATCATCAGATCGTGTCGATCCACTGCAGGATGAAGGCTTCTTCAGCATGCTTCCCACTTTCACGGTCCTGGGCTTTCCTCTGCCACTCTGGTCCAATATACTTAACGATGTCATCAATCCATGTGCTTTCGGTCTTCTTCGCGGACGTTTGCGATCAAGCGGTATCCACTCCAGGATTGCCTTGGTCCATCTGTCATCCCATCGCCTCGCTATATAGCCCGCCCATCTCCATTTCAATTGCTTTACTCTTTCAATGATGCAACAGACTTTCGTTTGTTCCCTGATCCATGCGCAGGACTTTCTGTCTCGCCTAGTAATGCCAAGCATACATCTTTCCATTCCCCTCTGTGCTACCCGAAGTTTTTGGATTGATTGCGATGTGAGAGTCACCTCCGTATGTCATAATGGGTAGAACGCACTGATCGAAGAGTTTTCTTTTCAGGCAAAGTGGGAGTCTGCTCTTAAACGCCATGTTGAGCCTGCCGAATGCCTGCCAGCCACATTTAACACGCCGTTCCACCTCCCGGATGGTATTCCCCTCCATTGAAATCCTGTGCCCAAGTTATATAAAGCTGCCCATAATCCCCAAATCCCTTCCTAAAATTGAAATTCTTCTGTCCTGAGCGAAGTTATTGAATATAACCTGACTCTTTTTCAGGTTTATTTTCAAGCCAAATGGTTCGCCAGCCCTTTGCAGTTCTTGTATGCGTCTTTGCAGCTCCTCTGGGTTTTGTGAAAGGAGAACGATATCATCTGCAAATCTAAGATGGTTTAAGTTAGCACCATTGATCTTTACACCATCCTGTTCCCAATCCAATTTACGGCATACTTCTTCAAGGCCAGCCGAGAAAAGACTAGGCGATATTGCGTCACTCTGCTGTACACCTCGTTCTACATTAATTCCTACTTCAATATCATCAAGGTGAATTGTGGCTGTAGCTCCGTCATATATCGATCCTAATAGGTTTACAAATGCTTTATCTACTCTTTGGCTAAGCAGTACATCCATTATCGCATGCTTTGAAATGGAATCAAATGCTTTTTGGTAGTTGATAAAAGCCAAGCACAGTGGCATGGTGTATTCGTTGTGTCTTTCTATGACCTGCTGTACAAACTGGATGTGATTCATTGTACTGAATCCACTTCTGAATCTTGCTTGTTCTCTTGGTTGTGCGTCATTCAGTTTTTTTAATATTCTTTTAGAAATTATCTTAGTGAAAACTTTGTACATTACTGAGAGGAGGCTTATTGGACGGTAGTTCTTTAAATCTTCCTGTGCTCCCTTTTTATGTAAAAGGATCACTTCTGCATTTTTCCATAAGTCAGGTACTTTTTGTTCTTTGAGGCATTTTGAGTATAATTTTACCAGTGTTTTATGTAACGTCCGACCACCAGCTTTTAGCATTTCGACAGTTACTGTCTTTTCCTGGAGCCTTACCGTTTTTCATCGATTCTATAGCATTTGTTACTTCCTTCACTAGGATATCTGGCATTTGTTCTTCCGTGGGTATTGTTGTTTTTGATTGGTTCTGATCTTCATATAAATGGGAATAAAATTTTCTGACAACCTCTAACATTTGCGTACGCGCCCTGCACACTGTGCCATCTTCACACCTTAAGGCATATATTTGCGTTCTTTTGTTTCTCAGCTTCTGTTTAGCCTTGTTAATTCCTTTGTTTTCTTCTAGGGTTTTTTGCACTAGCTGCATGTTGAATCAGCGCGTGTCGTCTCTAATACGTTTTCTTATAGTTTTACCGAGCTCAGTGTACTCGACCCTGCCAAAAGAACTACCTGCATTTCTCATTGCCCGCCGTTTCTTGATTAAATCAATGGTCTCACTGGAGATTATAGTCTGTTTGAGACATTTTTTTTCTGGTGCTATTGAAGCAGCCGTTTGAAGCACATTGTTGGCGATTTCTTCATTTTGAACTGATATTTCCACTTCCTCCGGATTTTGTAACACAGCAAACAGGTTTGACAAAGCAATCTCAAAATCGCTTCCTCTCTCCAGCAGTTTACCAGAATCCACTTTGCTCTTCTTTGACCTTATCATCCTTTCGCGTTCTCTTCGACAGTTAATCCTAACTTTTGCTCGTACCATTCGGTGGTCACTTCCAACATTAAAAAATTGCGCTGTTCCCACATCTTTTTTGTCGAACAGCGTGGATTAATAATAACATAGTCGATGCATTACTTTTTAAAAATAAATGATTAGTTATTAATAATTATAAAGTTTGTTTTAGTATTATAAATCAAAATTATGAATTTTCTTTAAACTCTTAACAAAATATTCTAAATCTTCGTTTTTTAATCGAAAATTACAAAACATCATTCACATATCGCGCGTCGAGAAGTTTAAAAATTGATTTGGTGTGCAGTGGTAAATGTCTTCGAGTGTAAGATGTTTTATCACTTTATTTTGGCCGGGGTGTAGAATTTAATATTATCATAGTCGTAAAAAAACATTTTTTTTTTCAAATCCCACCGACTTAGTTTTTCTAACAAAAGAAACCGAGTTTTAAAACCTTGCCGAGAAAATAATGGATATTCGCTCGACTGCTGCTCGGTTATGGTCTGGTGGGTCTCTAGTACGCATTTCGGAGAATAATTTCTGTCTGGTTGACTACTGCAGATTGGATCGTCCTGATTAGCGAGATAGTAAAGCCAGATCTACACTAATATCTTGAATTTATTTAATATTACTCTGCGATTTTTGTAGCTAATAACTCTAAGAAATAAAGAAATAACGAGGATTTTTTGCTTCTTTTGTGGTGTTTGTTATTCAAGATAGCGTTTATCAGGTGAAGCGGATAATAATTCTTAAGTTTTTCTTAAAAAAAAACACATTTGATTTGGGAGAAAGGTAAGAAGTTTATTCAAACTAAGCGTCATCGTACATTTTTCCCACCTCTCTGGCAATTTGTGGATACCCTCCCAGAAAAACTATATCTTTCGACGTGGTCCAGTCATCAATCGACATCTCGGTAATTGTTGCAGTGGTTTCATGGAAAATGCGTGAGACATGGATTAAAATAAGCGGTAGTCGGAAGGGGTCTAGTTTGGTGAGTATGACGGATGGGCTAATAGTTCCCAGCCACGTGAAGAAATAGTGTCTCTGAACGTTTTCGCTATTTGATGGGGCTTTGTAGGTACCTACCTAATACCCATTACACTTGGTATATAATTGTTTTAAACCGTTTTGATGTGTTGGCTGAATGTTTCTTTATTATTGGCTTGAGAATCAATGGGTGGAGTCCACGCAAAGCCAGGAAAACAATTTTTAACTCTTCAGTTTTAACTTTGTACATAGTGTGTCTAAAGGAGAAGGCCCAACTTCGTATTCTTCCTTACAGAAAAGTTATAACCTATGCAGATTCATTCTTTTACATAAATTATTATATTATTTGACCTTGACAATACTATATTGAAAAGTGCAACATATTAACTGTGACAATAAAGTTACCACATAGGATTAGTTGATGTAAATTACGATTATAGCTGAACATATCTAGCAGTATGCTTAACTCTTAGAATACTAACTACTTTAAAAGAAAGAAATGTATAAAATGATGTCGTATATATTAAATTGCCTTTACTTATTATAGAATGTTCAATGTCGTTCATACGTAATTTTGGTTTGCTATTGTTGCAAATCGGCTTATCGTAAACATACAACATACAACATACTTGACGATTTAAATGAGAATAGAAATATACAGAGTTTAATTTTTGGGTACTTTCTGGGATTAAAATGCCACACGTTTACAATGAAGGAAATGAAAATTTCATCACAGATTTTCAGCAAATGTTTGGACTGACGTAGTAAATGGCATGATTGTTGGGCCTTTCTTTCTTCTAGGTCGATTGACAGGTGAAAATGATTTAGACTTTCTTCAAAACAATCAGCCACAATTATTACAAGATGTTCCTTTAAATATTAGACATTATATGTAGTTTCTGGATGGAGCTACGGTTGGAGAAATGGATGGAGAAATAATGAATTTCATGAACAGAAGAATAGGGCACAATGGATCCGTTTCTTAGCCTGCACGCTCCCCGGATTTAACGCTCTGTTATTTCTTTCTGTGGTGCTATCAAAAAAAAGTTAATTTATCACAATGGAGAAGAACTAAATGCTGTTAAAGTACTACAACCATCACATCGAAAACGCGTATTCGTAGACACTGGGATATTATTTTTGACGCGTGTAGTGATGCGTGGATACGCCGAGCAGGATGTTGTGCTAACCGAACAAATGGTAACAATTTTGAACAATTTCTGTAACATGTAACATTTTTGTTCTTATTATCCTGGAGCTCTTATATAAATGATTTTTGTTAAATTGACTTCTCTTTGTGAGTTCTGGAACGCAGTGGTCGAGAATATCAAAAAGTCAAGTCTGTTTTCAAATTTTGTAACTTTTAATAACTACTCGCAGCCAATTTAGAGAATCTTTTAGGTAGTTTAAATAAAAGTCAGTTAGCAATTCTTAAAACGCATACTATGGACTGATGAAGCTACTTTTAGCAGTGATGGAGGCTTAAAATTAAGACTAACTGATTTTTTTCAGAAAAATCGAAATATCTCTTGACATGTCAGAGATATCGATTTCGGGTTTTCACTGGACGATTCTTTTTTAAATTACCTTTCTAGCCATGCAATAAAAGCTGTACCATTCCATTTGAAAAAACTGAACAAAACTTCAAAAAAACTATTGTTGAATGTAACGCCATCTCGCGGTTTCATTTATAAACTAAATAATTTATCTCCCAGATTATCTGATTGTCCCAGCAATTGCCTTTTAAATGAATCCAAATTGAGGAAAATCGGTTAAGGCAAACGGACATTAGACGACTTTTTATCTCAATAGGTAAAACTCCTTCCCACCCTCTATTCATGAAATTACGACAACATGTCATAAAACAAAGTTGTAGGAGACAGTTTGCTCATTATAACTGAGAATCTTTCTTACTCGGTTAACACTTGAAAATACACAAAAAAAAGATTTTTAAAAATGTTCGTCACGCCCTCTTGCGGTCGTTTTAGAAGCTTACACATATTTTTGGTGAATTTCTCATGATCATTTTTCCCCAAAGCTGTGGGATAAATAGTTTTCAAGATACGGCCGCGATCCATCCTTAATGGGACACCTGGTATAGTAAGTTTTTATAATGCTATAAATGTGCTATAAATATGCTATATATATATATATATATATATATATATATATATATATATATATATATATATATATATATATATATATATATATATATATATATATATATATATATTATATATATATTAATATTGTTGGTTATTTAGAATTTGCATGATAGTGGTATCTTTTTTTAAATAGTTGGGTTTTATGAAATATAAAATGTCGATTTAATGTTACAAAATTGCGTCCTTGCTCTCACTGTTCGAAGCTCACGCCATATATCAGAAAATGTCTCGGTCCAAGGTCAATCACGTTGAATTGCATTTTATTCTAGCACGAATCGATGAATGTTTTTGTTTTTGTTGTCTTTTCGCATGGTTGACATCATTACAGGTTTGTTTGGTATGTAGTTACGTATATATATATATATATATATATATATATATATATATATATATATATATATATATATATATATATATATATATATATATATGTATATATATATATATATATATATATATATATATATATATATATATATATATATATATATATAAATTTCCAATGAGACCATTAATTTAATGAAAAAACACCGGTCAATGAAGAACACAGACAAGTAAAAGTATTCGAGAGGAAATATATATATATATATATATATATATATATATATATATATATATATATATATATATATATAGATAATTCATTAAAAATTAAAAAGAGCGAAAATATCTAGAAAGTTAATCTGTCTTTATTTACTCAAGAATTTTTTACTTGAGGCTATACGTGTGATAATGCAATCATTTTATTAACCATCGTAGAAAACAAAAATGGAAAAATAAACTGGATATATTCTGAACGAAATTGAATATGGATATGGCCTTGGGCTGGTTATTTCCCGTATAGAGATACTATTTTCAACAATCTGACGATAGTATATTGTTCATTTGCTGCAGTCATTTTTTTGGAAAGATTTTTTGAATTATTCTGTTAAAATGAAAAGTTGTTTGACGTGAAAAAATGCTTCTGTAAAATGAAAAAAAATATACTATGTGGTTAATATTCTTTAATTTTTTAAAGAGATGGCGCTGGACCTAAGGGTCGATTCACGGACAAATCTCTTGTCATTTTGTCGCTACGACATTGTTGGAAGAAGACGATATGCAAACTAAACGAGGCAGAGAGGTTAAATGTTGGTCGCCGAACCATTTGTGATCGTTTGCATGCCATGGGAAAGATCTAGAAGACTATTTGTGATTGTGAACGACAAATAGATGGAAAAGCGAAAAACGGTGTACGAAATTTTGCTTTCTCGGCACGAAAAAAATACTTTTTTTGCATTGGATCATAGATGGAGACGAAAAATTGATATATTTCGAGAATCCAAAACGCAGAATATCATGGGTTGACTCAGGACAACCATCTCTTGACGCCCAACCATTCCAGACGCCCTTTTTTCCCACCACTTTTCAGCCGCTGAATAAACCCGTTGTTGTCCAGTAACGAGATCATTTCGACATTTTCATGTCTCTCCAGCCTCTTTTGGTGTTTCCTTGCACACCTCTTGATCTGGTCTTCGACCATAGGCACTTTCAGGTGTCAATGAACCACGGGGCATTGGCAATGCTGCGAAATACTTTATTTTGAAACGTCTGAATGACTTTTACAATAGATATCTCCTCAAAAGACGTAAGTTTTCTTTTGGAAGGGCATCCACAAATTGCCAGAGACATAGTAAAATGTGCACGTAACAATGGCAATACTTTACATAAACCATTTTTTACCCTTTTCTAAATTAAACGTGTTTTTAAGAAGAAATTAAGAATTATTCACTGTCACATCTGGTATTTAAGAGAATGGTATGTTCATTAGGATTATGGAAAATCAAATTTCCATTAGTGGAAATAAACACCCAGGCATATAAAGGCCCTTCTGTAAAGTGCATTTCAAGATATATCGTTGACCGATTGGCTGCAATAAACTCTTAACAACCCCTGCCCTAACGAAACCCGGCAGAGTTGCAAGGAACGTAAACAGGGTCGGGCCTAATAAAATAACAGGTAAAAAGATAAAAATAATTTTATACCTTGTTTAGTAGTTTCGAAATATTTTAGTTTAGTTCGCATTCTTTTCTTAATAATAACCTACACCTTCGGAATTTTACCAACAGAAGTGAAAGCCCTGGATCGTAAGCTCCACACTACGTTAACCAAGCCACGGATGTTGCATCAAAACTCTGCTATTGAGAGGTTGTATTTGTCTCGAGACAGAGGCGGCAGAGGAATTGTCAGTTTCGAAGAAGCACAGCAAAAAGAAATAGACGGGTTAATAAAATATTTTCAGTCTAAAGATCTTCCATTCTTCAAAAACTTGATTGGGTATGGTGTGGCTCTTTCATCTCTAAGAGCTAAAAAATCTGTGGCAAAGAAAACCCATGCGTGGAAGGTTTTATAACAACCTAAATCAAGAAGACGCAGATCCCAGAGCAAGCAACACCTATCCTATCTCTGGATCTGTTCCCTGAAACAGAGGGAGCTTTAATGGCAATCTAAGATCAAGTAGTCCCTACTAGATATTACAAGTAGCATATCATGAAACAACTCCTAAACACAACAAAATGCCGGCTATGCAACAAAGACGAAGAAACTGTTCAACATCTCATTTCGGCTTGCCAACACGGGGACATACATATAAATGTTGGATGCTGTCGATGGGGATTCTTCACCATCTATGACAACCGTGAGATATTGGTTTAACGACTTTAAGAGTGGTCGTACAACTGTTTTCGATGAAGACCGGTCAGGACGCCCGTCAGACGTGGTTACTGAGGAAACCGTCGAAAAGGCCCATGACATGATTCTCGCTGATCGCCGAACGAAAGTGCGCGAAGTAGCTGAGGCAGCAGTTGTCTCGTACGGAACGGTAATCAGGATTTTAAGTGATAAGACAGGTGTGATAAAATGTCGGCCCGATGGGTGTTGTGATTGCTCACGGTGGACAACAAGCGTGTTCGACTAACAATATCAAAGCAGTGTTTGGACCGCTTTAAGAGAAATCCGCAAGACTTTTTACGTCGAGTCGTCACCGTTGATGAAACCTGGATACATTATTACACGCCAGAGACCAAGCGACAGTCAAAACAATGGATTGTTTTATTTCCATTTTAGGGCCCTGTATAGTAAAAATTAGGCATTATCTCTTGTATATTCATAAAATATACTTTATAATGTTGTAGTTTTCTCATTTTATACAATTCGTTTTGCTTAAAATAAACAATTTTCTAAGGTTACAAATGTTGATGTGACGTATGTTCAGAAGCATAATTTTATTTCAATTTTTAGGCACTGTACTGTAAAAATCAGACATTATCTCTAGTATATTCATAAAATATGCTTTACAATCTGTATTTTTCTCATTTTATACTACAGTTTTTTGACTAATAAGCAGCTTTTCAAAGGCTTTAAATGTTGTTGTGGTGTATTTTTCTCATTTTATACTACAGTTTTTTGAATAATAAGCAGCTTTTCAACATGGGAAAAGTTATCCGATTAAAGATAGCTCAGAGAGCCGGCCTGGGAAAGCAAGAGTTGCCTCCTTATAAATATCAACCGCAACCCGTTATTGAAAACACCACAATAAAAATCTTATGGGATACATCTCCAATAACCGATCGTAGTGTGGTGCACAACAGGCCAGACATGGTGGTTGTGGATAAGGAAAACAAGATATGTCATATCATTAATTTCTCTGTCCCCCTGGATGAAAATCTGAATAAGGTATATAAACAAAAAGTGCAAAAATACCAAGAACTAGCTGATGAAATTCGACATATTTGGCATATGAAAAGAGTTACTGTTAAACCTTTTATAATATCCGCGAATGGCCTAGTGCATAAACTATCATTGCTGCACTTAAATGATCTTCAAATAGAATTCAATACCATAAATTGGATGTAGAAGGGTCGTCTTACCCGGAACAACAGCAATTATTCGTCGAACCCTTTCGACACCTAGTCGTCTTGAGCAATCCAACGACAAAAGGATAGATCGCAGAAATGTGTGAAAAAAAAATTAACAATATTTAATTTTTCCCAAAATTATTCAGAAGTTAAAACACTCCGACTCTGGCGCCTTTGAAGAAACTAAGAATATTTTTATTGAGATTTATTAGGGCAATTAACGTTTTGCCGAATAACAACGAAATATCTTGAAACGAACTATACCTCAGAATGATCTGGGAAAAGAATCGTCGAAATCACAATATTGTGTTTAGAAATCGTTTTAAAATTCATTCAGTTAAATAAACAATATATTAATATTAAGACTATATATTTCGCGAATATTAACTCTTTTATTAATTGATGCGTTACTGACCTACGATAATATAAAAAAAATCCGATGAATTTTAAAATAACAAGATCGGAATTTGGAGACACACAGTCTGTTGAGCGGGACATTGGCAGGTGGTGAGCAGACGGACAAGTTGGCCTGCAGTTCAAGAAGTTGGCAGGCGCCCAATCCGCAGTGGCAGCACAAGTGTCGTAGCGCTTCCGTTTCGATACATACATTAAGATAAGGCTCGAGAATCAATCTATAATAACCGAGCTGTTAATGTTTTTATTACTTCGCGCGGTGAACTTTTTTTTTTATTTCATAAAATTGTTTTAATTTATTTGGATCTATCACATATTTTATTTTTTTATCATTGTACCGAAGACATTTATTTAACATTGATTGTTTGATTGAATGATAACACAATATATCTACAACAATTTGGTGCCGCCAACACTTAAATGTAATTTTAAAGTATATTGTCTAGCAACACTCTCAGTAACATTAAATTATAAAAAGAACGTACAGTTTTTATTCTATTCATGTTGATAATATTTTCTTCTCAGTCATTTAACTTGTTTATTTATGTTATTTGTCCAATTAAAAAAGTTACTAAAGAAAATCTGGAAGATGCCGCCGTCAAAACGATCGTGTTTAAACGACCCGAGCACTTTTTGTTACGTTTCTGGCGAGTATACGGTGAATAAGTTTCTGAATTTGTGCAAAGTGCATATTTCGTTTACTTTAACTCGAAATCAAAGACGTTAATAAACCATGGATTCCAAGCAATGTTTACAAAATGGGTAGTGAACGGAAGAATGGTAAAATAAGTCATTTGAAATTTGGTGTGCCTATGATATGGGGGGAACTAAAAAATCACTATGATGACTGTGAAAAAATCATTTTGATATCTTGAATAGTTTGCGAGTTATAAGGAATCATGAAGGTCGGCTGGAAATAGCACTTATTTATTTTAGCAATATATGTCGTAAACAGTAAATCCCTCGTAGAAATTAAAGAGTTCTACGTGTTCCTCACTATTATAAATGTGTTTCCTCAACCTTTCAGCAGAATCTGAGACATGAGGTGTTTTAACATTTTTTCCATGTATGTAGTCGTGAAAATTTGGGATTTTTGCCCATTTTTAGACTTTTTCTCGTAAGTTTCTTTATTGTAGAGAAATCTCACTGAAAATAGCAACGCTTAAGCAGAATTTTACCGCAAATTGAACGACGAAAAGTTCATTTTGATATCTTGAATAGTTTACGAGTTATGAGATCATGAAGATCATGAAGATCATGAGATCATGGGTTATGATGCATCTTGAAGGTCTGCTGTAAATAGCACTTTTTCATTTTATAAACATATATCGAATACTGTACATGTCCCGTCGAAACTAATAAGTTTTGCGTGTTCCTCGCTGTCATAAATGTATCTTCTGAAGCTTTCAGCAGAGTCTGAGACATGCTCATTGCGATTTTTGCTCATTTTTAGACTTTTTTTCGTAAGTTTCCTTAATGTAGAGGAATCTCAATGAAAATAGCAGTGCTTATGTAGAATTTTGCTCAATTTGAACGGTGAAAAAATCATTTTGATGTCTTGAATAGCTTGCGAGTTATGAACCATCATGAGGGTCTGCTGAAAATGGCACTTTTTAATTTTAGCAATATATATCGTAAACAGTAAATCCCTCGTAGAAACTAATGAATTCTGCATATTCCTTACAATCATAAATGTATTTCCTCAAGCTTTCAGCAGAATCTGAGACATGAGCTTTTTTAAAAATTTTTCCATGTATATAGTCGTGAAAGTTTGCGATTTTTGCCCATTTTTAGACTTTTTCTTGTAAGTTTCCTTATTGTAGAGAAATCTCAATGAAAATAGCAGTGCTTATGCAGAATTTTACTGCAATTCGAACGGTGAAAAAATCATTTTGATATCTTGAATAGCTTGCGAGTTATGAGGCATCATGAGGGTCTGCTGGAAATAGCAGTTTTTCATTTTAGCAATATATATCGTAAACAGAAAATCCCTCGTAGAAACTAATGAGTTCTGCGTGATCCTCACTGTCATAAATGTATTTTCTTAAGCTTTCAGCAGAATCTGCGACATGAGCTTTTTTAACATTTATTCCATATATATATATAGTCGTGAAAATTTACGATTTTTGCTCATTTTTAAACTTTTTTTCGTAAGTTTCCTTAATTTAGAGGAAGCTCAATGAAAATAGCAGTGCTTATGCAGAATTTTACTGCAAATTGAACGGTGAAAAAATTATTTTGATGTCTTGCATAGCTTGCGAGTTATGAAGCATCATGAGGGTCTGCTGAAAATGGCACTTTTTAATTTTAGCAATATATATCGTAAACAGTAAATCCCTCATAGAAACTAATGAGTTCTGCGTATTCCTCACTACCATAAATGTATTTCTTCAAGCTTTCAGCAGAATCTGAGACATGAGCTTTTTTAACATTTTTTCCATGTATATAGTCGTGAAAATTTGCGATTTTTGCCCATTTTTAGACTTTTTCTTGTAAGTTTCCTTATTGTAGAGAAATCTCAATGAAAATAGCAACACTTAAGCAGAATTTTACCGCAAATTGAACGGTGAAAAAATCATTTTGATATCTTGAATAGTTTACGAGTTATGAGGCATCATGAAGGTCTGCTGTAAATAGCACTTTTTCATTTTATAAACATATATCGAATACTGCACATGTGCCGTCGAAACTAATGAGTTCTGCGTGTTCCTCACTGTCATAAATGTATCTTCTCAAGCTTTCAGCAGAATCTGAGACATGAGCTTTTTTAACATTTTTTCCATGTATATAGTCGTGAAAATTTGCGATTTTTGCCCATTTTTAGACTTTTTCTTGTAAGTTTCCTTATTGTAGAGAAATCTCAATGAAAATAGCAACGCTTAAGCAGAATTTTACCGCAAATTGAACGGTGAAAAAATCATTTTGATATCTTGAATAGTTTACGAGTTATGAGGCATCATGAAGGTCTGCTGTAAATAGCACTTTTTCATTTTATAAACATATATCGAATACTGCACATGTCCCGTCGAAACTAATGAGTTCTGCGTATTCCTCACTGTCATAAATGTATCTTCTCAAGCTTTCAGCAGAATCTGAGACATGAGCTTTTTTAACATTTTTTCCATGTATATAGTCGTGAAAATTTGCGATTTTTGCCCATTTTTAGACTTTTTCTTGTAAGTTTCCTTATTGTAGAGAAATCTCAATGAAAATAGCAACGCTTAAGCAGAATTTTACCGCAGATTGAACGGTGAAAAAATCATTTTGATATCTTGAATAGTTTACGAGTTATGAGGCATCATGAAAGTCTGCTGTAAATAGCACTTTTTCATTTTATAAACATATATCGAATACTGTACATGTCCCGTCGAAACTAATGAGTTCTGCGTGTTCCTCACTGTCATAAATGTATCTTCTCAAGCTTTCAGCAGAATCTGAGACATGAGCTTTTTTAACATTTTTTCCATGTATATAGTCGTGAAAGTTTGCGATTTTTGCCCATTTTTAGACTTTTTCTTGTAAGTTTCCTTATTGTAGAGAAATCTCAATGAAAATAGCAACGCTTAAGCAGAATTTTACCGCAAATTGAACGGTGAAAAAATAATTTTGTTATCTTGAATAGTTTACGAGTTATGAGGCATCATGAAGGTCTGCTGTAAATAGCACTTTTTCATTTTATAAACATATATCGAATACTGTACATGTCCCGTCGAAACTAATGAGTTCTGCGTGTTCCTCACTGTCATAAATGTATCTTCTCAAGCTTTCAGCAGAATCTGAGACATGAGCTTTTTTAACATTTTTTCCATGTATATAGTCGTGAAAGTTTGCGATTTTTGCCCATTTTTAGACTTTTTCTTGTAAGTTTCCTTATTGTAGAGAAATCTCAATGAAAATAGCAACGCTTAAGCAGAATTTTACCGCAGATTGAACGGTGAAAAAATCATTTTGATATCTTGAATAGTTTACGAGTTATGAGGCATCATGAAGGTCTGCTGTAAATAGCACTTTTTCATTTTATAAACATATATCGAATACTGTACATGTCCCGTCGAAACTAATGAGTTCTGCGTGTTCCTCACTGTCATAAATGTATCTTCTCAAGCTTTCAGCAGAATCTGAGACATGAGCTTTTTTAACATTTTTTCCATGTATATAGTCGTGAAAGTTTGCGATTTTTGCCCATTTTTAGACTTTTTCTTGTAAGTTTCCTTATTGTAGAGAAATCTCAATGAAAATAGCGACGCTTAAGCAGAATTTTACCGCAAATTGAACGGTGAAAAAATCATTTTGATATCTTGAATAGTTTACGAGTTATGAGGCATCATGAAGGTCTGCTGTAAATAGCACTTTTTCATTTTATAAACATATATCGAATACTGTACATGTCCCGTCGAAACTAATGAGTTCTGCGTGTTCCTCACTGTCATAAATGTATCTTTTCAAGCTTTCAGCAGAATCTGAGACATGAGCTTTTTTAACATTTTTTCCATGTATATAGTCGTGAAAGTTTGCGATTTTTGCCCATTTTTAGACTTTTTCTTGTAAGTTTCCTTATTGTAGAGAAATCTCAATGAAAATAGCAACGCTTAAGCAGAATTTTACCGCAAATTGAACGGTGAAAAAATAATTTTGTTATCTTGAATAGTTTACGAGTTATGAGGCATCATGAAGGTCTGCTGTAAATAGCACTTTTTCATTTTATAAACATATATCGAATACTGTACATGTCCCGTCGAAACTAATGAGTTCTGCGTGTTCCTCACTGTCATAAATGTATCTTCTCAAGCTTTCAGCAGAATCTGAGACATGAGCTTTTTTAACATTTTTTCCATGTATATAGTCGTGAAAGTTTGCGATTTTTGCCCATTTTTAGACTTTTTCTTGTAAGTTTCCTTATTGTAGAGAAATCTCAATGAAAATAGCGACGCTTAAGCAGAATTTTACCGCAAATTGAACGGTGAAAAAATCATTTTGATATCTTGAATAGTTTACGAGTTATGAGGCATCATGATGGTCTGCTGTAAATAACACTTTTTCGTTTTAGCAACATATATCGAATACTGTACATGTCCCGTCGAAACTAATGAGTTCTGCGTGTTCCTCATTGTCATAAATGTATCTTCTCAAGCTTTCAGCAGAATCTGAGACATGAGCTTTTTTAACATTTTTTCCATGTATATAGTCGTGAAAGTTTGCGATTTTTGCCCATTTTTAGACTTTTTCTTGTAAGTTTCCTTATTGTAGAGAAATCTCAATGAAAATAGCGACGCTTAAGCAGAATTTTACCGCAAATTGAACGGTGAAAAAATCATTTTGATATCTTGAATAGTTTACGAGTTATGAGGCATCATGATGGTCTGCTGTAAATAACACTTTTTCGTTTTAGCAACATATATCGAATACTGTACATGTCCCGTCGAAACTAATGAGTTCTGCGTGTTCCTCATTGTCATAAATGTATCTTCTCAAGCTTTCAGCAGAATCTGAGACATGAGCTTTTTTAACATTTTTTCCATGTATATAGTCGTGAAAATTTGCGATTTTTGCCCATTTTTAGACTTTTTCTTGTAAGTTTCCTTATTGTAGAGAAATCTCAATGAAAATAGCGACGCTTAAGCAGAATTTTACCGCAAATTGAACGGTGAAAAAATCATTTTGATATCTTGAATAGTTTACGAGTTATGAGGCATCATGATGGTCTGCTGTAAATAACACTTTTTCGTTTTAGCAACATATATCGAATACTGTACATGTCCCGTCGAAACTAATGAGTTCTGCGTGTTCCTCATTGTCATAAATGTATCTTCTCAAGCTTTCAGCAGAATCTGAGACATGAGCTTTTTTAACATTTTTTCCATGTATATAGTCGTGAAAATTTGCGATTTTTGCCCATTTTTAGACTTTTTCTTGTAAGTTTCCTTATTGTAGAGAAATCTCAATGAAAATAGCGACGCTTAAGCAGAATTTTACCGCAAATTGAACGGTGAAAAAATCATTTTGATATCTTGAATAGTTTACGAGTTATGAGGCATCATGATGGTCTGCTGTAAATAACACTTTTTCGTTTTAGCAACATATATCGAATACTGTACATGTCCCGTCGAAACTAATGAGTTCTGCGTGTTCCTCATTGTCATAAATGTATCTTCTCAAGCTTTCAGCAGAATCTGAGACATGAGCTTTTTTAACATTTTTTCCATGTATATAGTCGTGAAAATTTGCGATTTTTGCCCATTTTTAGACTTTTTCTTGTAAGTTTCCTTATTGTAGAGAAATCTCAATGAAAATAGCAACGGCTAAGCAGAATTTTACCGCAAATTGAACGGTGAAAAAATCATTTTGATATCTTGAATAGTTTACGAGTTATGAGGCATCATGAAGGTCTGCTGTAAATAACACTTTTTCGTTTTAGTAACATATATAGTTTAGTAACATATGGTACATCTCCCGTAGAAACTAAAGAATCTGAGACATGATCTTTTTTAACACTTTTTTTCATGTATACAGTCGTTAAAATTTGTATATTGTGTATGCAATATACATATTTATATATACTACATTTCAATGTTTTAAATACATTTTTTAGATGCAAGTGTAATTCTTGAATGCGCATTTGACCCTGAAAATCAAAATGCTCGGCACGATTAATATATAATTGTAATAGTTCGAGTTCATTTGGTCGTCAGCCATTCGCATTCCAAGTAAAACTAGCGATTGCTTGCATAATACCAGCCAGACATAAGAATACACGCGTTGCTGTATGTATTTATTCATTTATGAGGGTAATTTGAAACTTTCTTCATTGAACTCGCCTCAAAATCCTTTTTTTTTCACGTCCAGATTCAGTAGTCACGCAATATTTGCCTTAAAAGTCGCTATAGCATTCTTATAAAATTTAAAAGAATTTTTTTTTTTTTTTAATCTTTTTTTATTACTAAGTTTGTTTTTACAGTTTTAATCTACAACATATCTTACGCTAATACAATAAAAATACTAACCTACGACTAATACGACCCACAAAGCACTGCTTGTGTGTGCCCAAACCCAAGAAAGAAAATAGAAAATTTAGAAAAAAAAATAATAAAAAACCGTTTTAACATTCAGTACAGATATTCACAATGCATGAAATAGGACACAACGCCACCCCATATATTAAGGCTCAAGAACAAAGTAAATCAATTCAGCCATGCTGACAAACACTGACCTAAATGAGGCGCGCACAATATTTTTATATTTTGCTTAAAATCGAGGGGTCAAGACGTCAATGGACTTTCTCATTCCAGTTCTGTTAGTGAATGGAATGTTTAGAACAGTCGCACCACCAGCCTTTGTGTCATGATGAATTTGTCGCTTATATATATATATATATATATATATATATATATATATATATATATATATATATATATATATATATATATATATATATATATATATATATAGCCCAGAGAGCCAAAATGTTTATATAGGAGAACAGCTATCGCCCCATAATACTGGTATTTCAAAGGCAGAATTCCCGTCATAATAAAAAGTTTTCTACTCGGGTGGTACCTCGGTTTTCTACACATTATCCTTAGAAAACTTTTTTACACACTGTAATTGTAGTATGTTGTTTTTTTTTTCGAGTAAAGCTTAAAATTGACGTGTTTTATCATTGCGAAGGAGCAAGACGTGCTTGGCTGTACCAAACGATCAACACTCCTGTCTACTATTCACAATTAGATTGTCTGTAGGCAGGAATTGAAGAGAACTGGCCAGAATTAACAAATGGAAAAGGCGTTATATTTCATCATCATAATGAACCACCACACGTTTCAATTAGGACCTGGAAAAAATAGCTGAGCTTTAATATGGAAAGTTTAACTTTATCCACCTTATTCATCGGACATCGCACTCTCCAACATCAACATCTATTACGCTCCATCCAACATTGTTTAAATGTGATATCCTTTAAAACGAAACAACACAAACCAAATCAAGCCAGACGAAACCAGAAAACATTTTTTTATAGACCTGTCTTATTTGCGTTTTTATTTTCCTTAAAAAGTCTTACCAACTTTCCAGAAAATCCGATATATCAAATTTAGTAGTATTTATTCAGTTTCAAGCTGCAGGGTGAAAACATTTCGAATCGCCTTGGTAAAATTGAAATCATTTGATTACGAGTAATTCCGCAATCTACTATACAGTTGTTACGTTAAAGAGTTGGTTTCATTCTTTTGCTATTTGTAAAGTTGCTTTTACAGCTGCCGGCGAATATAGGTCATAACGGCGATTTACATTTGTTGCAGTTGCTTCTTGGACTAGTTATTTTAAACGTCGATTCTTTTTAAATCAACGATTTGGTTCATTTTCGAAGATTTCATATATATTTTTCGGGATCAGCTATTTTTATAAATATATACAGTGCGTCCATTAAGTATCAGTACTTAAGATATATCTTAGGCATCGTTTGAAAGTTTGAACATTCCTGGACCTAACGAAACCTACTTTACCACGATCAGTTGACCTTTGTTGATTTTATGACGTCTTGTTTACAAGCCGAAAAAGTTTGATGTACAAATAAAATTATGGAATTAAGAACTGTTATTAAATTTAACGCAAAACTCGGCAAAACTGCGCCGGAAACATACTGGCTGTAGCATAAATGTTTTTTGGATGGCAGAGTGTCGCTGGAGTATGACAAACGTGTCTTGAATGAACAGGCAGGCTTTGAATATCGGCAAAGAAACCGTTCGACTCATTCTTCACAAGGATTTGGGTAAGAAGAAGAAGAAGCAGGGGGTCCCGCCATTTCCCTCTCCACCGTCTGGCCCTGAAGGGGACGGTGCCCCTCTTGAGCTATGTTTGATTAATTAATAATTATTAAAATAGAAAATTTATATGCCAGATAAGAGTAAATAGACTCTGAACGAGGTAAAAGATACTTAATGTTTCTTCTTATTCTTAGCCAGTTCTTTATTAATTAATTCAATAAAATATAACATTCTTATCTATTAGGTTTGACAGTCCACTCGCGACTAAAATGAGGGTGGATCCCACATGTTGGACCGTAGTCCGGGAAGTACCTGATACCTTCCCTAAATGCCCCAAAAATAAACCCATGTTAAATGTGCAAATAAGAGAATTGAGCTTTGCGCCGTGTCAAATCCAAGTCAGACTAAAAGAACAAATATAAAAGTGACTTAATTCCTAAACCTAATTACATGAAATGAACTGAAATTAATTCAATTAAGTTACATTAATAAACAAGATTAGAACCTAAAGCCGACCTGAACTAAGGAGAATTCTTTAATTAAACTAAAACCCAAACTCTAACAGTCGATTTTGTCCAATTCTGCAAGTCTTCTGAAAATAACGCCCTATTCCCAACTGGTTCCTCAGTTCTTCGCGCTGGTACTTGAACGCTGTGCATCTCTACAATCTGTGTACCGGATCATCTGACTCGCCATTGTTGCAGATCTGACATCTTGGATCCTCCAACTTGCCAATTCTGACGTAGTATGATCTAAATTGGCCATGTCCGGTCAACACCTGTGTGACCTTCCTGTCCAGGTTGACAGAAATTTCTTGGTAAGCAGTCAGGTTCGAAATAAAACCAAAGGTCGTTCTACCAGTCGATCCGGACTCCCAGTCCTCTTGCCATTTACATTACATAATAGTCTTTGCCGAATCGGGGCCGACATCCAACCTAACATTTCTGTCTTTGAAATACGACACAACCAGATAAAACAAGTGGCCATTTAATATCTAATAGGATGGCTGCGGTATATCTATTGTTACTACTTTTGATTAAACTGAAAAATGTATTTAGGACTTGATTAGTACCTTTTCCTTTCACAAATCCAAACTGATTGGGATGATGAAAATTCTCTTCTTCCGAGTCGCACTTAAATTTCGACGATTAGAATTGCTATCGAAAACATTTCGAAAGCAATTTACACATTCCCAAATGTTCATGCACAATGGTGTACACGCTTCCTTTCGATATCTTCATGATATCAGCTATCATCTACAGCTTAACTTTACAGTTTTCGAAATAATTTTGTGAATTTTTCAGAAGATATCTGATCTAACCATCTCATTGGAACGTCCAGAGCATTCAGCATCATCGGTGACGTTTGAATTTAGCATACCAATCAATTATAGTTAATTTTCCTGGGACAGAGTGCTAGTATTGTTCATCAAGCCATTGTTTTGCTTCAACGGTATTTTTCTTCATCACAAAGCAATGCTTAATCAATACATGAAATTTTCTTTTTTTTCCATTGTTTTGAACAAAAGTAACGTCACTTAAAGTACAGCAATTCAGAAAGTACTAGATAGATTGTCATGAAATTTTGACATTTGAGGTTTGAAGGTTGGCACAATCGACCATTGGTAGGGATTTTTCGTAAGTTACGCCATCTATATGTTACACCGGGAATTTATTGAACGATGTCTTACCGTGATAATTTTGCTTGCTTCTTCTTTGTATTCTTCAATTGTTGTATGATTGAAATTGACTTAATTTTTATTTTTCTTGGTTACGCCAACGTTCATTTATAGTTCACCGAAGTATTAAACCACTATGCTGTATAAACCTTTTTCTTATTAGCGAGAACGTGAGAATAAGGTCGTTAGTAAAACAAACGCACTGCATGAATAATAATGGATCATATTTTTTCGTACTTCCAGAATAGTTGTTTTATTCGTCTATATATTTGCAAATTGCGTATTCCGTTGAATAAGAACTTAACTTTAATATATATCGGTTGTTCACTTTCTAATTCTGTTATTAATAATGTAAAAAATAGAGAGGAAACAAATTGTTTAAATTCTTGAGGTTATTTCGCATTTGAAAGGAAATTAAAAAAAATATATTATTGTAGGTATTATATGAGGGTGGGTCGAAAATTTTTTAGCCCAACCCAGAAATGGTAATAATATGACTAAATAGCGATTATATTTGCCAAGTAATTGACATGATGAATTGATGCATCTGATTCACATAATTTCTGTATTTGATGAAACGAACGGGCAGAGAATAAAGTTGAGGACATAATACTTATTCGGCATTAATTTTCAAGGATCAATCATAAATAATCAGACAAAAATCCTCCCTCTGGGATTGACAAGCTATCAGTAGTCTATCATAAAGCGCCCTGTTTGGTGACTATTGAAATAAATTAATCAAATCTAAAGAGGGGCGTCAATTGCGCCAAAGCCTTTGTGTGTTCTGGTAAAGGTTTGAAACCGTAACAGTATAATTGCGATCGTACATTATTGCTTTCAGTTCGAATCAGCGGCAAAAATCAATTGCCCGATGTTATATTAAAAGCAGCTAATGAAAGTGCTAAACAGAATAATTATTGAGTTACCTTGAGAAAATCATTCAATTAACAAATTCATATTTATCTACTGGGGAAGAAAAAAAAGTACACTCAGTACCGTTATTTGAATTGAACTGAAAAAAACTGATATTCTGTTTGTTTGTTTATATTTCAAATTCTCCATACGTTACTATATAAATAAAAACGAATGTAAACTCTCAAAATAGGCCCAAACTCCGGGTTAATTAAGAAGTGAACAGACTGACTGAAGAAAAAAAGATCTAACGAACGGGCCTTTTAAATTGAGCAGTTTTTATTTAATTTTTGAATAAAACACAGATGGCGTTGTGAATTTGCCTAAGTATAGAATCATTTCAGAAGTTTAATGTTTAACATTGATAAAAATGGAGTTGCACACAATACAACAACGCGTTAAAGTATTTTATGAAAATGGGCGTTCCGTGAAAAATGTTTTTAGAAACTTACGTGATATTTACGGTTTGTTCAATCGCTCAACTGAAAGCACTATCAATCGAATTGTTTAAAAATTTCAAGAAACTGGTTCGGTGGAAGATAAAATAAAAGTAATCGACTACGATAAATAATTTATCGACTACGAAAAAGCATTTGATTCCATCTCAAAGCATGCGATAATGGATGCCCTTCTTAGCCAAGGTGTAGAGAGAGCCTATGTAAACCAATATGATGGAGCTACAGCCACATTTCACCTTGATGATCTTGAAGTGGGAATTAATATAGAACGAGGTGTAAGCCAGGGTGACGCAATATCGCCTATTCTTTTCTCGGCTTGCCTTGAGGAAGTATTCCGTAAACTGGATTGGGAACAGTATGGTGTAAAGATCAACGGTTCAAACTGAAACCATCTTAGGTTTGCAGATGATATCGTTCTCCTTTCACAGGACCCAGAGGAGCTGCAGAGACGCATACAAGAACTGCAAAGGGCCGGCGAACCATTTGGCTTAAAGATAAACCTAAAAGTCAGGTTATGTTCAATAAATTCGCTGAGGACAGGAGAATTTCAGTTTTAGGAAGGGATTTGGAGATCGTGGACCACATTATATATCTTGGGCAGAGGATTTCAATAGAGGGTAATACCGCCCGGGAGGTGGAACGGCGTGTTAAATGTGGCTGGCAGGCATTTAGTAGGCTCAACATAGTGTTTAAGAGCAGACTCCCACTTTGCCTGAAAAGAAAAGTTTTCGATCAGTTCGTTCTACCCGTTATGACATACGGAAGTGAAACCTGGACACTCACATCACAATTAATTCAAAAACTTCGGGTGGCACAGAGGGGAATGGAAAGATGTATGCTTGGCATTACAAGACGAGACAGAAAGTTCTGCGCATGGATTAGGGAACAAACAAAAGTCTGTGACATCATTGGAAGAGTAAAGCAATTGAAATGAAGATGGGCAGGCCATATAGCGAGGCGATGGGACGACAGATGGACCAAGGCAATCCTGGTGTGGATACCGCTTGATCGGAAACGTCCGCGAAGAAGACCGAAAGCACGATGGATTGATGACATCGTTAAGTATATTGGACCCGAGTGGCAGAAGAAAGCCCAGGACCGTGAAGGTTGGAAGCATGCTGAAGAGGCCTTCATCCTGCAGTGGATCGATACAGGCTGATGATGATGATGATGATGATGATGATTTTTCATTGGTCTACGTTTACAACAATTGGAACTCAGTGAATCCACATGATGACATATTTTAAGGATTTAGCTCTGAAGGCATATAAGGTTCAAATAACAAGAACTAAAGCCACTGGATCGTTCAAAACGTCGTGCATTTATCAATTGGATCAAAGAACAAACAGATGATTTTTATCAAAAAATAACCTTTTCAGATGAAGCATATTTTGAAATTGGTGGCTATGTTAATAAACTAACTTTACATCCAAAAGGAGTTAGTATTTGGTGGAGGGAGGTGTATTTGGACCGTATTTCTTTCAGAATACTGCTGGTGAAGATGTAACTGTGTATGTTCGATATCGAGAGATGACTACTGGATTTTTATGGACTGAATTCAATAATATTAATTGGGAGGATATATAGTTCCAATAGGATGACGTTACAGCTCACTCTGCTAATGAAACAATTGATTTATTAAGAGAAACATTGAGAAACAGAGACAGAGATGTTAATTGGCCACCAAGTTCATGTGATTTAAATTTATTGGACTATTTTTTTTGGGGTTACGTGAAAAGCCAGGTCTATAAGAACAATCCACAATCGATATCTGAACTAAAGGATGAAATTATTCTAGTCATTAGTGAGATATAGCAACGGTTATGCCAAAATGTCATTCAAAATTTTGATAAAAGACTGGACTACTGTGGAGTTGCGAGACAGACATTATCTTTCGGGTTTAAATGTCATCACTATGTTTCAATTATCTATAAAATGTTTATCTATAAAAACTTTTATTCAAGAATTAAACAAACCTCTCAATCTGGAAGACCGTTTACTTGTGATATAAAAGCACGCTAACAGAAGAAAATTGCGTTAAATACAGAGATACAAGAAGCAGAATTGACTCAGCAATTAGAAAAATCAAAAGAGAATATTGGGAAAAATTTACAAATGACATGGACCGCGATCTTTATGGAGCTCAGAGGGAAGTATGGAAAATGCTGAAACACAGAACCTGTGAACAAGTTCATCCAAACTAAAAATGTATCATTGAACGAGTGGGAAACGTATTTTAAAGTTCTCTAGGTAATATCAATTGTGAAGGAAATCAACACCATGCAACAACCGAGCAGCAGAAATAGTAAGAATAACCGAAGATGAAGTTGAAGAAAGAAGTAAAAAAACTAAAAAAGGCAATAAATATAGGTCATATAGGGCATATAGGTCGACATGGAAGAACGATTGATAACTGTTTGGATATGTGGAAATAAGCTTTATCAATAGTTACACTACGGATCTGGAGGAACAGTATCAGATATACAGAAGAAGAGATTCAAAGATGATCGAATCGCGAACGATTATTTGATAAACTAGAAGTTAATCCTTTAATAATTTACTTGAACAGCGATTCAGATGCTGAAAGTTGACACTGAATATTAAAACTTTGTGTGAACTAAATGAAAAACCCCTATGTTGACAAGCAGAAGTTTCGAAACAGATTTTTGGTTAAAACTTTTAAAGAACAGTTTACAGTTTTATCGATCATACAAATGTCAAAGTCTGGGTATTTTGGTGTTGATGAGGCAACATTGTAACGCGAGTGCGTCATAGATTTTGATGACGTGCAACTATTGTTTTCCGGAATGAGCTATAAATATTAACCATCAATTTGTTGTCTTCTTTCTTTTTTCTTTGACATTATAAACAAAGTTTTGTGTAGTCGTATAATTGATAGTTATTGAAATAAATGGAGGCACAATATGGCTATTGCTAGATATATATGTATAACATTAATTACAAATCACCCACGGAATATTTTATAAAAGCAATAAATACTATAAACTTATTATTCTCATTAGAAAAGGCCACTAGAAATGATCAACTGATGCCAAATCAGGCGTGTACTATGCCATCAGACGTTTGTAAATATATAATTAAAAATAAAATTGCGAATATAGTTGTTTATTTCGAATGAACAACAGTCAGGTTCATATATACCTTTTTTTTTTTGGTTTACATTCGCCATTTAAAAATACGACTTGTATAAATAAAGTAACGAGGCTGGTGGATAACGTTCCATCTGGCAACACTGTTGGCCTCCTCTTTGGAAGGGAGACATACCAACATCTGATGCGCCTTCGGTATGAATTTGAACTTCCTAGAGTCACTTTGTGATCCGTATTACACTGCCGTCTATCGGAAAAGTGTCGGACTTTTCACTTTATCTTATATATGTAACATTGGCTGAAAAACTACTTTTGAAGCAAATTATTTCGAACTAATTCCACGACCCACAAGAATAATTTTGTGTTTGAGTCACCCACTAAAATTAATTTACTCGATTATAAATGCGAAATTGTTTTAAAAATAAACTAGAATTTTTTTATTGGTATGTCGTCTTTGCATAGTCACGCTAACTCAGAAAAACGCAAAATTCATTGTTAGAAAAAATAATGCACATTCGACAGGCTTCAAGAAGATCTTCAAAACAATTTTTGATCCGTATCAAAAGCTACTTTCGAAATGTATCCGATAGTTTGTGAAGGTAAACGAAAAAAATATGCGTATTTCAATTTTATTTGTTGTATGTTTTTTTAGTTAACTGTATTTTAATGGGCTTGTTAATGCAAACAAAATTTATTTTTGAAACAAGTTCATTATAACCTAGTTCTTAAACAAATTAACCTAAATAAGCTGGCACACAGTAACCAGACAACAAATAAAAATTTTATTTTTTAATCTTTTTTTTATAAATTCACTAAAATTATTATTGTTTGTCTACTAGACCCATTAAGAAGCTCTTATTTCAAATCCAGCATGCATCTCGCAGTTAAAAAAAGTGCAGTTGTATTAAGAAGGGAGATACTACTCAGTAGTCTCAGGAGAGACTCAGTCGCGATTACCCAGTACAAGATCCTTAATTTTGGTAATGTTTTCTTTACCAGTAGACGTGGAAGATTCTTCTGAACGTGGTTCATCTTCAGTTATTTCTTTAAAATAACTCTAAAGTCGTTGTACCACTTTTAAACATTTTTTTTTAGATAGTTTCATCGTCATATCACTTCCTTATCAATTTTAATGGATCAGCATAAGAAATTTCGTTTTTAATATATAATTTAATGCTAAAACTATTTGCTCGATAAATGTTTCCATTTTAGAGAATCGCCGACAAACATTTTTATCAATCACAAAAGACTCTATAATTTTTAACTTAACAACCGAAATGGTATGAAACTTTCGTCAGTTAATGCCGTTCAAAATATCTAATATAGGTAATAAACATACTTAATCAAAACTAAAATGTCTTAAAAATCTTCTAATTAGAACACTTTCAACTTTAAGGTAATCTACAGTAAAAGTGATTCAGTACACACCAATTGGTTGCAATAATACGTAAATAAAAGAAGAAACAATATTTTACTATGGAAATAATTGATCTTAAATAAAGCATTTAATTGCAGTAATTAAATAAAGAAAGCATTATAATTTTTGTTCGTTTCTAAATGTTGTTGCACAACTTTCACCTGTCGCGAAATGAGAACACCTGCATGAAATAATAACAAAGTGTAATTATTTATTCTACAATTAGACATATAATCAATGCAATGCCTAAATACCACTTCCTTTTGTTATGTTAATATATAAATATATATAGGGTGTTAGGTAAACATGCGGCAAAAATTAAAGGGGTTATTCCTTGACTTATTCTAAGAATATTTTGTTGTATGATGATTTTTGAAAAACCTCTTTGTTTCGAAGATATAGGGTGAACAAAATTTACGACATTAACAACATTTCATTATCAAAAAGTACATGTAAAGTTGCTCAATCTACAATAAATGTTCAAAATGACTTCCTCCAGCCTTGATACAAGCATTCAATCTTCTCGTCATTGACTGCCGAACTCTTTCAAATACACCAAATATCCTTTGAAAAGACACAATACGTGACCTGCAACAGACTAAGAACACCATTTCTAAAAACAAAATATGGTAACATCAGACGAGTCTCTCAATTCAAATATTTGGGTGAAATAATCATGGAAAATGGGTTGGAAAAGCGGCCAATAAGGGTAGATGTCAAAAAATGGAAACAGCATTGAGACTTACACAAAATATTTACAACAAAAAATGCCTATCTAAAAACACAAAACTGAGACATTACAACACGATTATTAAGCGAGAATGTCTATATGCTGCAGAAACGCTCATTTTGTATATATATATATATATATATATATATATATATATATATATATATATATATATATATATATATGTTACATCTAATATTTTCACGTATGGTAGAAACTGTTTCTAAATCATTCCAGGTGTCGATCCGTTGATCCAATTTGTTGAGTTGTACTCTTCAGTCAACAAATTGGATCAAGCGGACAACACTTGAAAATGCCAAATGACATTTTGGCGAAACGTCGTGACTCTTCACAGAATCAACGGATCGACAACCGGAATGATTTATATTAATTAGTAAAACAGTAGAATCTTGGATATGCAGTCAGATCTTATTAATTAATACTAAGATTTCATTCTTTAATAACCGTCAATATATTCAGAATTTTTATAGAGGTTAAGTAGTCGTCACAATCGTCGTGATTTCATTAATATTTGTCTTTTATTTATGGTCCGATATTCAAAACCCATTTGAGATAATATTCTCTGGACGCTAGTTCTGCTGCAAAGAATGTTGGTTTCATGTTTCCTTAGTCGCTGTTGCAATTAATACAATGTAGGCACAGTTTGCTCTTCATATGTAGCAGAAATTTTGCTTCGAATTAAGTCTTTGTCGCTTTAGTCAACACATTTGCTTTTACCAAAATCTTTACGGACTTTTTTGACTTTAATTGGCTTCATCACGATATCTTTAACTGTAGACAACGGAGTTTTTGTTAATGAAGACGTTTCTGCTGCGACTGCATTTACATTAAGCCCCTTATTCCATAAAGAAATACACATTTTTAAGAATTTGCTTAGCACCGGGCGATAAATGTTTTCTTTTAAAATTAGCACTACCGGACGTACAATGATTATTATCTTGCCAATTGAGAACGCCACATTTTTACCAAGTTTAGAATAACAAAGAATACGATCGAAATTATAGAATTCACGGTTTTAGAAAAGAATACAAACTAAACTAAAATATTGTGAAACTACAAAACCAGGTATAAAATTAATTTTATTTTTTTATCTGTTATTTTATTAGGCCCGACTCTGTTTACGTTTCTTGCAACTTTGTCCGCTTTCGTTACGGCACGGGTTGTTAAGAGTTTATTGCAGCCAATCGGTCTACGATATATCTTGAAACGCACTTTACATACTTGGAATAAACCATTTTTTTTCTTTTTCCCAAATTAAAATATGTTGCTAACATTATTTTAAAAATCTTTATTTAGTAGTTCCCTAAATTATTTTGATGCATGAATAATGCAGTTATAATTCATAATTTTTAATATTCATTTTGAACTAAACGCACAATATAATAAAAAATCACCCGTTCATTAAATTATTATAAATTTTATTTAATTTATAAATAATAGCAATTTGGACGTTATTTTACCAACACAGAACTAATTTTATTTATGTTGGTGGCGAACGTTGCTGTATCTAAATAAAATATGGTAGCAGCTGCAGGCAATGTAACGTCTTACGTTGGAAATTAATGTTACGGAGGTGTGAGGTCAATCTGCTATGAAATTAATTACGGGTTTTGAACGAGTTAAGAAATCGACCTAACCAATGATTCAGTTAATAAATTTGAACGCATGTCATATTGCGTTCGAGTTTTAGACCTACACGTCTAGTAAATTACGGGTCTAATTGAAAGATAAACATTAAAAAGAATGATGGACCATCTAACAGGAACTATTTAGATACAGGGTGCGGTAGAGAATCCGGCTGTTATAAAAACTCAACTTATAGGAACAGTTTATCAGGTGTGACGGTTGATATTTCTTAATTTTTTTAGGATGGAAATTGGAAACAAGGGTCGTGCGACATTCTTCTGATTCCAGCAATTCCAAAGCGATTCCTGTCATCAATTCCGATGTCCTGAGTCAACCCATGATTTTCTGCCTTTTGGATTCTCAAAATATATCAATTTTTCGCCATCACTCCTCCGAAAAAAACTTTTATTTCACGGCGATAAAGCAAAACTTCGCACACTTTTTCGCTTTTCTATCTGTCTGCCCTTCAGCTGATGTGGTGCCGATTTTCGTGCCTTTTGGATCTTTCCGATGACATGCAGATGTTCACAAATGGTTCGACGACCAACATTTAACCTCTCTGCCATGTTAAATCAATTCTTCTGTTGGAACCTTTGGTGTGAAATATTAAACTTGAAGAGATTTACCACTAAACACCAAAAAGCTTTTTTGGACTGCTCGACGCACGTTTCGCTAACCATGTTAGCATCATCAGGAGATGATTTAAACTTGGTTAGCGAAACGTGCGTCGAGCAGTTCAAAAAAGCTTTTTGGTGTTTAGTGGTAAATCTCTTCAAGTTTAGTACTCTCTGCCATGTGCTGTTCAGTTTGCACATCGTCTTCTAACAATGCTTGCAATCCGGTATCTTTAAATTTTTTCGGTTGACCTGGGCGTTCTTGGTCTTTCAAGCTGAAATCACCACTTTTGAATTATCTAAACCAACGCCCAAAAGCGTCTTGCATTGAGACATTGTCACCGCAAGTTTACTCTGCATTCTCATCAGAGCGAATAAATCTTTCGAATTTTATTAAAGATTTCCGTGGCATCTATTTCGAAAATGATGTCTGGATGGAGACACAACATCCTGTTCACCCTGCACTCCTGTGGCATCAGAAGCCTCTCTTCTTACACATCAAAAACTTTCTTTCTGAAAGGACATTTCAAGTATGGATCAATGGTATATTTTCAGATCTTTTCTTCCTTGGCAATGTGCTCCCTCAAGGATACGTTCGTAGCCCCTCTCTTTTCAACATAGCAATCAACAGCATTAGTCTGTATATCCCACCTCAGATTTCGTTCAGACTTTATGCCAATGATATTTTAATTTACTATGCTTCACCCAGTCCCAGGGTAGCCCAGGGTACCCCAGACAAATCTTTCTTCAGTCATTTTTCTAGTAAACGATCCTGTCCCCGCCTTCACCTCGTCCCCGTTGCTAATTCCCCAATTCAATGCAATGACACCTTCAAAATTTTTGGGCTTATCTTTCATACCAGCTAAAACTATCTCTTCTTTCTGAAGACCCGTACTTCCAAAGACCTGATGACAATTGGGGCTGCGATCATCACACTCTTCTTCATTTATATTCGGCTTTAATCAGACCTAAAATAGACTATGGATTCATTGCTTATGTCATCGAAAAGTCGATGTTATCAAGAATTCTGCACTCAGACACACCCTGGGAGCTTTCAAGACCAGCCCTATTCTCATTATTCATTGCTAGACAGAGGTTATCCCTCTGAAATACCATCGACTGAACCTCCTCTTAAAATATGCTATCGGACTCAGATGCAGACCTTTTATCTCTACTTTTAAATCTTTCTTCGACCCTTTAGACTTTCTAAGTCCAGAGCTATTAGAGCTCTAATAGCTCTGGATGCCTAATTGTTCAATCCTTTTTGAATCTCGTTATTTCATTTCCCCCTGCTACCCCATCTTTGCAACATCTGCGCCCCCCTTGGACTTCCACTTTCGGTATACCTAATACTATCCTTTTACCTTCTAACAAGTCGTTTTCCGTTCTAGTTGGTGCCCCCCAAATAATCAGGGTGTTGAAAGTGAAACTAAATTTTCGAAAAATTGAGATAATTTAAAAATGGTTGAAGATATCCGGTTCAAAATCGGGGTAGTCAGGTTTTCAAAGGCGACAAATTTTGTGCTAGTTTGAGTCTAATCAAATGCCGCACCAAATGTTAATTGAAAATTCGTGCTGGAAATGTCGCTCTGTTGGTATGTCTGGAATTTTCAGTGCGTAATAATGATAACTGTGCCAGTTAAAAATTCGGCGTCTGGTTAAAGTTGCCTCGTCAATAAACCATATATTTTTCAGGAATAGGGAGAATATGGTGTTTTGAAAGGTACTGTCGTAAAAACAAAATTACATAAGAAATTAGACTGCGAACCGACCTTTGTTTCCAGCGCTATCTCTTATAAAAAATAAGAATTATTAACCTCCTCACCTGGTATTATTACCGATGTTTACAAAAGCAATAACAATTTGGACATTGCAGTTATCTTGTAAAACTTAACGTCCAACCTTGACTAGGCACTAAAAATATTTAGTATAAAATATTATTTTGACATAATTTCGGAAAATTAGAACAGAATAAAACAAATTATTTGGCACGTTTGTTTCTAAATACAAGAACACCCACCGCAATAATGTGGAAAGTTAAAATGGCACATGTCGGTTATTTTCGCATTATTTCCACGCGTTACATATTTTCTCACCCACAAGCGCGTCTTTCTTTTTGGCATCAAAAAACATAATTTATGCATTCACATCTTTGAAGCGAAGATGCATTCGTTAACACCACTATTTGCAGTGCGAAAAAAAGGAATGTATTTCTGGCTAGACTAGGAGCCATTATATATATTGGCAACTCTAGAATATTTTAGTTTATAGAAGTTTTTATTTTTGGTTTTTATAATTGGTTACATTTTTGAAAGTATTACGTTTTTATGGTAGTCTGTTTTAGTTGCGACTTGTGACTGAAAAAGTGAAAAAATGAATCGAACAAGGAATTTAACAAAATACGAGGTAGTGCTATCAGTCTTGTTGATAAGTCGTATGGTAAGATATTTGACTGAAGTAGGAACTTGCTCTAGAAGGCCAGGGCAAGGGCGAAAACGATGCACTAACAACCGAGATCAACGTTTTCTTAGACAATATGCTTTAAGAAACAGGAAACAGGCTACTAGTTCTATGAGGAGAAACGAACTCGAAGCTAACCGCAATGTAGCAATTTCTTCTAACAGTTAGAAATTGTTAAATGAAACTGAATTAGGTAGTAGAAGACTAGCCACTGCGCCCTTGCTTACTAGAGAGAACAGAGTTGCCAGGATTGTTCAAAATCATCAAAATTGGTCTGTGGATGACTGGAAACAAGTTTTCTTTACATATGAAACTAGGGTTAGCCTAAAACATCCAGATGGCCGTGAGCGAGTATGGCGAAGACAAGGGGGAGGTTTGTTATTTGCAATATCTTTGCCATTTGGCGGTGGTTTTGTTATGTTCTGGGGTGGCATCTGCTTTGATGCTCGTTCCGAAATAGTTCATGTGTGAACGAGATCCATGAATGCTGATTAATATCTTAGAATGTCTTGTTTATGCAAGACAACGCTCGACCTCACGTGGCTAGGTAGGTACTCGATTATCTTAATCAAGTTGGTATACCAATTATGCAATTGCCACCAAAAAGCCTGGATCTAAATCCGATCGAACATGTATGGGGTTACCTCAAAAGAAATGTGCAACGTCATATTCCTGTACCTAGAAACCTGAGGGAACATGAAAATGCAGTTATCACAGAATGGGAACAAATTCCTCAAGATTGTATCCAAAATTTGATTAGAAGCATGTCCAGACGCATAAATGCTGTAATCTGAAGCAGAGAAGGCAACACACGCTTCTCGTGTCTCAGTTAAACTATTCATTTATTTCTTTCACCGTTTTATAATTTCAGCGATTTTGTTAATAGGTCTTAAGAATAATTGTAATTTAAATTTATACAGACGTATTGTGGCTAATTCGCTTTTAAAGTATCCGAATTTTATCCGAGTTTTAATGTAATCAGTGTCCATAAAAATTATATATATATATATATATATATATATATATATATATATATATATATATATGGGGTGGAACGCAATCATTTGGTCGGCTCAATATAGTATTTAAGAGCAAACTCCCACTTTGTCTGAAGAGAAAGGTTTTTAATCAGTGCGTGCTGCCAGTTTTGACATATGGAAGTGAAACATGGACACTCACATCACAATCAATTTATAAGCTTCGGGTGGCACAGAGGGGAATGGAAAGGTGTATGCTTGGCATTACAAGGCGGGGCAGAAAGACCTGCATATGGATCAGAGAACAAACGAAGGTATATGACATCATTGGAAAGGCAGAATTGAAATGGAAGTGGGCGGGTCATATAGACAGACGATGCGACGACAGATGGACCAAAGCAATTCTGGAATTCTGGCTTGATCATAAACGC